>JALGQZ010000009.1:32203408-32785908 GCA_023105745.1 Austropuccinia psidii | reverse complement strand
TCTTAAATTGATATCAGCAACGCAATGAAACCCCTGTCAAACTCCACTTTTTCCCATCCTCCAAAACTTATCCATCTCCTTGACCCTCAAACTAACTTGGCTTGAAATATCATTTAATGGCTCAACTTCACCCCGTGTAATTAATCTACATTTCTCAAAAAATTAATCATCTTCGAATATTAAGCGATACCCATCACGTCTTCCAATTGTATTTAGCCACCAACCCATCCAATGCACCATTTCAGCCTCAATGCCAAATTTCAAGTTCCACAATTTTAATCTTTTTAATAATCAACCACAACCTTCTTCAGTAATAATTTTCAATCCATCCATATTTAATGGCCTTTGCCTTTCTGTTTCACAACAAAGCCTATGACTACAAAGAACCAAATAAAGTAAATTAGAATTATTATCTAATAAACAGTAATTGGCCCAAATAGTCAACTGTTGCTACAGGCTTAATCCTAAAACTCGAGTTTGGTGCATCCGATGCTTAAGCTAATCGTTAGCTGCTGTTTGGTTGTGAAATTTCGTCTAATCTTTCAACATTTATGATGATCTATTACAAAGGCTTCAAGATGGCCTATATAGTGCACAACCAAATTGAAATGAGTCATATAAATTAACATCAGCATACTTGAGTTTTGGCCTTTAGAAGGATTTGAGGATTTGAAAAAAAAAAAAAAAAGCTCAACAAGAAATTTCCAACAATTAGGCTTGGCAAACCAAATGAATCTCGCTTGACCGTAAAAGAAAAGGTGCAGGGAATGAGCTCTGCACAATCTGAAGACGCTAATGAAAATGACGAGGACGATAAACATGTTTGGGTATCTTTGTCCTTGACATTTTCATCACTTCCTCCACTAGTTTCCTGAATTCCCGATCGATGTGAATCGTCCCCTTGGTCTTCTTTATCTTGCTTGGTTTTCAATTTTTCATCTTGAGCCGTTCTGACGCTCTCTCTCAATCTCTGATTCCTTACGTCTTGCTTTAATAACACACATGATGTCAATACAGCCTTTATAATTTGGCGTACATGATTATTTTCACCAGTTTGCCCCCACCCAGTTATATAAGATTTATATTAGATTTGAATCATTATTTGCTTTTCTTTGCTTGGGAAACACTAACCTTTTGTCCTTCATCCAAGGCGATCCGGTTAAATTTTTCAAAGTAATTTAGGTTGCTATCACTATCCCATATGGCGTAAATCTTTACCGCTTTGTTGGCTGATTTTTCAAGTTTTTTTTCTGCTCCAAAAAGTGTTTCCAAACCACCAGTGACCCTCAATTCAGCACCTATCAAGTTGTTAAATGACGCGTTGGTTCGACAAATCTCCCCTGTTCTTCTCCATATGCAGGCAGGAACTGGTAAAGCATCTAAAATTGTTGAATAATCAACCAAGTTTCTCTTGAATTGGAATTCTGATTCTACTTTGTCTGGTTCAGATTGGGATGCTGTGATGGGCTGTGATGTGATGAAGGTTTGATTAACAAGGATGAATCATACTTTTCGAGATGCATTTAATGAGGATATTTGATCACTCAACTAAAAATAGTTTTTGAGATTCAATCCAACACTCTCTCATTTTGCTTTTGAATGGCTCCAAGTTCCTAATAAGACATTATGGCAAAAAAAAAAAAAAAAAAAACTTGCTAAAAAGACACCGAACTTGATTCAAGTTGAATAAGAGTTCAATACATACTCTTCATCAATCCACTTTGTCATTTCTGCTTCTGATGCTGAGAAATCAAACGCCTCAAGACCAGCGCTTCGAATGATACTTTCTAATCGATCTGGTACATCATTCTTTTCACCGATGATTGATGACTGGTGTGTTGCTTGACAGATTGTAGAATCCAATCCTGACATACTCTGCTCGAAATTAATCAACTTGGGGGTTAAAAGAGTGTCGTTTCCAGTGGCGGTGAAAAGTCCGGGGTAGGCAGTCAAAAATTCGTTGAGGTCGAATGCAGGTTCATCTTGAGCAGAAAATGAACGTTGGCGATCAGGTTTATTTTCTGATATATCTGTTTCTGATTCTCGATTTGATCGATTGATTGAATTAGTTCCAAGATCCAAAAATAATTTGGAGTTGGATGAGCTCGAGAGAATTCCATCTGAGAAGAAATAAAACCATTATAAAATATGCAAGGGTTTATGAATGAGTTGATAGACCAAGAAAAAAGAGAAGGGGACGAGACTAAAAAGAGGACTTACCAATTGATCGATCAAGGGAGTTTGGGTTGATGGTGATAGGGTAAGAAGAGAGAGTTGGTGAGTTAAAATTGAAACGAGTAGGTGAAAATAGATGAGGTAATAGATCAGATGATACGAGGGCATGATTATTTGTAGCAAGACTAATTTGAGAATGTGATGAAGATGAAGATGAGAGTGAGATGGAAGGATCTATGAGTGAAAAGTTTGAGTTGATGGGCAAGATAGGATGAGAATTTGTAGATGAAGGTGATTGAGAGAGGTTAAGATTATTAATTTGATGATTAGAAAGATTAGAAAGATTAGAGATATTAGAAAGATTAAGATGATTAGGATGATGAATAGGATGATGAAGATGATCAAGGATGACTTGTTGAGAAGGTTGAGATCTAGTTGAAAAAGTTGAAGTTGAGGAGGAGTGATGATGAAGATGACGTGGCGGTAGATGACGTATTTGATTAGTAAGATTCTTGTTGTCCTTTACCTTTGAATTTGAATTAGTTGCTGATTGAGGTGGATCATCACAGCAAAGATGACCTATATCACGCTTTATGCTAAAAGATCCAAATTTTAAAATGATCGAAAAAGAAGAGCAAAAATAAAATAAAAAATAGAATAAGTTTGTTTGATTTTTAATTTAAAAAACTGATAGAAAAAAATTTAATAAAACTAATTTGAATATTAAATAAAATGACTTTTGTTTAAAAATGAGAAATGACTAAAAAGAGATGATCGATCATGACCGATCAAGATTGAAGGCTAGGATGATGAGGTTATGATAAAAGTTGAAGAAAAAAAAAAGTGTGAAGGATGGATTTATGATCATAAGAGGGATGATATCAAGAGAGACCAAGAAAAGCACTGACCATCTTTGACATGGACGAGAATCATCACAGGTCATATGAGACCTCTTACAGAATAGACAAGCCTTATTTATTTAAAGATTATGAAATTAGATTAGGTTAAAAGTTTGATGCATCAATTAATCAAATCAAATCAAAAATCAATCAGTTAAAATGCTTAATATTTTAAAAACAAGAACAAAAAAGCCAAAAAGACAAAAAGATCTAATGAAAATCTCTTGGTGGTTGTTTTTAGGATTTAAAGGGATAAAGAGTCACTTTTACCTTTGCTACCTTGCGACGTTTAGGTGGTTTTTCTTTAGTTTGAATGGTTGATGATGAAGTTCTATTATATTGACGATGATGATGATTTGATGATGAGCTATTATTATTATTATTATTATTATTATTACAAACAATTTTCGTTTGAGCTGGATTGATGGTAGAGGTCATTGAAGTTATAATAGGTTGAGTTGGATCGATAATTTCAATCGAAGTGGATGTCATGATATTATAATTATGATATAAAGTTTAATATAATGAATATTTAAATTAAATTAAATTAAATTAAATTCAACTCCAAATTCAAAAATTTGAAAGATTATCGATTTAAAACAACTTTAGAAATCGATTTAATGTTAAGCTCTTTTGAGTGAGATAGACTTTAAGGGTAATTTTTTGTTTAAAGTTTTTTTTTTAAATAATTCTGATAGATTTGATCCAATTCAAAATCTTTCTTTTCTTTTGATTTAAATTTTTTGATAATTGAGTCTTGATTTACTGTAGAATAGAATAGAATAGAATAGGCAATAACAGGATAGATTAATTAAAATAGTATTTTAATTTTTATTTATTTGATGATCGATTGAAGTTTGATGATGAATTAGAGTGAATGATGTTGTAATGTAATGTAAAGTTGAGAAAAAGTTAAAAGTACTGTACTGTACTGTACAAAACAGTATTCTGTGGAAAATTAAAAAATCATCTTATTTGTAGTCATGGTAAGGAAGCTCTTTGCCTTATTCTATCTGAGATATTTTGAGTGATAGGCCTGGGTTGTAGACTTGTAGTATGGTTTTTTATGAGTAAACTGTCCAACCAAACTTCAAACTTCAAACTTCAAAATTCAAAATTCAAACTTCAAACTAGAATAAATTAATTTAATTTTAAATTTTTACTAAAAAAATCTCATTTTTTTAAAAAGTTGGCTTAGAGCCATCATTTCAATTTTTTTTTTCAATAATTTTTCAAGAAAGATTCTAAAATCTAATTTATTTTTAAATTTTAAGGATACTTACTAACCTGTTAGGTGGTTGTATGTACAGTACTGTACAGTGTACAGTGTACAGTACTCTACACATAGTTACTGTGGTGTGGTGTAGCACTGAAGCATATCATAGACATAGACTAATTCGTTAAAGATTTTTTAATAAATCAATTAAATTTTTAAATTGTTTCCGATTTTGTAACCATAAATTTATTTAAAAATTATATTACTGTAATTTGAAATTTATAAATTTAAATTTAAATTTAATATTACTATTACTATTACTATTACTGTAAATAAATTCAAAAAAAATATTCTAATTTTTAATTTCTTTAAAAAAATTTAATCATTTTAATTTAATTTAATTTAATTTAAAAAGAAATCTTTTAATAAATTAATTTAATTAAATTTTAAAACTTGTTCATTAATATCAATAAATAATCTTACAGTACATTTCTTGAATAATTCATTTTATCCATCTCATCATTCCTTAATCTCTTTGATCATCAAAATCACAAGTATTCTACCCTACCATCAGATCGGCTTTAATTTGACTTAATCAATCTAAGCCTAAGCAGTCAAGACTTCAATTTACTATATCATCATAAATTAATTTTCTGCATCAAAATCTGTATCACCTTAAATTGTAACCATTCAAATCCATCTCCGTTTCGTCATTTAATCCTTCGTCGATTGGTAAAAGATAGATTACTGTATTGATTAATCACTCCGACATTTCATTCCAAAAATTCCTTACCTTACCACCACCTGGCACGGTGGCACCTAACTCTTATTATCAATTCATTCAAGTATGATGAACTGTATAAACAAAAACTGTTACAACCAGTCGGTCTTACTAGCCATCTTAGCCTTGTTTTAATGCCTAACCGCTCAAGTTCCATACATCATATAGACCTACTCCATCGCTAACAAAACGGTACAATGAGCGTCAATTGAGTTGTTGGGGCAACTTGAACTACCCAATCATATCAAGATCTATGAGGTACCTATGATTTATTTATACCTTTCTTTCAAGTTATATAATCAAGGGGCTTCATATATGGCCTGAAATCAATTTCTGAGTCACTCAAATCCCTAAATCAAATTAACCAAACTTTGAACCATATATAGAGCCTTGAGTTCACCCAAAAGCTCCCTTCATGATCATTTGATTTTCCAAGTAATAATTTTTTGAAAATTCTTTCTACCAAATTCAATTATTATTATTATTTTTTAGTAGACATTTTTTATAAGAGTTCTCAATACTTTTTTTCAAACTCCCTAATCTTATTTCAATGCCTAATTAATGTTGAGGGAACATAAATTTAATTCTTGAAATTTATACAAAGAAAGGGTACATATAATAAGATAGTTTGGATGCATTAATTGAAATCTTGATTAAAAATTGACTTACCAACCATTGACTCTATAAAGCTTATGACAATGATAATCAAATCAACTCTAAGAATCAAATAATTGAAACTAACTGATGAATTCATTCAATTTGTTAATACACAACTATCAATCTTTTTAAAAAATTCAATTATGGGTTGTCCATTGCTAACTTAAAATTATAAAATCTTTTTTTTTTTAATACTTTTTTGTTTTTATCATTTCAATTCAAATTATTGAAATAAATTAATTCTATTTTATAAATTGATAAATAAACTACTTTCTCTCAATGAAAAAAAAAAAATTAATTTGACATTTAACAAAAAAAAAAAAAAAAAAAAAAAAAAAAAAAAAAAACAAAGAATTATTTAAAAAAAAATTTATTATTAATTTAAATCTTAAATTATTCTAAAAATATTTTTCTAAAAAAAAAAAAAAAAAAAAAAAAAAACTCTTATTTATTTATTATTAATAAAAAAAAAAAAAAAAAAAAAAAAAAAAAAAAAACCAAATAATAATTTAAAAATCCTTTTTTTTTAAAAAAAAAAAAAAAAATAATTAAATGAATGATTGTTTTTTTTTTTTTTTTTTTTTTTTAGCATCTGATTAGAAAAACAAAAAAAAAAAAAAAATTAATTAATCAGTCTTCTTTTTTGTATTAATTTAATTTTAATAATTATTAAAAAAAAAAAAATTATTTTAATTAAAAATTTAATTTTCTTTTAATTTTTTTTTTTTTTTTTTGAAATTTATTTAAGAAATAATTGATTAATTTTTTTTTTTTTTTTTTTTTTAAAAAAAAAATAATTATAATAATAATATTTAATTATATTATTATATCTAAATAAATCTTTTTTTTTTTTTTTTTTAAAATTTTTGATTTTTGATTTTTGATTTTTGATTATTATTATTATTATTATTTTTTTTTTTTTTTGTTTTTTTTTTTTTTAAAAAAAAAAATTTAAGTTTTATTTTTTTTATTTTTTTTTTTTTTTTTAATTAAAAAAAAAAAAAAAATTTATTAATAATAAATATAATTATTTTATTAATTTATATAAAAGAAGTAAAAAAAATATATATAGTTAAATTTTTTTCATATTAATTAATATTACTATTATTATTATTATTATTTTAATTTAAATTATTGTTATAATATTAATTATAATGATTTTATTGGAGATATTATATAAATATTTCTTAAGAATTAATCCTTAAATTAAGATAAATGGGTTTTATCATTAATAAAATATTGGTTGTTAATTTGAATTATTATGATTAAATAGGTAAAGGTAATAAATAGGATAATTTGGAATTTTTTTTTTCTTTTTTTACTAAGACAATTTAATTTGTTCAAAGGAATTTAAAATGGGAGAAATATTAGAATATATGATTTATAACAGAGAAGTTTTTGGTATTGAAATATTATATAAATTTAAATATTTAAAAGGAAATTTATATTTTAATTAAAATAAAATATAATATTTAACTTATAATTGATGATATTATAAGAGAAAGAAACTTATAAAAAAAATTTAGTATATTAATGAAGTCCTTTGGTAATAACTTGATAGATTTAATTATGAGAATATTAACTTAAAATAAAGACTTTAAATTTTATTTTAATTAATTAATATAAATATTTATTTATAAATTTCATGAAATTAAAATAAATAAATAAAAATAAAAATTAAAAATAAAATAAATCAAATAATAAAACTTTAAAATATTTTTTCTTTTTATTATTTTAAATATATAATTATTATTTTTTAATAAAAAAAAAAAAAAAAAAAAAATTAATTATTATTCTTTATTTTGAAAAAAAAAAAAAAAAAAAAAAAATAATTAAAAAAATTTATATTTAATAAAATTTTATTAAATTTTTTTTTTTTTTTTTTTTTTTTTTTTTGAATTTTAAAATAAAATATATATATATATATATATATATATATATATATATTAATTTAATTTATTAATTTAAATTTTAAATTTTAATAATTTATTAATATTTTGATTTTATTAAAATAATAAATAAGAAAAAAAAAAAAAAAAAAAAAAAAAAAAAAAAAGAATTTAAAAATTATTAATATTTTTTTTTTTGATAAAATCAAAAAAAAAAAAGTTAATTACAGAAAAGTATTGATTGAATGATTTAAAAAAAAAAAAAAATAGAACTAATATATATATAAATAATATATATAATCCTTCTATTAATGTCTCTAAAAAAAAAAAAAAAGAAAAAGAAAGAAATATGAGGAATATAAAAAAAAAGGGAAATAATTTTTATCAATTTTTTTTGTTTTTTTTTTTTTTAAATCAAATTTAATAATTTTTTTTTTTTATTTAGGAAAAAGGTTTTTTGGAATTATAAGTATTTTTAAAAAGATAGTATTTATTTATTTTTTTAACGTAATTTCTTGAAATGATGTTTTTTTTTTTTTTTTTTTTATTTTTTTTAAATTTAGTTTTAATTCAATCATTTAATATATAATTTTGTTTTTTTTTTAAAAATTAAATCTGAAATTATTATTATTTAATTAAAATTTTATCTTTAACAAGTAATTATATTTTTTTTTCAAAAAATAATAATTATTAAATAAGATATAAAATTAATTTTCTAAATATTTTTAAAATTATTTTTTTAATTATAACTGAAAAAATATATATATCAAATATCTTTAAATAATTAATTTATAAAAATATGAATAATATTATTTTATTTAAATAGTGATTTTTTTTTTCTTTTAAAGAAATGAAGTTCATTTTTTGAGTTAAAAATGATAATAAGGTTTATTTTAAAGAATTTAAAGATTTAAAAGAATAAATATTGATTAGGATTTTATTTTTTAAGATAAAGATATTTATTGATTTTTTTCTTTAAAAAGAAAAATAATATATATTAAAATAATTTTATAATTTATATTTGGATTTATTAATTAAAAATTAAATATATAACTCAAAAAAGTAATAATAAATTTTTAATGAGAAATTATTAAAATATTTTTTTAAGAAAACATGATAATTATAAAAAAAAAATTTAAGAAATTTTTTAATAATATAATTGATAATATTATTAAAAATCTAAATTAATTAAAATAGCATAATATGTAATCAAAAAAAAAAAATCATTTTAGAATAAAGTTTTATCAATAGAGATTTGATTTTATTAAATTTATATAAAGGAAAAGATAAATTTTGAATAATGATATGGATTATGTAATATATCTAATAATTTTAGTTTAAATCTAGAAGGAGATATTAAATTTTATCTTAAATTCAATTTGTGATATTCTTTAAAAAAAAATCTCTGTCTTAAATAGTATAAAAAAAATTATTTTGATCTCAGGGGGATTAAATTGAAATATAATAAATTCAAAATTATTAAAAAAAAAAAAAGAAATATATATATAAAAAATTAAGTTTAAATTTAAGAGAAATTAAAAATTGGTAGTAAAATAAAAAAAAAGGAAATTTTTATTTTTATAATAATTCCGAAAAAAAAAATAAAAAAATAAAGGGTTCAAATTAAAAAAAAAAAAGATATGATTCTTATTAAATAATTAACTTGATATCATATAAATGACTTATAAAATTTATTATAAAAAATAATAAAATATAGAGAGAATTAATTTAATTTTAATAGGGACTTGATATATTGGTTCTTAGGTTGGTTAAGAATTATTTATTGAACCGTATAAAGTTCCAATAGTAGTAGATGATGAGCTATAGAGGAACTTAACCAAAAATATTTTTTAATTTAAGTAAGTTAAATATTTTTTAATTAAATAATAATATTTCTTTAGAATCAAAAAAAATTAATAAAAAATAATAATAATATTTTTCTTATCCTAATAATTTATTAAAGAAAAACTCAATAAATTTTAATATTTAATTAAAAAAAAAACAACAAAATAATTGATTTTGATTGAGGTTTATATAAGAAATTATATTTTAAATTATTTAAAATTTATTAATTTTATTTAAATTTAGAATTAAATAGTTTTTTTTTTATCAATAACTTTAAAAATATAATCTCTTTTTAATAATAATAGGAACAGAAAAAAAAAAAAAAAAAAAAATTCTACTATATTACAAAAAAAAAAAAAAAAAAAAAAAAAAAACTTATAATAATAATTTCATTTTTTTTTTTTTTTTGATTTTATAAAATTATTATTATTATTATTATTATTATTTAAATGAAATTAAAAAAATATTAATTAATTTTATTTTTAAATAATTTGATTTAAAAATCTTAAAAAATTTTTTTATAATTATTAAAAATATGGATTTATTATCTTTTTTTCTTTTTTTTTTTTTTTAAAAAATAAATAGAGAATATTAAAGAATTAGCTAGTTATTATTTATATCATAATATATTTTCTTTTTTTTTGGTAATTATTTATTTAAAATAGCAAAGTGATAATTATTTATATTAAAAATTGGTCTCTGTGTTTGTAGATTACTTCTGAGCTTATTAGTTTAGATTAATAGTAAATAATGAATAAGAAATATTTCAGAATTTTTTATTGAATATAATAGTAACCTTGAAGATTGAAATTGTGAGCCTGCAAGCATGTACTGGCTTACCTGCTACACCGTCTCCAACTCTAATTTCTATTTTTCTTCAATTATTAGGTTGAAACTTTAACTTAAAAATTAAATTTTATCATTTTAAATATTGATGATGTCATAAAATCATTATATGACATCATTTAATTTTGTAAATATAATTATTATTTTTATTCTCTTTTGATGATTTCATACAATCTTAATATGACATCATTTCATTTTTTTGTATTTAAAATATTTAAGAGGATCATTCTTACCTTTGAATGATACATCAGAGCTCAAATTATATATATATATATTTACAGTTTAAATTAAATTATTTATTACTTTAAAAATATAAGATCTCTCAAGCTTTTACTTAGTAATTTATATTACTTTAAATTATAAATCATCTTTAATCTTATTAGTGAAGCTCGTTCCACTAATAATACTATAATCTAACCATAGTGATGTCTCTATTATTTTATTTTAATAGTATTCCACTTTTAATTGATTTATTAAATTCCTTCTATATAAACTGGAAGTCACAAAAGAAACCCCAGCTTAAAGAAATATTCTACTTATTAAGAATCTTTAATCTTACATTCCATGGAAGGTAAAAACTATTCTTTCATGTAATATTAAATAATAAATAAATAAAAATACAAAAAATAATATGAAAAAAAATAATCTTATTATTCATATTTAAATTTATATTTCTATTTTAAAAACTTTTAAGAATATGAAAAAGGTTTTAAAACTATATTCTGGTTAAATAAGAAATTCATGAAAATATTTAGGCTATAAATTTGTTTTTTTTTTCTTCTCAATCTCTTTTGAAATTTTGCTCGATTATTCTTTTGATGATACTATCAGATTTAATCTAATTATATACAAAAATAATAATGTGGATATATTTGAGTTGTTAAATGGATCTTTAAATAAAATTTTAATACTAAATTCCTTTGAGTATCATAATTATATTGAAAAATATTTTGGAAGATATCCCATTAAATTATTTATATTCCAGACAATAAAGAAAATTTTTTTTTGAGTATTTTTACTGGAATTGAAATTTTTTGATAGAATAATGTCCTAAGAATCTCAAAATTTGCGTAGATAACAAAAAAAAATAGAATCAAATTATTAAAAAAAGACCATAATAAACTAATAGCCTCCCAAATGTAGCAATTAAAAAGTAATTTTCCATATTTATGGCTGATTTTATATTTCAAATTTGATTAAAGATCCAATAAATAAAAGGGATTGGTAAATCTACAGAAGCAAAATTATGGAAATTAAACATATTCTGGCAAATACACATAAGTCTTGAGTGAATTCACCTAACAAGGTCCTTCTCCCCAATTTATACTGAAACTAGGGTAAAATGAGCGTAATAAGCTATATTACCCCAATAAGGAAAACAAACTCAAAATGATAATTTTTTTTTTCAAAAAACTCCTTTTCTCTACTTCTTTCCTCCCAAAAGTTGCTACTAAAGCTTTATTTTCTTTCTGAAATATTTTATTCCTTTCTCCCCTGTTGAAATTCTCATCTCAAAGACCTTATCAGTTCCTCTCATAATTGTCTATTAAAAGCCTTATTATTAGTCTCAAACCTTGGCATGGGCTTATAAATAAAAGGAGAATAAACATTTTTATTTTTCTGAGATTTCCCTAAATTCAAAAAAAAAAGCTTCCACCTTCTTAGAAATTAACTCTAATTAACTGGTTGATCTTTTTTAATATTTCATTATCCAAAATCAAGTGTTTCAAAAAAAATACATAGTTTTGTTTCAATTTTTTAATTTTGGTACAATCTGATACTAATATAATTTAATAAAAATGAATGGAAGTAATAATTTTCTTCCTTCAAACCCACCTCAATCACACATAATTTTTGAATAAGAGAGCTTCATCACAAAAAAAAAATTATTCGATTCTCTATGTACCTTAATAATATGAGATATTTGTTATTCTTAAGAATATTAACTATATTTTGAATTAATTTTTCTCATATTACTCCCTCTGAATCAATTTTTGACCCTTACTCATATGACAAAAAAGGGGTTTGGATTAATTTGGCCATAAAAAGCCTAATCAAGGTGTTCAAGGAAAATCAAAATGAAACACTCATTTTTTTAGTAAATTTAATTTATAAACATACCACCAATTAGATTTTTTAAGAAAAGGTATTTGAAACAGATAATAAATGAGACCAATTTTACAGGAGGTAAAAAAAAATTATAAATAAAACTTGGTAAAAATTCCAATTATTCCGGGGTTTTTTTTTTTTTTACCCTTAAAAATTTTTCTTATTTTTTTTTTTAAAAAAAATTACTTAAGATTAATAAATGAATTAATAATTTATTTTTTTCTTTTCTTTTTTTTTACCAAAAAAGAATGGAATTGGATTTTTTTTTTTTCAATTGTAAAATTTTGGAAAAAAAAAAAAAAATGTTAAAAAAAATTAAGGGCACTTTTGAGTGGCCTAAATAATAATTAAATTCGGATGGATTTTTTTTTTTTTTTTTTTTTTTTTTTAAAAAAAAAATTCATTGCTTGAATCTGTGGCAATTTTTTTTTTTTTTTTTTTTTTTTTTAAAAAAAAGGGCTCTTATTATGTTAATTTACTAATCCACTGAATAAATGTCATCCAAGATTTCATTTTTCTTTGTTTAGATTATAATATTGACTTATTTGAAATATCTATCTCAAGCTGTATTTCAATTTTCACATTTTATGAACTAATATCTTTGGTTTGGTTTGATTCAGAATTTTTTTAATTATATCAGAAGATTTATCATAGCTCTTATTTTGAATATGTGACTCACAAGACTTTACAGATCAAATTTTTGCTCTGAATTCCTTCCATTTATATGAACTGCAATCCAATTTGATAGAAATTTAGAGAATTATTGCAAGTTCTGGACCTATATCAATTGAATATGAAAGACATTTTTTTTTTTAAAAAAAAACAAAAAAACTACCCAATATTTCTATAATGTCATTTCACCTTCCTAAAAAAATCTAATTTCTCCAGATTTATTTACACCCTGGTATAGTACAGATGATATACAAATCATCATTATTTTCGAGAAGTCCTTTGTATCTCATGTTTTTTCCATCTCTTTTAAAGAAATTCAAATCCACTTTTGAATGAATCACATGGTGGTAAACATTAAGAATTTTCTTTAGCTCGTAATTATTTGGAGTTATTTTCTCAATTTATTTACCGCATTGAACTCAGATCATTCTATCAATCTTATGAAGTCAATATTACTTAACATATACTTCATATGAATTTGGTATCTATAAGTTTCCCAATCACTCTCTATCTCACAAGCATTATTTGTTGTGGTATTTACATGGGTTGTAAACCCAAAGGACTTATTTAATATAGATTTCAATTCCCTATTTTGCTGAAATTATAGTGTTGATAATTAATTTTAAATTTATGCCTCCTCATGGCCTAATAGTTTCTTTCAAACACTCAGGAACGGATTGTCTTAACTCAAATTTAAAAACATTTCTAAAAAAAGTTGTTTGGTCTTAATGCAATCCAAAAAGTGTAATCCAGCCGAGTTGAACGATACCCATTGAAGTTTAGTGTCATAATTTATTTGTATTTCCTCAAGCTCACGAAGATTCATTTTGTGTTTGAAACCTACCAAACTTTTCTATTCTTGCAAAGCTGGCTACAACGCATAATGCTGCAAGAACAACTTTGTTTGAAATTACTTCAGTGGATCTCATGACCCAGTGAAGTCAATGCTTTTAATAAAAAGTTCTCTTAGATTCCTTGGTCTCTCTTCTTCTATCTCGAAACAAGCACCTCACAACCCCGGAAAACGTCATTGAAAGAATTTGCCTTATCTTTCTTATTTCTTCTTTTTATTTGATTTTTTACTTCTCTTTTGCCTCTATTCTTGAAACCGATAGGGCATTTTACGTTGTAAATCTTGTTTTAAATGTAATAGAAATACCTTTTTTTTTTTTTTTTACAATCGCGTCTTAGTTGGTTACCAATTTAAACAAGAGGACAATAATAGAAGAAATTAACTTACCTTAAACTTTGCTGCTCAGTCAATCTTTTCAGTATTTCTCAGAATGACGTAATTGAAACGTGATATTTCTTTCTCTAATTTACTAATATGACTTCACCTTTCTACCTTTAATATATATATATTGCGAATTCATAATTTTCGTGTTCGAAATATATTTTGAGAAATATTTAGAGTATTTAATAAGGACATCATTCTTAACTTCTCTTTGTTTCACATTTTACTTTTGACTTGGGACCGAGGGAGAGGTTGAAAAATTGGCCTCAGAGGCTGCGAGTGAGAAGCAGTATGCTGTATAAAAAAAGTAAAGTCATCTTGAGAAAATGTCAGTTGTCATTTTCCCACTCAAGTGTTCAAACTCACTAAACGACGCAGCTCAAACACTTCCAAGGAATCAGTTTTGGAAACCCGCACATCCTACCTTGGTGTATATTCGGCAGTATTTTTCTGGCCATCTTACAATTGGATTCAAAGCGGTTTTTTAGTGCGGTGAATGATGGTGTGAGGGTGATATTCAATCCAAACAGGCTTGTAATGATACCTTACGTACCTGAACAATGCCAATCAATCACTATCATGAAAGACGCAGTTTTCATACAAAACAATTAGTAAGGCGTATAGCTTATTATGCGTCTGGATTCAAAATCTTTTTTATAATAAAATACATTCACCGTGAATGGGGTTTGGTTTAAGAGAGCTTCAATACAGTTGAATTTGGAAAGCCAAGATTTTGTCAAAGATACATAAATTTCTGTTCTGGTCTATCTGTTTCAAATTGCACACAGAACGCCTAAGGCTGTCAATTGATTGGTTAAATCACGGGACTCACAAGGTGAGGCAATTTGTGTATGGGGAAGGAGGAAGTGGGGAAGAATGTACAGTAAAGTCCCCTTAAGATATTTATGTGACTACAAACTTGCTTCAAAACTTCCTTAAGTGACTACAGTAGAGTAGATGTCAATATTACGAGATGATTATCCTAGTCATGAGTGCGTCTCTTTGACATGCAAAGAAAAACTGAATGGCTAAAAGTTGTTTCAAACCTTTTTGACAAGACTTTTCTTAAATTTGTAAAAAAACTCAAAAAATTCAAATAGTTATCCCGAAGACTTTCAATTAGCTCTGAGTAAAAGGAAATACGACTGAAACAAATTAATAAATTCAGAAAGCTTCTTGATAATTTTTTAACCCCAGTTTGTGTCAATGTTTTTCTCCCTGAGTTTGAGGACTCATCAGAAAAAAATTCTACAGGCTTGAACTTCTGATGATTCATTTGAGACAAATACACTAACAGTGATATCAAATTAAATTTTCATAGTTTAATGAGGAAATGATGGATTGATTTCTGAAATTTTTGTGACAAGAATAATCATTTTCATCAAAATTAGTAAGTAAAGAAATTAATTCGAGGAATTTATGTTGAAGTAAAAAAGACTTTGAGAAAAATGGAATCATGTCTTCAATTTAACACGAGTCTTGCCTTTCTAAGCTGTTTTTGGACATAAAGCTACGATGAATAATATTAGTAAGCTATAAGTCTACTTTACTTTCCTTGAATGATTGATCTCATATCATATGGATAACTATAATAAATCCGAATGTAAAAAAAGTATTTCCCTCAGTGATTCTTTTAGCAAAGTATGAAGAATTTCTTTAACTGCTTTATAATATGAATATATATTTAACAAAAAGAATAATAAATAATCTGTATAAAAAAAATCAGCTAAGAAGCTACTGCTCTAAAAGTATTTTTAAAATTTTTTGATTGAAAACAAACCTTAATTTCTTATTTGAGGATGGGTCATTGACCTAGAATTCAGATATAAAATTTAATTCTTGTTATTTGAATTTATTTAAATAGTAAATCAATAAATTCTGTATTGATTAAGAGCTTTTCTGTCTAAGTGAAAAATAAAAAAAAAGTTTTGAATTATAGAACCTCAGTTTAAATTTTTGAAATCAACCCTCCAAGGAGCCATAATATTTAGTTCTTCTATATATTAAAGTGTAATTTGGATTTTCTTGTTCATATATAAGTATTGGAATATTTTGTTTAAGAAAATGATTTTTGAATTTATGAATTTAAAAATATTTTTTTACAAAAGATTTCTCAAAATATATCACTTAAAATTTATTATAAATATCTCTAATAAGATTCTTAAAAATAATGAGCTTATGAGGATTTGGAGAATTTGAAGAATTAGCTGATGTAATGTTTGTGTAAAATGGGAATATTAATAATCTCATTTTATTTTAATAGGAAATCAAAAAAGAACATGAATACATTATGAAGTATTAATTTTCAATCTTAACAATTTATCAAGTTATTTTTGAGTTATGTACCTTATGGAGCTATTATAAATGAGTTTTGGTGTGAAATTTAAATTTGTCCTTAAATAAATGGATTTACTTACTAAAAAAACTATCAAAA
Source organism: Austropuccinia psidii (assembly GCA_023105745.1). Taxonomy (NCBI): domain Eukaryota; kingdom Fungi; phylum Basidiomycota; class Pucciniomycetes; order Pucciniales; family Sphaerophragmiaceae; genus Austropuccinia; species Austropuccinia psidii. Next base: position 32,769,151 of record JALGQZ010000009.1, on the reverse strand, counting down.
ATTTTGTTGTGGAATTAGATGATCTTTTTGAGCCTTTGAGATATTACCACATACCTAAAACACAAAATTTCATTTATAATTCTATATAAAAGTTTCAGTAAAAATACCTTAATATTGTTTTTATACTAATAATTTTAATAATTAATAACTAATAATAGAAATTATATATATGAGTAATGGAATTTAATTTATAGCTGTATATAAGATTTAAAAGTTTTTTCAATAAACTAACTTTAAAGAAAAACACAGCTTATTTTATGACAACCTTCTTAAATAGGTACAAACTCTCAATTATTTCAAAAAATGATAAGGTGAAATATGAAATTTATTACAACATTGGATTACCAATAGAGTTATTTAAATATTCACCTTTGAATGAGATATATGTAAGCCCAATAGCTACTTAGATACCTGGATATATGCACTTTACAGGATCAGGGAATATATTGATGATTACTAGGCCATATTTTTAAAAATATGAATGATAGCTTAATAATCAAGTAGTAATTTAATCAAATAATTAATCCTAGAAAACAATGTTAAAATTTGTTTACAATTTCATAAACGAATTTATGAGAAATAGAGATAAATTCATTAAAATAATCATTAAATTTGACCACTCAGAACAAAAAGTGGTCCAAGCTTAGAAAAAAAGTAGATAGTGTACTTTGATAGTTGATTAGTACATATTTATGTAGTTTTAACCACAATTATCAAGAAAGAACCTTGAATAAGAATGGTTTGAAATTGAAACCAGTGAAATTTAGAAGAAAAGACTGAGTACAAGAAAACTCACCACAAATGGAGTTTTAATGATGTAATAAAAGTCTTCTTTAATATTATTAAGGACATGAAAATATATCTTATTTCAAATTAACTCTATTAATATTTGTAAATATTGAAATTTAAGGAACAAAATGTTTATTATTTAAGCTTTAAAGCTTATAAATTTATAATATTGGTTAAAACTGTTAATTTGATATTTTGACTACCAGAATAAAAGAAAATGAGGTCATTAATTTATAGTTACAGTTATAATTTTAGAATAATAATGTGATGATCAAATGAGAGGATGTAATCTTGATTTAATCAACATTAAGCCTTGAATAATTTTTTTATTCCAGTGAAAAAATTGAATAAATAGCTACTATGATCCCTCTGAAAATTAGCACAAAAGATTTTTACATTGAAAATACCACTTCTTTCTCCGTTTCCCCTCCAGATGCTACAAAATCAAATATTATAATTGAAAGATTTTTTCTTTATATTTAATATCTTAAGTTCTAAGAGTATACTTTTCTTGAGTTCACCTGTTTTTTTAGTGGATTTATTGATATTTAAAACAAATTCTGAAAAATCCCTCTAAAATCTCAATTAAACATAAAAAGAGTGTTTCTACTATCAAATATTATTGTAGCTACAGTCTAGTAAGGTTTATATTGCTAATTAAGGGTTGAAATGATTCAAAATTCTTACCTTGAGTCTTAAAAGTGATTTTATTATTATAATGATGATAATTTCTCTTAAAAAGTATCATGATTCTCTTTTATACAATATAAATAGTCCTTATATTATTAATAGCTTTTATATTCATATTATCTCACCAACTTATTGTTTTTTCATGATTAAATAAAAATTAAAAAGAAATCATCATTTTTTCATAAAAATAATGATTTGCTTAAAATTAATCAATCATTTTGAAACTGAAGTTTTTTATCATTCTAAATAAATGATATTATCAGTTCTACACCATAAATACAATATATTATATCCTTGTAGTTATTTATATCTTATTATTATTCATTTTTAAGGACATTCAAACAAAAAAGGAGCTAATAATTGGTAGTTTTTACTTATTTTTGCATATTAAAACCTTACAAGATTTCAGTATGAAGATTACTTATAGCATGTGCACACTTGAATTTTTTTTTATATAAATTCTGACATTTTTGGGATCTAAAACATGCTGCACAGGCTTAAAGTACTATTGTGAATATAAAGTAATGTTTTAGTCTAACCGCTACAGATTATACAGCTGATTTCTGAAATTTTCCATGTCAATTATTGTAAGTTTGCTGGAAATTACAGCTTCTTGAATTAATGTTTCAAGAAGTAATTTGAATATTTTCTTGATTACTATCCTTTCCTTTACTTTTTTGAGCTTATTGATATTTATTGCTAGTTTGTAGCTCATTATTACTATACCAATATATCCTGATTAAAAAACCAGAATAAATTTATGATATCTTCATTAAAAATTTGTAAATAAAAATATTAAAAGAGAATCATTCTTCTTGGGAATGATTTTGAGAGCCTTTGAATATTCTTGTATACAGTTAAGTTCAACTGAAATAAAGTACTAAAACTCCTCGTTATGATTTATTCAATTAATACAAACATTTTTATTTATTTTGAAGTATTAATTTCAATAGTGACAGTATTTTGAGCCTTATGGTTCTACTCTTACAATGAAAAAATAGTTATTCCAATTCTAATTGAATTTCTTATTCCCATTGTTTGTTCTGTAAGACATGAAAGAGTTTCCAGGTAGCAATTATGCATTATTATACAGGAAAAATTTCATAATAAAATTAAAAATCTTTCCTTATATCCACAGAAAAGCTGCAATATTCTTATAGAAGCTGATCAAATTCATATTTTCTCAAAATTAACATCCTAATACACAATTATCATCATGAGAAAATTGGATACACCTGACAGCTGGTGTTGAATTTTTAATTTACCATAGGAGATAGACTGCATGCAGGGATAGGAGGAAAGTTAAATCGAGAAATTGAAGTTTTTGAAGAAACTTAAGCCACAAAGTCTTCATTCAGTTGTATAAACATCAGTGTTTGGTCAGGCTTGTAACAGATCAATAATTTAACAAAACATGATGAACAGAGTTATTTTAATTCTCAATTTGTTCTGATCTCATTTATTACTTTTCATCATTTAATTTACAGATATTTCACTATTTGGGGTATTTCTTATGTAATCTTAAATATATATTGAATTTTAAATATTAATTCTCTGTCAAGATCACTTATGGGAGCCCAAAGATGGATAATATTGAATTTAAAACCTTTCAAATTTTAATTAAGCTTTTAATTAATGATAACATTGCTGGAAGACTTTCTGAAAATATGCATGATTATACCCTACTATTGAAATTATTTCTCTTATGAAAGCTTTATTTTGTGAGAAATCATATTACTTATATTTTATCAATTCTTAGGTTAATGTTTTGATTGAAATTGAGATAATCTATCAATATTCATGGGAGATCGAAAGTCATTTTAAGGAGAGGCCCACACATATTTGGGAGATATAAAAGAAATGTCACGCCTATTTCAGCACATAAAATGCTTTAGAGGAGGTTTTTACACTTATAGCTAGATGATAGAAATATTGTGCTTTAGATTTTCAATGGGGGACTTTTACATTCTGAAATTTCATGGTGTAAACTAAAGATTATTCTGATATTAATATAAAAGCTTGGATTAATAATAGCATTTTCAATATTAATGACCATCAAAAAAATTAGATTCTCTAATCTTTTGGAGAATTCAATGTTTCTCTTTATTGATACCAATTTAGCTTCACTTGTTATACTCTTGAATAGAAATTATTAATTCTTATTTTAACATCTTGATATAGTGAATTCCTTCAGAATGTAAATAGCTAAGATAATTTGAGTTTTCGTTTTGAGTAAATCAGGGAAGGTGCCTTATAAAGACAAAAAATAAATCCTAAATAATAAAAGTATTGATGTGAAATTTCTGGAAAGGTAATCTTCATCTATAAATATGGCTAAACATTATTTTCAGAAATGATTTTATGATTTCAAAAATATTTATTAAGATAGCTTGCTATGTAATTCATTTTTTGATTATTTCTTCTATGTTCTATAGGAGGTTTTCATTTTAAATTTAATTTTCTTATTACTAAATCCAATTTTTAATAATTAGGATATATCAATAGCCCACCATGTACTAAAAATTTTAAAATTTTATCTGAACCTGATGGGTTGATAATATCAAGTATCTCAAATTATCCTTTTGACACTATAATTACCACAAGATAAGACTTTTCCAATTTATCTACATTGAAATCTCCTAAAAGCTATAGGGGAAAAATTTATACAGTCTTATTAATTTTTTGACTAAACTAGATCACCAATTAAATAGACATGAATAATAATTAGAAGCTTAAAATCTATTAGTAAATAGAAAATTCATTTAGTTTATTTGAAATTATGGGAACCATAGGTAATAACATGGAACAATAACTCGGATAAATAGGCTGTTTTGACAAATTTATTTCTCAAAGTTTACTTATGAATATTTTGTGAGGTATTTCACGTTAAAATAAGTTTTATAAATTTATAAAGCCTAAAAGAATGAAAAATCAAGAATAATCATCTGTTTATAAAGTGTATTGAAAAAATTTATATATTCAGCTTTTAAAAGTGTTTTCTAAAGATAATATGAGAATATTTGTTGTTTTTCTTTGGAATTTATTTTCAATTAAAGGGCTGAAGTATTGATTAAAGTCATGTTTTACAGAGGGAAGACACATAAATAATCTAGAAAAGCTTGGTAAATAAGCTTCAAGTGGCACAAATATCACTTCAGAGCCATATAAAATTGGAATAAAAATATGTTTTGAATAATTTTTCAAGTATTAAATTTTCATTATCAAAGTTTTACCAAGGAATTCACCAAGCTTATAATATTTCTGATGGGAAATTGTGAATAGTGTCTTCTCAGAAAATTTCAAGCACATAGAGAAATTTATTTTACAAAAAATGGATTCATTATTAAAATAAATAATTAATGATGTGATAAAAATTTTCAGATGTATATTATTTAAATTAAAAGAAATGGCCTTTGATTCTGGAAAAGGAAAAGAATATTATGAATATAAATCTTGAAAATATTGGAGAAATATTACAGGTAAATGAAGCTTTTTGAGATTTTTGTGACAGAATCCTATGCTATATGGGAAGATATATCTTAAATCATAAGCTAACTGGTCCTCATTTCTTGAAATAAAGAAAAATACCCCAATTTATTATTTTTTTAAGGATTATATTAAGCTCATATAATTCTATTTTTTTTTCCCACATTTTTTTGTAACATAAATAACCTTTAATTTTAATGTTGGATGTGAAAAAAGAAACACAAAAACTGCAAAAAATATCTCAAAAGCCTTTTTTCAACAAAGAATTTGACCAAAATGATGGAACTAACTCAAGGAAATAAGGTATAAAGAAGCTTATTAAAGCTGTTCAGAAATTCTTTTTATTATAAGAATAATTATTTTTATTTATTTTTCAAATAAAATAAGTAGAATAAAATTTCTTTCTGCTAGTAAGAATGTTTTTTTATTTTTTTTAATTAAAATTTTTGAATTTTGTTATTCATGTTCTTTTATTTACAGAAGCAGTCCTTTTAAGGCCTGCTACTGTAAATCAATTCACATATATCAAATGTGTTACAGTACAAGACCTGTGATAACCAAAAATGTAATTTTTTTTGCTGATTGTAAACAATTTTACAGGAGAAGCCATTACAGGGCCTATGCTGTAATTTTATCTTTAGATTTGGGATTTCTTTCTTCAGAAAGGGCTTTATTTTATACAGCCCAGTACTTCTATTTCAAAATAAGCAACCCTACTATAAAAAATCAAGAGTAAATAAATTTATCTTGAAAAAAAAATAGCCTTAAGAAAAAAAATTTATAGAATTTATTGATGATACAAAGTAATCAGAAACTAAAAAAACAAAATAATACTTCAATTACAGGACCTTCAATAAATAAATAAGAAAAGAAATTATGTTTTCTTGGAAATAGCTTTATTTTAAGGAATTGCAAAGCTCCTATCTGTTTATTCTTAAGTTAAAGGAGTTTAATAATTTAAGATGCATTAATATTCAACAATACAGTTTTTTTAGAGAAGGATTCAGTGGAAAAAAGCTAAATTTATTATTTGTGTAAGCCATTTTTTGTGGAATAAGCTAGAAATCATATTTTTATAGAGTAATAATAAGTAATAAATAAAGAAAAATTAAGGATTGATTCCTTTTAAGAACTTGATTTTAATTTCTTTGGCTATCAAAAGGATAGAATCGTTTCAACTTAAAATGGATTTGTGAGCTCAATTTTTTATCAAAAAAGCCATTCTGTTGAAGATGAAAATATAAATGGAAAGGATTTTAATATAATATACTATATCTTCACTATATTAAATTGAAAAAAGAAAAAGAATTTTTTTCAAATTCTGCAAAATTCCAGTGGCTTAGAATAAATTGAAATAATAAAAAAAATTAAGATCCCGGACCTAACCTAGCTCAGTCTAGGGTGGGCCAAAGCTAATTTTCAAGTAAAACACCTACTGTCAGGTGTATCCATTTTTATCATGGTGTATAAAAAGGATGAGTGAAAATTTAACCTCAAGGATAACGAAAAATACTGAAATAGTCCATATCATATATCTATTACATACTCACAAGCTAAGATAGATGGTAGCCAGAAGCAGGTTGAAAAAATCTACAACAAAATCTAAACAAAGACTTCACTCCAGGATAAACTTTTGTTGGAAAAGCTTCTTGAAAGTGTCTAGTTCATTCTTAGTACAAAATGAAATATTCAAATGAGATTCCCCCAGCTTCAAGGTCTCTCTAATAAAGAGAAATGAATTTAATTTTTCAAGCTCTTTTTATCCCTGTGATTATGATATATGGCATATAAGAAACATATGTATAAATACATATAAATCTCTAGATTCTATTGATATTTTTTTAAAATAGATTTTCAATTTAATTAAGTCATGATCATTAAAAAGACTGTGGATATTGTCAGAAATGATTGTAATCAAATCAAATAATATCTATTCTCCAATAAATTCATAAGTATAATAATCATGTGATTTAAGAAAAGTATTTTGAAATTTGTACAAGAAAAAATTACATAACATAAAGGCTTGAAACCTGTAGCTTTTATTCACTATTATTGAGAAAATTAAATACTCAGGCTTCCTCCAAAAAGAATAATTCTGGGAGTTCACCAACTGAATACCTATCCTGTTTGGGAAGCAAGAATAAATTTTGGATATTTCTTTTTTGAAATTTCCAAAAAAATGAAGTATGGTCTCACTTTTACTTCCCATAGGGATCTAATGGGCTATGTTATGCTTTTGGGGCTCTTTATGATATAAAATGAAGAAATAAAAGCAATACCTTTTTTTATAAAAAGAATAAAATAAAAAATCAACAGGGATTACTCCAAAATAGAATATAAAAAATGTCCCTTCCCAGTCCTTGACACATGTAAAGTTCTCTACATGAATTGGAGGAAGTAAAGTTATTTGATAACTAAATATTACTCTAACACCTAAAAGAATTATTTTTTGAAGGTGCACTTGCAGGTATAGAAAACAATTCACAAGCCATTTCTGTGAGAGTTGGAAATAAATAACCTTTAGTTTTTTAAAATAACAATATATTGGTATCTTTAACCTAAGGTTTTTTTGGAAAAAGTTGGATTTTTATTGAAAATGAATGTCCTTCTGGCTCTGAGGAAATATACAATTAATTATATCAGCATAATTCATTTTCAGGAAAAAGGATTTTCTTTTGTAAATAAAGAGTTAATAAGTAATTATTAATCAGATATATAAAGAAGGCCACTTGATAGAATCCCAAACTGTATCAAGATTGATTCATCTTCCAAGAAGAGATTTTCTTTGAATAAAAGTTTGAGTTTTTCTGTGAATACTACAGGAATCTTGAGGTATGGAAATAGGTACCTTGAATTATGTCACAGCCATAATAAGGGGTCTTTATTATTTTAATTTTGATTTCATATAAATTGACATAGATATATGGAATGGAAGTTCTTTAATCCACATAATGATGTACAAAAATACGTCAAAAAACTGCAAACCTTTATAGCTTCTGATATTTTTGAAAAGTGTGATAATGAAGAATAACAAATTTAATAGCTAATTAAGGCCTTCAATTATGTGCAATTAGATTCTTCATATCATAAATATTCACAGATATATCTGGATTGGAGGGTTTTTGACCAATACTGGTCTGCACCAAACCTTTACCTTCTGGAACTGGCTTGATACTTAAAATAATAGTATTTTAAATCTTAAAAGCGCCCATAGTCATTGATATAAGCCAAATAAAAGCTCTGGGAACATCATAAAAGCTCTTATATATCCTTTGAAGAGTTTATTTACTCTGTATTGACCCAAAATGATCATTCGTGGTCCCAAAACCACAATTCCGACTATAATGACATCAGAATCGATGATTTGGAGCCCCAATTCAGCCTCCAGAGTGAATATTTTTGTGTTACGGATATGTGAAGAGATTACCAGCCCCTGGAAGTCCCCAAGAGGGATAAAATCAGGCCTTTAATAAATTGAAAAGGCCATGATTATCTCTTATCAGTACTCTTACATGGCAAACCTCTGTGTAAGCAGTAGTACCCTTAGAAAGGATGTGATATAGCTATAATGAATAATTATTCTACTTCTATAATCTCTATCTGGTATTGATCTATTCCAACCAGGGCTCCCAATAGCTTTATATCCACTATTATTCATAATAGTATAGCCCTTAAAATATTATTTTTACTTATTTTTACCATGTAACAGCTATAGTCCTAGATTTAATATGCCCTTTTTGAGCTACTAAATAAAATAAAACTGACAGGATGGAAGTAATTTTACCTTTAATATAGAGTCTCTCAGACTAGCTGAGCCCCCCAGAATAAATAATATATGTGCTAAATTCAAAAAAGGTGATTGATGTCTCAGTCAGAATTAATAGTACTTATTCCTATGGGGGCTAGCTCAGTTGATCCAACAGTTTAGTAATCAAATATTCCGACTTTATGAATAGTTGATATGAATTACTCATATTGTATTTCCTTCAACTTCATTCTGGTTTCTTTAAAATTCTCATTTTCCAATCTCTCAAGATCATGAGAAATAAGACAGAATCAAGAGCCTTCATAAAATGATTTTATAAAAGAAAATTGGTTTCCGATTAATGTGAATTTGTATGGGAGGGATATTGATCGTTTCAATTTCATTCTTAAATTAGTTTGAGCTTTATCTGGAACACTTTGCATATTTTATTTGGAACAATGTGTTTCTGTTTCTTTGTTTTAAGTCCCAGAAGAATTGAGAAAGGATGCTAAGATACTTCAGAATTTAGAATCTTCTCTCAATTGATGATGATAATTTTCATGATTGAACTTTTTTATTTATTTGAAGAAATTCTAAAAAAGTGGTAAAATCATTTTGATACTCTTAAAAAATTGACAGGGGGATAATTTATATTATGATATTTGCTTGTATACGTTGTGGTGCTAGCTTAAGATAATGTGAAATTCAATTCTTATTATAATTTTGAAATAATTTCTGTAGAATTATCTCATTATCAGCTTTTTGATACTAATAATTTAAAATAAAGAGGAATCATAAACAATAATGCGGTTTATATTTCATAACAGGAAATTGCAATTTAACTTTAAGTGATTTAAAGGAGATTTATATTAGATCCTTTGAAATAATGACGGCTGTTTATTAATTTGGCTTTTTATGTATAATATTATCAAGACTTTCAGTATGAAAGCTAATTTTATTAATTATAGCCATAAAATTCTATGAGACGCAGACTTTTGTAATGTTGAAACAACCAGAGATAATTCAAAATGATAAATATGTTCAATCAGCTGTGAAGAATTATTTCCAAATTCTGGTTTACACCTATCTCCATAATCTTTAGCTAGAAGATAAATGCAGAGTACTAGACCAAATAGCTTCACAAATTTCTCCAATTGTGAGCTTTGAGGTATGTTTTACATGCCCAAATATCCAAAAATTCATCTCACAATAGATTTTAAATTATGTAAAGCCCATATATAATATAAATATTAGAAGCCTAATAAATTTTCAAAATTGGAAAGATGGAAATGTTTTTTGAGTAAATAAATATATAGATTCAACATTAAATATGTATTCTGCTAAAATCTCTACACATGGTGGCTCAATGGTGTTAAAAAGCTTAAAATAGCTATATGAGGTCCTAAATTGGAAAATAATTTAATAAAATATTAATAATCTGTGAAATATTTTGTTTTTAACTTTTTCATGTAGAAACTATGGGATTTTTTCAGAATCCTACAATGCATAACTATTAGTAACAGTGGATTACATACCTGTGGAGTGTAAGCTTAATATAATGTAATATGAATATGTAATATAATCCTAAAAGCTTATACACTTGAGGAAATAATTACTTATTTTACTCAAAGATAGCTAAGGAGCACAAGAGTTGGTTAAAAGAGGTAGTTTACCACAAGCTGTGAGGCCTCTTAGAAGTAATTAGTATTAAAGAGGAAAACCAATCTAGCTATTTGATTAATTAATTAACTGAATACTTGGAGCTTAGCTACCAAGGAAAAGATCTATTAAGTCATGATATAATAGCAATATCATATTCATTCTAAAAGCAGTTAATGACAACCTCGGATTCCTGTATCAATTGAAAAATAATAATTATTCAGCACTTGTATAAGAATTAAAAGATAATAAGAGCTTTTCTAGAAATAATATTCATGAGAATACCTATCAGAAACAGGCTGTCATCTTATTTACAACCCCTAATTTATGAAGATTGAGGAAAAAATCAAAATAGTTTTGAAGATGAAATCACTTATTAATAAATATGAATCTATAAGAAGCAATTCAGAAAGAATTAAGAATGAGCTAATTATTAAATATATTTCAAAGTAAAATGATTTTGAAAACTCAAATAAAACTCTTCTTACAGTTTATTTTTGAAGATTCCACTTCAAATACAGGATATCCAAAAACTCACATAAAATAAAACCCATTATAGAGCTACCAGTGAAAGTGATAATTTTGAAAAATGAATTTTTTATTTGAAATATAATAAGGTTGATTTCATTTCATTAAATATTTTTTACCCACAAATGGGTTTTTAACCATGCAAAATTGCATAATAAAGTCATTATGATGATCTAATGTGACCAAAGATTATTGAATCCTAAATGGAAGTGATTCAAATGCTTTAACATAAATTTTTATTTATTTCAATCCCTTGCAATTCTATCAAAGCTTTCTTAAACACTTAAAATAAGGCTTTGGTAGATACCTTTTCAAAGAAACATTTTTGACTCAGTTAAATAATTGTAGCCTTAACATAAGAAACAATATTAGCTGTGAGATAATAATTGATAATTAAGAATGTATATGATTGAAGATTATATTACTAAAAAGGCTAATTTGTCAATATAATTTGGTTTTTATTGCTATTCTATCAAGTATTGAGTTTTAACTTCACAAATTCCTAGATCAATTATTCTTTCAAGATTTTATCTCAAGTAATTTTGGAATTACTGGTGAGTATTTTTCTCTTATTTTTCCAATTTATTCATTTATTTGTATTTTCCTTGAATAATTAATAATTATAATTATTCCTTTAAAAGATAAAGATAATTAAAAGTTACTATAATATTTTGATAATAAGCTATCTTAATATACACTTCTTCCAATTTATTCCAGCTGGAAGCAAATTATCAATTTCATTTTGATATTAATATATGAGAAGTAAAAAACCAATCAAGTAATCAATTTATCAATTTTGTGGTTAAAAACCTTTTTTATCAGATTATTTTGATAAAAAGCTATTGTAATCCTAATTAATTGTGATATTTTCAAGAGCTTCATAGACAGATCTTAAGATAGGTCTGTGCTTGTTTTTTTTTATTATTAATTATTTGAAACTATAATCCTAGAATATAGAGATTGTAAGTTAGCTTACAGAGTTTTTGTTTTCCTTACCATACCTTATTTTAAAGAATATGATATAATATACTCTATGCTTATACTTAATGAATTTATGAGAAAGATAACGAAATATATGAGGAAATTGCTTACCAAATAAATACTCCTTTCATATTATTATCTTTATCTAAATGTATTTCTAAATTTCATAGGTCATGATGAAACAATCCTACTCATAGCCTTATCATAACAGTCAGAAAAAAAGGAATTTCTGAGATAATTTTTGAAATACTGATATCTTTTTCTTTCTTCTGAGGATGGTTCGAAAAAGAGAAATAATCCACAGAGGAAATATTCCTATATGGTGAATCAAGTGTATCAAAAAAGCATACATCATTTATACAGAGCTATCAGTAAAGCCATTATTTAGAAAATTAATACTGGGGTTATGATCTGATTTTGGAGACAATGTTAATTTTCTTTCTTTTGCGGAACTATTTGAGTCATTTCACAAAAAATATTGACCTTCTGAAAATTAAGTGAGGAGAAGGAAAATTTATCATAATAATCCTTAAAGCTGAAGATCATCATAAATATACAATTTATATCTTCAAACACAATTTCCTTGAACAGAAAAAAAAGAAGAATGTCAGTGTTTCACTTTGAAATTTATTTGAAATACATCTTCAAACCAAATTCTTAAATCAAACTGTCTTTTAGAGCTAGAAAATTAGTGTTTGGTAGTTTAAGCTATTTGATAGAGTATATTTGGAATATTTTTCCAAATTTTCAATAGAAAGTTTTTTGTATTTATCTTTCATATGAATTTAAAGGAATTGTTTTTTGACTTTTTGAAGATGTGGCTGAAGAGAAGTAAGCTTTCTTTTCTTTTGCTGTGGATATTTCATAATGTATTTGTAACAACCACTCACCAGGGGTAAGGGTATTCATCAATAAACCCACTCAAACACCTCAAATCAGCAGATCCAGTATCTGCATCAGCATTCAATTTCAGAAATATTCATTCTGAAACATGCATACAGCTTGGTACATCAATACAGCCTGTCAATACCTGTACAGGTTGGATTCACCCAATACAGTTTCAATACACCAGCATGAAACTGTATGATCACTCAAATACACCACACCTCTTGTACAGGTTCTGTACAGCTGTACAGGACCTGTATTGGCCAGACTCAATTCAATAATTCAATCCTCTCATGAAAATTCTTCCTCTGGATCAGGGCTGGTGTTTCTCACATATACCAGCCCCTCTTTCTCCCCCTGGGGACTTTTCCCCAGTGAATTAATTTAGTTTATTTATTATTTTATGATTATTCTTATCCTTATTTTGGGTATTATAATTATTTAATTTTAAGTTAGTCTTTGCATTTCTCTCTTTGCCTGTACAGTATGAGCTGGGTGGCCATATCCTTATCAACCCTTCTCTTTCCATTCTGACAGGTTGAAACAGTGGACTTGGACTTATTTGTGGTTGGCTCTTCTATTCTTTTATTCTTATTCTTTTGTTGCTGCTTTCTTATATTTATTCTTTTAGTAATTCATCTTTAACACTCTCAAGTGTATCCCTTCTTACCATATCTTTGAGCCCTCCATAAGTGAGTCCCAGTTTACTGAGTGCCAGGCCCTTTTCACTTTGAAAAGCCCCTGTGACATTAAATTAATTAACTCATATTGATTCTTCCTTTTCATTCTTTTATAATCATTTCTCTCATTCATCAATTATGACTTTTTAATTATCTTATGATTCTTAATGATTATGATTTTCTCTCTCATCAATTTTAATCTCATTCATTTCATTTATGTGAAAATTGATTCTTTCTTCTTGCTTAATCATTGCTGACCATTTCATTCACTTCATTTTATCTTATCAAATAAATTTTTTCTGTGTTCTCATTCAGGTCTTATTCAGGATTGATTTGTTGGTTTAATTGATCGGATTAGTGATTGGGATTCATTGGGTTTATTGATTCAGCAATTCAGGATTTTTCATTTGGATTGGATTGATTGACTTTGAATTCTCAAGATATTTTATTGATCCTCAAGAATTGATTTTGATTATTGATTGATTTGACTTATCAAGATATCTGAATTGATTTCTGAAGATTTTGAATTGATTGATTGATCCCTCAAGACCTTGATTTCATATTGAAGACATTGATTTATTGATTGACTGATTATTGATTGATTGTTGATTTACTCAAGATTATTGATATTTGATTTGAATTTGATTTATTTTTGATTATTGATTGAATTGATTGATTTTTGATTGAAGTTGGTTTCACCTCAAGAATTGAATTGATTCCTCAATACTCATCAAGATTTTATTGTGATTGATTTGGCCAAGTTTGATTTCTGTTCTCAATACCATCAAGTTTCTTTTATTCAACTTCTGTTCATAATTCCAGTTCAGCATAGTCCCCCAGCAAAGAACACTAGATCCCAAAAAATTCCAGCTGTTCTCACTCCTACAGCAAGGGCTCCTCTTTACCGCACACCATCAGTTCATCAACTGAGTGCAAACTTGGACAGAGGACCACTAATGGAAGGAGCAGCACCCTCAAGAAGAGGTGGAATGAAATCTAGAAGATCAAGATCCTTTTCTGAACTTTTGGGTGACTACCCTGGCATGTCTGAAGGTGCAAGAGCAAGATTAGGGGAAGTTGAAGATGAAGAGGGGGAAGAGTCTGTGGAAGAGGAAGATTCTGGGGAAACTGAAGTGGCAGATGCCTTGGCAAATGCTCCAGAGGTGCCTCAGGGTTCTAATCTAGCCCTTTCTAGTAAACCTCTTGTCTCTCAAACTGATCCGCGTCTCCTCAAGATGATGGAGCAGATGACTCAATTAATGGGGCAACTCACTCAAGAAGTTGCTCCCAGGGACAATTCCAAAGCCCCTGCTTTCAAGACTCCATCCATAAGCGCACCTGACTCTTTTGATGGTACTCAAGCTCATAAATTGAGAGGATTTATCCAATCCTGTCAATTAATCTTCCATAATTATCCAGCAAAGTTCTTCTCTGACAGGAAGAAAGTTCTTTACTAAAATTCTTTTCTCACTGGTAGAGCTGGAAAGTGGATTGAACCCTATCTCTCAAATATTTCCAATGAAGACCCTTCCTGCCTCCTCAATAATTGGCCATTATTTGAATCTCAATTATTCACTCTGTTTGGTGACCCCAATGAAGTCAGGAAAGCTGAACAAGAGTTGGACAATTTGAGGATGAAGGAAAGTGGTCATGTATCCTTGTACATTGCTGATTTCAGAAGCTTAATGTCAAGAATTGGAGATTGGGGGGAAAGAGCTTATATCCATGTTTACAAAAGAGGATTGGCATCAAGATTATTGGATCAGTTGGCTTCTCACCCTGGAAATTTTGATACTCTTCAAGAACTTATGGATGTCACTTTAGAATTAGACACAAGATTTCATGAGAGGCAAAAAGAAAAGGGTGGAAATCAAGAGAAGAAGCCTCCAGTCATTGGATCCAATCAATCTAGGCCTCCTCAAAACTCATCTTCAAAGAGGCCTCACCCAAAGAAGAACAAGAAGGGCAAGCAGTTCCAATCTTCAAAGGACAAGCCTCATGCTGCTCTCCTCAATAAGGACAATAAATTAATTGGTTCTGAAAAGGAGAGGAGGATTAAAGAGGGGTTGTGTACTTATTGTGGTGGAAAGCACCCAATTGAAAAATGCTTCAAGAGACCTCAGAACAAGCCTGGGTCATCATCAAGAGGCTTCCCTAGCAAGCAGGGAAAAGCCTGAGTGGGGATCATGATGTGTTCAATGGTTCTCACTCATTTCCTTCAAGAGCACAATTGTGCACTCTGAATACTAGTGTCAAGAAATCTTTAAAATTTCTTATTTTCTCTTCTGTCTCTGATATTTTTTATAGTATTCTCATTGATTCTGGTTCTACAAACTCCTTTATTGCAAAGAATTTTGCTCTCAAGTACTCATTGACTCTGTAAGAGCTCCCTGAAAAGATTCCTCTTTTCATTCTGGATTCTAATGAATCCCCTGCCTTGTTCATCACCCATTATACCAAGTGGGTAGTTGACTTGCCTTCCTTCCCAAGCTTTGAATGGGACCTCTTTATCATAGATTCACCCAAGGGAGAAGACCTGATATTGGGCTATGATTTCCTTTACCATTTTAATCCCATTATTGATTGGAAAAATGGATTGATCACCTATGATTCTAGTCATAAGGATTCTAGTGGTATTACTCCTTCTACTAGTAATGACTTAGCCACTGCTGTCAACAGTGTTGATCTGGTTTGTGAACTTAAGACACCTTCCCTTCCTTCTTCTGTCCATATCCCTTCCATCATTTCCTCTCAGTCATTACTTCCATTAAGAGATGAAGTCTTCAAAGAGATAAAGGATGTTGGAGAAGATGTTACCATATCTTCACTTCATCTCTTGCAAGGGGATATGGACCTTCCTCCCTTATCTTTTCATGCCTCCCTGGAGGAGTCGTGGGATGAGGAGGAAGAGCGAGAAGAAATTAAAGCTGTGTTGAAGGTAGTCCCTCCTGCTAATCACCAATATTTGGATGTATTCTCCAAGGTGAAAGCAGAGAAACTTCCTCCACACCGCGCCTGTGATCACCATATCAAATTGGAGGGTCTTCTACTCCCAATTGGTGTTATCTACTCCTTATCAAATCAAGAGTCAGAAACACTACGGGCCTACATTTCAGAGAATGTAGAGAAAGGTTTCATTAGACCAAGCTCCTCTTCAAAAGGAGCACCTGTCCTTTTTGTAAGAAAAAGGATGGAGGTCTTTGTTTGTGTGTTGATTACTGCAAACTTAATGCTGTTAATAGGAAGAACAGGTACCCTGTTCCTCCTATGAACCAGCTCCTTACCATATTCAACGGTTCCACTATCTTCTCCAAGATAGACTTGCGTGGTGCATATAACCTTCTGAGAATCAAAGAGGGGGATGAGCACTTAACTGCCTTTAGAACCAAATATGGTAGTTATGAGTATTTGGTCAGGCCATTTGGCTTTACCAATGCTCCTGCTTCTTTCCAGAATCTAGTAAATGATATCTTTGCAGATTTCTTGGATGTGTTTGTTGTGGTTTATATAGATGATATTATGGTCTTTTCCAGTTCTGAGGAGGAACATGTCAAACATGTGGCCTCTGTCCTCCAAAGACTGAGGGACAATAATTTGTTTGCCAAAGCCTCCAAGTGTGTATTCCATTCCTCAAGTGTGGAATACTTGGGCTATGTTGTTTCAAGTGATGGCCTCAAGATGGATTCTTCAAAGATTCAGAAAATCCTCAATTGGCCTCAGCCCAAAAACATCAAGGCCCTTCAATTGTTTCTTGGATTTTCCAATTTTTATCGTTGTTTCATTAAAAATTATTCTAAAAAAATAACTTCTCTCACTTCCCTCCTTAAAAAAGATTCTCCTTTCATCTTCAATGAGGAAGCTCTTAGTCAGTTTCAAGCACTCAAAGAAGCTTTCACCTCTGCTCCTATCTTATCTCACTTCAATCCTTCTCTACCTACTATAGTAGAGACCGATGCTTCTGATTATGCTTTGGGTGCTGTACTGAGCCAGGTGAATGACTCAGGAAAGCATCCCATTGCATTTGATAGTCACAAGCTTCTCCCAGTCGAGCTGAACTATGAAATTCATGACAAGGAACTCCTTGGAATAGTTTGGGCTCTCAAGAGCTGGAGAGCATTTCTTCCCCTCTTTCCAATTCTTTTGAGGTCTTGACAGACCACTCTTCCTTGCAGTATTTTATGTCTTCCAAAGTTCTTACTTTTTTTCAGGCCGGTTGGGCTGAATTCCTTTCAGAATTTCACTTCACTATCACTTACCGCCCAGGCAGGCTGGTCACTTTGCCAGATGCCTTGTCACCTTGGGACAACGTGTACCCAGAGAGGGGGGTGGACTTCATCAGCAAGAATCCTCAAAATTTTCATCAAGTAATCAAGCAAGATGGAATTCAAGAGTCAAGATTCTTTTCAATCAAAGTGGAAGTGTTCTCATATTTAGCTGACAAGATTCAAAAAGAAGTATGGCAAGACAAAGAATATAAAGAAATACTCAAGCAGCTAGCAAGAGGCAAATCAATTCCAGATTATTCTCTTGAACCTCAAGCCAAGCTGGTATTATTTAAAGATAGAGTGGTAATCCCAAGCAATTAAGAACTTCAACTCAATATTCTTCAAAAGCGTCATCACTCACCTTTGGCTGGCCATCCTGGCCAGGAGAAGACCCTCAAGCTCATCAAGAGGGATTTTTATTGTGCTGGAATGAATCAATTCATCAAGGACTATGTGTCCTCATGTCAGAAATTTTCAAGAAACAAGAACATTCATCACAAGAAGTTTGGACTACTCAAGCCTCTTCAAATTCCATCTAGTCCTTGGAATTCATTATCAATGGACTTTATCACTCAATTGCCCTTGTCAAACAACTTTGACTCAATTCTCGTAGTTGTGGACAGGTTCTCAAAAATGGCAATCTTAATTCCAACCTAAGGAAAAAATAACTGCTCTGGACTTAGCTCAGATTTTCATTAGTCATATATTTTCCAAGCATGGCCTTCCAGTCAGTATTGTCAGTGATAGGGGAACTTTATTTGTTTCGTCATTTTGGACTCAATTATGTCAGCAGCTCAAGATATCAAGAGATCTTTCAACTGCTTTTCATACTGAAACAGATGGACAGACAGAGAGGGTAAATCAGATTCTAGAACAGTATATTTGGATGTATGTCAGCTATCATCAAGATGACTGGTACACCTGGCTCCCTCTGGCTGAATTTGCCTATAATAATGCAGAACATTCATCAACAAAGCAATCACCTTTTTTCACCATTTGTGGAGGAAATCCCAGCTTTGACTCAATCCATATTTCTCAAGATTCACCTGCTGGAAAGTTATCAACAAAACTCCAATCAGTACAACAAGTTGTCAAAGAAGAATTAGAGTCAGCAATAAGGAGATTAAAGAAGTATGCAGATAGAAATAGGGCAATTCCATCTGATTTCCAAGCTGGGGACAAAGTATGGCTAGCTTCCAAGAATATCAAGACAACAAGACCCACCAAGAAATTATCAGAAAGATGGTTGGGACCTTTTGAAGTTCTGAAGAAGATTTGCAGCCATGCATATCACCTCAAGTTGCCTCAGCAATGGAAGTCAGTTCACCCTGTATTCCATGTGTCCTTATTAGAACCAGTGAAGCATTCAACTATCCCAAATTGTCATCAAGTGCCACCACCACCAGTCTTAGTGGAGGAGCAAGAGGAATGGGAAGTGGCTCAGGTTCTGGACTCAAAACTCAAGAGAGGTAATTTATGGTATCTTGTAGAGTGGAAAGGATTCAGTGAAGACCCAGAAAGAACCACCTGAGAACCAGCTTCCAACCTTACCAGCTCACCAGACCTTGTCAAGGATTTCCCTTCATTGTATCCCAAAAAGCCTGGCCCATATACCTCAAGAGTTTGACTTTATGGTGCTTGGTGGGGAGAAGAAGTTATGAAAGTAAGCTCCTCCCCTGGCATGCACCTTTAAGGGGGTACTCTACCCATATGTTTTTGTAAGCATCACCTTGGCCACTTTGTGAGCACTTGTCAATTCTTGGACAGGTTCAGGAAGCATACGACATCAATACCCTCCATTTGGACCTTATCAAGATATGGCCAAATGTTTTCTTTCTTTCTTTTTCTTTTCTTTTATTTATCATTCCATTTATGCCAATCATCATAATTCAAGACATTCATTACTTCAAGTCATTTATGGCAATTTATTTCAGAAGTCATTCATGGCAATTCATGTCAGAAGTCAGTTATGGCAAATTATTTCAGTTTTATGGTGCTTGGTGGGGAGTGGGAGTTATGAAAGTAAGTTCCATCTCCTGGTATGCATCCCTGAGGGTTCTACTTCTTGTAAAACATTACCTTGGCCACTCTGTGAGCATCAAATGCTTGGTTTTCATTTTTCAGACACTTCTTGGCCAGAATCAAGCAGCTCACCACAAGAAGGACCAGCCATCAGGATTTTTCTTTATTTCTTTTCTTTACTCTCATTTTCTCTTATCTTTTATTTCTTTCTTTCCTTACTTGTATAATTTTCTTTCTTTTATTTCTTTAAAGCAGCAGCATCCCTTCCCCAAATCATGTATTGGGAGGTTCAATTATCTTTTTTCATTTTTTAGTATTTATAAGAGTGGGGATAGAAGTCAAACCAAACACAAACAAGGAAAAGGAAAACTAGTTATCTCTACCTAAATAATCAAAGGTTCTCTGGAAGTCATTTATCAACTCATATTCATACCAGGCAAATTTAGCAGCCATCTCTTCAGAAGCAGTCCCTGGAATCATTCTATCATTGGAATACATGATCACCTCTCTGCTATTTCTATCAACCCTCCTGAATAATCTGGCCACAGCATCTTGATTTTCACTCGCCGCATTGGGATCTTCTCTGGTAGCTCGGATAGGCCAGCGATCCCTTCTTTGAAACACTTGAATGGAAGGAAACGGTAAAGGAGACAAACCATCCCTTCTTCTACTGGAGCTGGCCTCAGGTTGGAGTTGACGAGAGGTGGTCATGGGTGAGATTCTGGATGGTTGGACTGGTGATGGCCTTACTGCTGGATTCAAGGCAGGCCTGGCATGGGAAGTAGTTGGTGAAGGAGGAGGAATTGTGGAAGGAATGGAAGCAAGAATTGGTTGGAAGGTTCTGGGGGTACTGAGAATTACTTGGCTTTGGAATCTGTTGGCAAGAGGCTGAGCAGAGGAATTGCTGGATGGATGGCCAACTGAATGAGGAACAACTTCAACTTCTTCACCATCCAACTCATCACTCCCTTCAGCATCTGGATCAGATGGGGAATAAGTAATCCTTCTTATCTTTTTCACTACCTTCACTACTCCATCAGTATTGGTCCTGGAGATTGGGACTTCTGAGCTGTAATGTATGGGACTACCACCAACTGGAATTGGCCCTCCAACATTAGTCCATCTTGCCACATCCCTCTGCCTGGAACCAGTCACTACATCAAAATATCAGTACCAATTCAATCAAGATATGCAAATCACTCACATTGAGACAATCCTGAGGTTGCATCAGGAGTAGGTTCCTCAAGAATGGGGAATTCCTGCCCAAAAGGCCCATCTTTCCTGCTCCACAAATGCCTCCTGACGTTGGACAAAGTTGACCCGGTATGACGACATGGTTTCTTTCCAATGAAGCAAAAATGGCACGATTCAGGATTGTAATGTTGAAAGCAATCCTTACCCTTGGCCAAACATTCAGTACAGGCAGGATCAAGAACTTCAACTGCTCTGAACCCATCATAGGTTTGGGAGGGATAAAAATGACCAGAAGACACCATGGAAGGGGAGGACAATTGACTGAAGATGCCAGAACCACAAAGAACAGATGGTGGCGGTGCAGAAGGAGAAGATTCAGTGAGTTCAGTCAGTTTGGAACTCATAAGTGAGGAATATTCAAGCAGAAGATTCAAGACGTCAGAGCAATCCACTCCATATCAACAAAGTTTTTTGACCTCAAGGAAATGGGGGCCATAACTCAATTATGCCCCCCTCAAAGCCTCTAAGGTGAAGGTTCATACCCCTTTGGGGCTGAACCCATCACCCAGGGCCTCCCCTGCAACTTTGGGGAGGCCAGGATCTTGATGGTCCTGGACCCCATCAATGGGTCCAGGCCATATATGGTGAAAGTTGGGTTTGGGCCAATTCTGGGCCCCTTGGTCACCCTGGGTCCCCAGCAAAATTGGGCCCAGGGGGCCTCCAATAGCCCCCACAGACCGCAGACAGCGGTGTACGGCCCACGGACCGTAGGACCCCAAAGACCCAAAATGGCCAGAAATGGCCATAGATCATGAAATAATCAAAAATCACCAAAATCCCAAAAAGGCCCAAAAGGCCATAAAAATCAAGATTCATCAAGATTAATCAGGGAAAAGGCCACAGCCCAAAAACATCATAGAAGGCTGTTTGAGGCAATTTACATGGACAATGGGGACAAGACCCCTTGGAGGAAATTTTTTCAAGATTTCATTGGATTAAGCCTTTCCCAATGAGTACACTTCATATACTCATTGGGCATCATTTTTTGAGCACAAGAGCTCAGTGGCCATCATTTTGGGATACATCCTAAGGCCATTCCCCAAGGGCAAGAGTGATTGAATCAGAAGAAAAGAAAAGCATATTTCGAAATGGAATACTTACTCAAAACTTGAAAAGAAGGGGGGAATCAATTTAGTTTGACAGAGAAGAATTGAAGAAGGATTTTCAGGATAATGGTCAAGAGGAAAAGAAAGTTAAAAAGAAAATTTTTGAAAAAAATGTGGGGATATTGAGATGCCACTCAACAGTGGCAGGGTATTATGGTGTTCAGGAGCCCACCAGTTTCAAGAGGGGGATACTGTAACAACCACTCACCAGGGGTAAGGGTATTCATCAATACACCCACTCAAACACCTCAAATCAGCAGATCCAGTATCTGCATCAGCATTCAGTTTCAGCAATCTTCATTATGAAACATGCATACAGCCTGTCAATACCTGTACAGGTTGGATTCACCCAATACAGCTTCAATACAACAGCATGAAACTGTATGATCACTCCAATACACAACGCCTCTTGTACAGGTTCTTTACAGCTGTACAGGACCTGTATTGGCCAGACTCAATTCAATAATTCAATCCCCTCATGAAAATCCTTCCTCTGGATCAGGGCTGGTGTTTCTCACATATACCAGCCCCTCTTTCTCCCCCTGGGGTCTTTTCTCCAGTTAATTAATTTAGTTTATTTATTATTTTATGATTATTCTTATCCTTATTTTGGGTATTATAATTATTTAATTTTAAATTAGTCTTTGCATTTCTCTCTTTTCCTGTACAGTATGAGTTGGGTGGCCATATCCTTATCAACCCTTCTCTTTCCATTCTGACAGGTTGAAACAGTGGACTTGGACTTGTTTGTGGTTGGCTCTTCTATTCTTTTATTCTTATTCTTTTGTTGCTGCTTTCTTATATTTATTCTTTTAGTAATTCATCTTTAACACTCTTAAGTGTATCCCTTCTTACCATATCTTTGAGCCCTCCATAAGTGAGTCCCAGGCCCTCTTCACTTCAAAGAGCCCCTGTGACAGTATTGGAGATAATGAAGCCATTCTATAACACCATATCGGAGCTCCTTGGTAAAGCTTGACCAATTCTTTCAGGTATGGTTAGAATGTAGAAGAGATTTTGGAAATCTAAGAGGACAAGGAAAGTCTCACCCTACTCATCAGAAGACATAACTTTGATTTCAGAATCCCCCAGATTTCTACAAAATTTATTTTAAGAATATTGGAGCAATAAACGTACAAAATCTGAGATTAATATTATTTTTGGTCAAGTAGAACTTTTCCTTTGCATTTTGAATTTATTTTGAAATGGGAAGTTCTACTTTCTATGCCTTAATTATGTGTTCTTATTTTATTTGCATCTTAAGATTGACAAAGAAATATGGTTTGGAATATTTTGAAGCCAAAATTGGGTCTAAAAAGTCTCTGTATTTTCATTGGAGGTGTATATAGACCAATGAATATCTAATATGAATTGAATTTAACATTTAATCTCGTCCTTCACTATTATCGGCTCTGATTTTTCATACCAATTATTCCTGGAATATATTTTCACCTTTTATTGGTGAAAAAAGGTGTATTTGTGGAAACAGAGGCCCTTATAAGTATGTATCATTTCTAGAATTGAGGAAATAATACTCAAATTCTTTCTACAATTGGATAACACATGCCTTCTTTTCCAGTTTGCTGGAAATTTACTCTTTCCACCAAGCCCAAATGCGATTTACATGTAATTTTCTAATATTTTTCATCCTGCATGGGTGAGTTTTCTGATGGAATTTTTGAATATGGCTTTCATCGGAAAATAAATGAAAGAAATACTCTATATATTAAATATTATCAATAAAATACACATTCTCATATTTCAATTAAACACCCTAGTGAATCCATCCATGAACAGCTATTGGCTGTGAGACTCAAAGTAAAATTTTAACTAACTGAAAGACTAAAGAGAAAAAGATAAAGCCAAGAATGATTTTTCTTACTTAATGAAGAGTTTATAATTTGAGGAAAGACAAATACAGTAGGAGGTTTTGGAATAAAATACTAAAAATAAGAATAATAATAAATTCAGACCTTTTTCTCATGATAATTCTTGAAAATTATAAAGATTTTGTATTTCAAAGAAATTTTTCTTTAATGAAAAGTATTTTAGCATTTTTTTATTGTTTACAAGCATATAATCTCTATATGAACATGTTATTACACACTCCACTTTACCAAGGATCATTTCTGGGTTAAATTTCTGTAACTAAACAATAAATAATCTGAAATTAGGTTTTTAGTGGTCTCAGTATGAAAATCTCCAGATCATCAATATTTCATTTGATTTGAATCACCTATATATGCTGATAAAAATATATTTTTTCCTAAAAAGGAGTTTTATTGTGTTTCTTAAGAGTTATGAGCAATTGAGGAATATTAAGTTTAATTGTGAACTTGTGTTACACAAATGAACTTCAGCTTAAGACTGATTTTTGAGGTTGAAATATTGTTTAACTAGAAAATTCATGTAGAATACATTTATTGTATAAATATTGAGTGATGTCTGGATAAATTAAAGAAAGATAGAATATAAATTTTCTGATTGGGAGGGTAAATAAATATTTTTTAATGGGGAATAGAGTCTCAAAAAATCTCTTACTGTAAGCTTAGAGTACCCCATTTCTTTCAAATTTAATTTATCTAAGCTTGAAATTAATTCACAGGCTCTGTGACTCAATTAGAAGTGATTTTTAAATACCAAAAAAAGGAAATTTCAAATAGCATTCAAGAGGGTAAAGCTACTATTAACTCAAAAAATGAGAAATACTTCAACCATTTAAGAGAGGACTTACAGAAATTATGAAGCTTTTTCACACCATAAAGCTGATTTCTACAACAATTTGCTTAAAGGGATAAAAGTGGTTATAATTAGAAACATAATGGTCATTAATTTGTTTTCCATATTTAATATTGATTATTAGAGTGTGCTATATAAGCTCCTGATTTTTTAATTGATGGTAATTGTACTATTTACTTTAGAATATGGGGTATGTCAAATAATCAAAATGATTTGCAAGGGAGAAATGCTAAAGTTAAAATTTGATTTTCTGAAATTTACTTAAACTAAAAACCCAAGACAAATGTTTAAGATGGTATTTACTGTCAATATGTCAAAAGGAAACTTCAAAGTTTCTCAAAATGAACAAACTATATCATGAAAATGATAACATGTTTTTTTATTGTGACAGCATTATTATTATGATTACAATTTAACCTTTGGGTAGAAGATGGGTAAAGCCAATATCAAATGTCAATTAGGTTTTTGGGTATAATTTTTTGAAGAAATTATTATTTATAAATTTATAATAAATAAATTTAATCCCTTTAGCTAATGATATAGCTTATTTGAAGTGGGTTAAAGCATGCAAAGATGTAAAAAAGAGCACAAAATATTCCAAGATATACAAAAAACTAACACTTTTGCTGAAATATTTGAAGGGCAAGTAGAAGATAGAACTCAATTCTAGATAAAAAACTCTTAAAATAAAATACAAGTACTATAGAAAATATCCTTTTGGTTTAGATTAGATGAAAAAAAGTAGGAAGTGCACAAAATGCCACAAAATCTGTCAGAATTCCAGAATATGGCAAGATATACATAAAATGAACATTTTCTATCAATTTATGAGCCTTGATGTAAGGTTTGACTATGAAACAATAAGTAAAAATTACTAATATTTTACTTATTGTACTATGAATGTCCCTATGAATGAAATAAATAAGATAAAAATAATTATAATAATAAAGAATTATTATAATTATGGCATAAAAATAATTATATTATTAATAAAATATGATAATATAATATAATAAAATAAATATATTAATATAAAATAATTAATATATTTAATAGCACTTTATTATTGTTACAAACAAATAATAAAGGCGTAAAGAATTGTTTTTTATTAATAAAAAACAAGTAATAACAATAATATTACCAATATTAAAGTTATAAATTAATATAAATACTATTTATATTAATTAAAGAATTATTAAAAGAATAATATAGAGAAAATTATTAATATAAGAGAAAATAACCTACTTTTAATACTTAATATAATAATTTTGAGATATTTTACACCAAATAATGTAAATACAACTTATACAAATTGTATTTACAATAAAAAATAGAGAAATTACAAATATTCTTGATTTTTTACGTGGAAATGAGTTTTAGAGAGATTTTTAACAAAAACAATTAAACAAATGATTTAATCACGTCAAAATTGATGATTATAATAAAGATGAACTTTGGTCTTTAATAATATAAAAGTTTTATATATAAAGAATAAAGATATTACCTTTTTGTTTGTATTTATTTAATGTTTTTGATGTGTCTGAGGGGAAAACAGAGTAAAAAGAGCTCTATTTGTAGTAAATACCTCCCTCCTAGAGTCCAACAGGCTTCTAGTAGACGTTTACTGATAATATCCACTGGAATTGATCAATAATTTAAGGTTTGGTGATGATTACATCATGATCAAACCTCATTACATCATTATTATGCCATTATTTAGAGTTATCACTATAACTCTAGGTTTGATGACGTCAAAGGCTTGGCAGAGCCCCAAATTTTGTAGATTTTGTTAGTTTTAATTATAAACTAATGGTATTCACCAATTGTATCACTCATATGACTGTTAAGCTCAATTTTAAGGTTACAGTGAGTGATCATAAATGATCAAATTAAGCTCAAACTTTGATCCTTAATAACTTTGAAGATTTACACGCTATACAAATTCAGAGAGTGAATTCTAACGGCTTGGCATAACCTTATCATGCTGACAAGAGCATTTCATTACATCATAAAAACTCTATTTTTGATGATTTTTCTTGTAACTCATCTTTTCTGTCGAAATTTAATATTTTAAACTTCAAACTATGATTTTAAGGGGTTATACCTTGAATATTATAATAAAAAATACATCATTCTTCATGAATGAGCTAGTAGAAGCCAACTGTCTCCTTTCTTTTAAGTTTTGACCACTTTCACAACAAAGTGGTCGACAGCTCTGCTGATTTTAATCAATAATTCCTTACAGATTTGAACCTTGTTTATAACTTGTGAAATAAACTTCATTTGTGTATTTCTACAGTAACTACGTGATGACTTTATTTTTGGTTTATCACTCTATCATGCATAGTTCAAGATATATTAGCTGAAATCCTTGAATATATGCATTGACCAAAAAAGTGCATATATTCAGGTTAATTCCTTAAGTATTGATTTTGAAGCTTAGCTTATTAATTGTTTTATGTATGGATGTTTATGGAGAATCCAATGGTACCATTTATTTCACATGTTGTTTGATTAGTTTTTGAAATAAATAAGGATTTGTGGCTTTTATAAGGTATTATTACTTATAACTTATTAAATATTGACTTTACAGATATGCCATAAAAATGGTATATGTGTATTTTACCATGGGGAATCCAATGGTATAATTTATTTCACATTTTTATTCATTGGTTTTCAAGTTAAACCAAGTTTTGTACCAATTTATGGTATTTTTATAGTTTTAAGGTACTTATTTTTAATGTATAATTATATTAAATATTTCTTGTGACCTTTTTGGGTATGTGGTCATATCTCAAAGGTTCACATTTCCTACCACCAAAAATGATTGTACCACAATCTGATATGTGTAATTAGGGTATCATCCACTGTCCTAGCTCTTCAATAGACTTTGTTAGTCTTGAAGCTCAATAATGCTTAACTTTTCTATTTTTCAGGTTTTCTTTCATGTCTGAATCCTCTTAGTAGTTTATCAGCATTTGTTATATCTTTCTCAAGTAGCCATTCATCTTCTTGAGTTGAATTTCTATACCTTACAAAGTATTCCCTTTCTTTTTTGTTTCTTGTCCTTCTTTCTTTAAGGACTTTTACTATTTTCTTTTCCTCTCCTTCTTCCAAGGGGGGAATTTCAAGTGGGGTTTTAATTCTTAGTGTAAATAACTCCTTTTCACTTGAGCTGTAAGGTTTTATCAGACTTACAGGGAAAGTTGGGTGTTTGTTCATTAGTTAACCTGTGAGTTCCAATTGCACAGCATTGGGTCCATGAAGTGCTTTTATCATAAATGGTCCTGCAAAGGAATCTTTTAATTTCTTTGGGCCTTTTATGTGATTGAAATTAAGGGTTGATACTAGGACCAAGTCTCCTATTTTGAAATCAGGTGGCTTATGACTTTTATCCCATCTTTCTTTTGCATATTTGAAAGAGTCTTGCATACATCTGTTTGCATGGTGTCTTGCTTTGTCAAGCATTATCTTAAAGCTGCTTGCTGTTGGATGTATATCCACTAAGTCCTTTTTGAGGGTATCATAAGGAAGTCTTGGATTCCAACCTTTTTCTAGCATTGCTGGTGTTTTGCCAGTAGAAGAATGGATTGATGTTTTGTATGCCAGTTCAAGAGCTGGTATTAGTGTACACCAATTGTGGGTAAAACCATCAGAATCTTTGAATTCTAGCCCATAAGCACAGAATCTTCTGATCATGTCCTCTAAGGTCTGTATCATACTTTCTGCTAAACCATCAGTTTGAGGATGGTAAGCTGTTGAGAATGATAACTTTGTCCAAAATAAGTTATGGAGATTTGTCCATAATGCTGAAGTGAACTTTGGGTCTCTGTCACTTAAAATGTTCTGGAATGAGCCTGTATGGCTAATAACTTTATTCCATATCATTATGGCTGTGTCCATAGCTGTGCCGTCTTTATGAAATGGTAGGAACATGGGAGTTTTGCTATATCTGTCAACCAATACTAGGCATGCATTATAGCTTCTGTCTCCTCCTGGAGGTAATGCTGTTACCAAATCCATATGAACTATTTCCCAAGGGGATTTTGGTTCTTGGATTTGGATCATCATTCCAAATTTCTTTCCTGTGGCTCTGTTGGCTTTTTGACATCTGTCACAAGTTTGGCAGTATTCTATAACATCTTTCTTCCAATTTGGCCACCAAGAGCAGGTTTTCACCCTCTCTAGTGTTCTGTCTTCTGAAAGGTGTCCAGCTACAACACTATCATGACACTCATGTAAAATAGTGTTTATCAGGGTTCTATCTGTCAAGGCCATAACACATGTGTGTTTTGTTCTATGGTAAATGATTCCATCAAGGAGGTAAAATCTTCCTTCATCAAATGCCTTTTTCCATGTTTCATCTAGTTTTGATGAAAGTGATGGGTCTTTGCAGTCTTTCATTAGAAGTTGGCTTAAGATATGGCAATTTTTGTCTATGCCTAGACTAAGTCCAGATAAAACATGTCCTAGTGCTTTTAATTCACTATATTCAAAATAACACTTTTTCAAGGAAATTTTCATATTCACTTGGACTATTTTTTGTAGTACCCTTTCTAGTCTTGTAAGGTTATTTTCCCAAGTTTCTGAGCAAACTATGATATCATCAATATAGATAATTAACCATCCTTCTGATAATTCTTCAGGAAATATGGTATTCATCATTCTTTGATAATGGGAAGGTGCATTTTTTATGCCAAAAGGCATTCTTAAGTATTCAAAAATTCCACAGTGGACTATTATCCTCAGTAGTTTTTTGGCATTGTCTGTTAAGACATTTTGATGAAAACCTCTTAAGGCATCCATGGATGTGATGAACTTAGCTTGTGACATTTGTGTCAATGTCTCATGGATCCTGGGTATTGGATACCTGTCTGGAATGGTATAGGTATTCAGTGCTCTGAAGTCTCCTACCATCCTTGATTTTCCATTATGCCAAGCTATAATGACAGGTGTAGTGACTTCTACCTGTTCATTATGTACTACCTTTCTTAATACTTCAAGGTCCATTAATTCTTTAATGTGTACCTCTAAGGCTTCTCTAGCCCTTGGACTAGCTGGGTAAGCAGGTCTCCTTAGTAGAGGTGGGTAAGGTTTCTCCACATTAAGAATTATATCCACTTCATGTCCAATTATGGCACCTAGTGTCTCTTTGTCAGTTGCAAAGGCATTTTTATACTTAAATAAGAGGTCAATCAATTTTTCTTTCATTTTTTCTGTTAATTCTTGATTGAATTCTGCCTCTTTGAGTTGTTCAGATATAAAAAGTCCCTTTTCTGGAAGTTTTTCTTCATTCTTAATAAATGTGATTTGTTTTTTGTTACTTAAGAAGCCAAACTTTTGTCTTTTGTTGTCTCCTATGGTAAAATATCTATCCTTTTGGTTGGAGATATCTATACCATAAATTGATAAGTAATCATTCCCAAGTATGAAGTGATTACTGGTACAGTTGTCCATTACTAAAAACTCTACTTTGATTCTGACACATTGTGAGGGATGAGCGAAAATTAGTGTTAAATCAATTATTCCAAGGGGCTTCATGCTCTCACTTGCACTACTAAATTTGACACCTTGTATTGGCATAAGTTTTTCTTGCCAGTCTGGGACAATGGCTTTTGAGTAACTTTTACCAACACAGGTGCAATATGCTCCTGTATCTAAGTTAACTTTTCCTTCTTGGTTATCAACAATAACAATACTTATACTTGATTTTCCAGCTGTATATCCCATTCCTCTTGCAGGTTTGGTCCTATACATTTTGGCATCTTGTATGTTTGTCAGGTTTGTGTCAGATGTCCCAACTTGTGGTAAGTTTGAGTTAACATCCAGTACTTCATAAATTATGTCAATATTATTAATTTGTGCATTAATTATATTGATTTCATCACTTTCAGAGCTTTCTGACTCTTCTGTCTCTTTTTCAGAGTCAGATTCCTCTTCTTTGTCATTGTGGTTTTCTGTTTCCACAATTTCATTAATCTTTGCCTTTTTAAGGCAATTATTGGCTAATTGTCCAATACCTCCACATTTATGGCATTTTCTTTTCTCATTATTGTTGGATGTATTGGTCTTGAAGGATTCTTTTGATTTATCTTTTTTGATAAATGGTTTATTTGGGCTTTTAATGTCTAATTTCTTCCAAGTCCTGCCAATTTTTGTTCTTGTCACTATGTCTTCTAGTGCATTAATATACTCTTCTGTGGAGCATGGTTCTATAAACCTGCTTCTTAGGGCATGTGCTAACTCTCCTCCACATTTCTTGAGTATTTTCATATGCACCATTTTATGTGACATTTCTGGGCACAATGAATTAAGTCTTTCAACTTGTTTCAAGAACCAAGTTAAAGGTTTGTCTTTGTCTGGGTCAAAGAAAGAATTTTCAAATGCATTTTCTATTTTGTACCTCCAGGCATCATTAGCCCACTTGGTGATTATTTCTTGTTTCCACCAAGACCAGGTATTTTTGCCATTTGTTTGTCTTATGCCATAATACCATCTTTTTGCAGATTTTTCAAACAATGAATGTAATCTTGCAGTGATTAATTCATCTGGTATGGCATAATCTTCTTGCAACATGTCAATCGTTTTGATAAATGACATGTGGTCATATTTACCTTCTCCTGTGAATGTTGGCCATTCTTTCAATTGAGGTGCTTCCTTCATTAAGACTTGGTTATTGTCTTGGTGACTCAAGTCTGTTATGAATGGATTTGTTAATTCCTCTTTTGGTTTAACAGGGCTTCTTATGTGAGAAAATGGTGTTGATAACTTTGG
Organism: Austropuccinia psidii; assembly: GCA_023105745.1. Lineage (NCBI taxonomy): Eukaryota > Fungi > Basidiomycota > Pucciniomycetes > Pucciniales > Sphaerophragmiaceae > Austropuccinia > Austropuccinia psidii. Next base: position 32,737,548 of record JALGQZ010000009.1, on the reverse strand, counting down.
CATATTTAAATTAGCCTCATTAATTTTATCCATTTTTTCAGTAATAAGCCTTATTTCACTCTGAATATCATCTTTCAGATGCATTCTTGCTTCATCACTCTTTTCCACATGGTCCAAAAGTAATTTTTGGTGTGATGAAGTCTTTTCTTCAAATTTTTCTACAGAAATACTTAATTTGTTTAATTTTTCTGTAAGATTGTCAATACTCACATCATAATTGATTGTCAAAGTTTTTTCTTTGATATCACTTATGTATTTATACAAGTCTTGTTGTCCTTGTATTAATTTCTGAGTATTGTCAATTAATACTTTTGATTTATTGTTTTCAATCATAAATTTTATGTTATCAATTTCTTTCTTATTTTGTACAACAAGTTTTTTTAAAGATGATAAACTGTTATTTATTTCTTGGAAAGATAATAAAATATTTTTAATGTCTTTAAGAGGTAAAATACTATTTTTAAGCTCTGTTAAAGTACTTACAACATAAGGAGACAAGGTTATTTCTTTGAGAAATGGGGTTGTCTCATTCTTTGTTCCTCTTTGTCTTTGAATTCCATCAAAGTTCTGGCCATGTTGAAGACATTGTCCATGGCATCTTTTTGGATCTTGGGGATCCTGTAGCTTGGGGAATATGGTTTTCTCCAATTCTTTTTCTTGTTCTTCTTCCCTTCTTGGGGAAGTTGGTTGACTTGGGGCTTGCTGGTAGAAGCTACTGGGGCTTCTTCCTTGGTTGCCTCCTTCTTTTTGGCATGATACTCCTTGATCTTTTTGATTTGAGGTTTGGATGATAGTGGATTCCATCCATTGGAGTATCTCACTATTTCCTCCTCTTTGAGGAACTTTTTCAGGATGTGCCAGGAGTTCATCACTCCTTTGTGTATTTGAGGCAACATTTCCCAATCTTTGTCCTTGTACACCGTGTAGTACTGTTTGTATTGGCTCATGTAAATGTCTATTTGAGCCCTCTGAATGTGATTTGTACCTGTTTGAGTTACTCATACTTAGCTCCAATTCAGGTTCAGATATCATGGGCATTTCTGGGACTTGCCTTTGGGATAAGGCACTTCCTTGTGTGGATTCTGTTCCACTGGGGATATTTCCCTTCCTTTTCCCTTTTGAGGAATCAATTCTACCTCTGAGTCCAGCTCCATCTGATTGGATGGAGTATTGGGAGCCTCTTCTGGTAGTCATATTATAAGAAAAATAAGAAATAAGAGGATTTCAGAACAGGAATTTTCTTATGGCAACTTATAAATGAGGTACTCACCTTCAGAGTCTTGAATGGTGGGTCCTGGGAAGTCCAATTTCTGGGCTTTCTTTCTTTTGGTAATTATTGGTGTTGGAGAACTTTGACAAGTTTCTTCCACCAATCTTTCAACAGTGGTTTGATTGTCCTCTGTTGGGTTTTCTTCAAACACTAAAAAAGACAAATAAATATAAGTCTTTTATATAAAATTGTTTATTTTTTGGTAAGATATGGCAATTTTCCACATAAAAATTGCTTTTATATCTTTTTTTTATGGAAAAAAAAATGAAATTAAAATGAATAAAAAACTTTTTTATTGGTTTTTAATATTTTTATTATTTTTATGTTTTTAATTTTAAAGAATAAAATAAAAATGAATATGATTCTTTTTATAAAATTAATTTATAATATAAAATTATTTTTAATTTATAAAATATCTTTTTTAATCACTAGAGTCACTCAAAGAAAGTTTTTGCAAGTCTAAGGATGCGAAAAACCCCATGTAAGACAGTACAATTGCTTTCCAAATGCCTCAATAGCTTTTAAAATCAATAAATATAAAATTATTATATAATTTTATAATTATAAGTATAATTTATTATTGGATAAGCCCAATTAGAATTTTTTTAAATTTCTTTTAGAGTAAATATCACGGCCAGGCCCCCAAATGTAAGGTTTGACTATGAAACAATAAGTAAAAATTACTAATATTTTACTTATTGTACTATGAATGTCCTTATTAATGAAATAAATAAGATAAAAATAATTATAATAATAAAGAATTATTATAATTATGGCGTAAAAATAATTATATTATTAATAAAATATGACAATATAATTTATATAATAAAATAAATATATTAATATATTTAATAGCACTTTATTATTGTTACAAAAAAATAATAAAGGTGTAAAAAATTGTTTTTTATTAATAAAAAATAATTAATAACAATAATATTACCAATATTAAAGTTATAAATTAATATAAATACTATTTATATTAATTAAAGAATTATTAAAAGAATAATATAGAGAAAATTATTAATATAAGAGAAAATAACCTACTTTTAACACTTAATATAATAATTTTGAGATATTTTACACCAAATAATGTAAATACAACTTATACAAATTGTATTTACAATAAAAAATAGAGAAATTACAAATATTCTTGATTTTTTACGTGGAAATGAGTTTTAGAGAGATTTTTAACAAAAACAATTAAACAAATGATTTAATCACGTTAAAATTGATGATTATAATAAAGATGAACTTTGGTCTTTAATAATATAAAAGTTTTATATATAAAGAATAAAGATATTACCTTTTTGTTTGTATTTATTTAATGTTTTTGATGCGTCTGAGGGGAAAACAGAGTAAAAAGAGCTCTATTTATGGTCAATACCTCCCTCCTAGAGTCCAACAGGCTTCTAGTAGACGTTGACTGATTATATCCACTTGAATTGATCAATAATTTAAGGTTTGGTGATGATTACATCATGATCAAAACTCATTACATCATTATTACGCCATTATTTAGAGTTATCACTATAACTCTAGGTTTGATGATGTCAAAGGCTTGGCAGAACCCCAAATTTCGTAGACTTTGTTAGTTTTAATCATAAACTAATAGTATTCACCAATTGTATCACTCATATGACTGTTAAACTTAATTTTAAGGTTACAGTGAGTGATCATAAATGATCAAATTAAGCTCAAACTTTGATCCTTAATAACGTTTAAGATTTACAGGCTACAGCAACTCAGAGAGTGAATTCTCATAGCTTGGCATAACCTTATTATGCTTCCAAGAGCATTTCATTACATCATCAAAACTCTATTTTTGATGATTTTTCTTGTAACTCATCTTTTCTGTCGAAATTTAATATTTTAAACTTCAAACTATGATTTCAAGGGGTTAGACCTTGAATATTATAATAAAAAATACGTCATTCTTCACAAATGAGCTAGTAGAATCTTACTGTCTACTTTTTTTAAGTTTGGACCACTTTCACAACAAAGTGGTCAACAGCTCTATTGATTTTAATCAATAATCCATTACAGGTTTTAACCTTGTTTAGAGCTTGTGAAATAAATTTCATTTCTGTGTTCCTACAGTAATTACATGGTGACTTTATTTTTGGCCTATCACTCTATCATGTTTATTTCAAAAGATATTAGCTAAAATCCTTGAATATATGTGTTGTCCAAAAAAGTGCATATATTCAGCTTAACTCCTTAAGTATTGACTTTGGAGATTAGCTTATTAATTGTTTTATGTGTAGAATTTTATGGGGAATCCAATGGTAAAATTTCTTTCACATGTTGGGCTATTGGTATTTGAAATAATTCAGGATTAATGTTTTTTATAAGGTGTTATTACTTATAACTCATTAAATATTGACTTTTCAGATATTCCATAAAAATGGTATATGTGTTTTTTACCATGAGGAATCCAATGGTGTAATTCATTTCACATTTTTATTAATTGGCTTTTAAGTTAAACCAAGTTTTATGCCTATTTATGGCAGTTTTGTAGCTTTAAGGTAATTATTTTTAAGGTATAATTATTTTAAATATTTCTTGTGACCTTTTTGGGTATGTGGTCATATCTCAAAGGTTCACAGAGCCAGAGAATGACCTTGATCTTCTTTACTTCACACCTCCTCTTCAGGAGGGTGCTGCTCCTTCCATTGGTGGTCCTCTGTCCAAATAATCACTCAGTTGATGAACTGAGGGTGTGAGGTCAAGAGGAGCCCTTGCTGTAGGAGTGAGAGTATCTTGATGCCTTTGAGATCTTGTATTATTGGCTGGAGGGCTATTCTGAACTGGTATTATTGAAGAATAAGAAAAATAACTTTATGATACTTGAGAATAAAAACAAGGCTTGACCAAACCAAATAAAATGAGAATCTTTATGAACTTGAGAAATCAATCAACAGTCTTTAAGTGAAAACACTATTAATAAATTTTGAAGAATGAAGATAACAGAATCAAATTCTTATGGATAATCAATTTCAACAAATACATGAAATCAATTCAAAATAAAATCAACTATTTCTTGAGGAATTCAGTAAATATCTTCAAAGATAAATTCAATGTCTTGGGGAATGAACTTCAAATAAATCAATCAAATCGAATCTTGAGGATAAATCAGCTATCTTGAGGAATAAAATCAGGCCAATAAATAAAATTAAATAAGAGTCTTGAGGTGAATTCAATGTCTTGAATAATCAAATAAATCAATCAATAATTCTTGAGAAATCTCAAAATCAATTAATCATCACCCCAGTTCAGTGGAAACTCTTGAAATGCTGAATCAATTAACCAAAAGTTCCAATCAATTAAGCCTTGATAAAATAAGATCTGAATTAAGAAAGAAGATGAAAATAAGAATTGATTGAGAATTAAGAATAAAGTAAAATGTTCAGCAGAGTTTAAGTAATGAGAGAGAGAATCAATTTACATTTAAATAAAGTGAATGAGATGAAAATTGATGAGAGATAATGAAATCATAAAAATCATAAGATCATAACATCATAATTGAAGAATGAGAGAAATGAATATAAATTAATGATAGGAAAGAAGAAATTATGAGTTAATTAAAATAAACTCACAGGGGCTCTTCTAAGTGAATAGGGCCTGGCCCTCAGTGAACAGACTTACTTATGGAGGGCTCAAAGGAATACTCAAAAGATAAGAGAAAACACATTAAAGATAGAATTCCTAATGATATAGTAATGAGTATTAAAGGAAATGAAATAAAACAAAAGAAATAATAAAAATTCAACCACAAATAATCATGAATCACTGTTTCAACCTGTTTGGAAAAGAGAAAACAATTAATAAGGATATGGACACCAGTACTCTACTGAAAAGGTGAGGGAAGGCTAAGACTGACTTAAGAATTAATAAAATAATACCTCTTGAGTGGGAAAAAAAGTAATACTAATAATAAATCAAATATTTAATTAACTGAGGGAAAAAACCCCAGGTGGGTTAAAGGGGACTGGTATATGTGAAAAAATGCCAGCCTGGAGTTTGAGTGCTGAGAGACCATGATTTTATGTTGGAGGAATCTATATTTGAGATAAAAACCTGTATTGATGTATCCAATACAGGTTTTTGCACCTGTATTGAGCTGTATTGAGGTTTGAAACTGTATTTTGTGGATCCTCCATGAAGCCCCCTTGCTGATTGGGTGTTGGAGGATCTTCACTCCATAATGATTTGTAATGCCCTGCCTGTCTCCATGGCTGTGAAAAAATCCTTCCCCATAAAGGTTATACTGAAATTTTGATTTTGATAAATTAATCCTAGTAGCTAAAGCTTGTTTCTGGAGTTGATCAGAGACACTGATAGTGTGAAAAAAATTGATTCATCCCAAAATAATAGGTATTCTGGTAATTAATCATGGTCTTAAAGCTTGAAGGACATGAGCTAGGTGTTTGTAGATCTTAATTTATAAAGCTTAAAAATTCTTTTTTATAGTCTTAACATGAAATCATTACCAAAAATGGATATTTTAATATTTAAACTAAAAAATAAGTTTCTCTTGAATATGCTTGAGTTATTTTGGTATAAACCACACTCAATCAAAGTTATTTTGACAGTTTCCAAAAAAACTATCACCAAAATTAATTTTCCAGGCTTTGAAATGAAACCTAAATTTTATCAACACAGCATTGAGCCAGCTTAAGTATAGAAATACTCAAAGAAACTGGGTTTTTGTCATGTCTTTGCAAAAAACTGTACAACTGAAGTAGGTTTCCTTTTTTAATCATTAAAATATAACTGAATTTCTTAGCTCATACCCAATACATTATTTCAAATTTTAAAAATACTAATGAAGTAAGAGGTGAGTAAATTATGTAAACTATCATATTATTACTATTTTAGTGGTAAAAAGCTTATCATGGATCACATTATATATTTCATTATAGCTACCCACCACCTTATAGCTTAAGCACCTTTGACTATTAGTATTATCATTCATTTTTATGAGAAACTACTCCCAATACTATATTTAGGGATAATAGTCTATATGTCATCAATATGGAGATTTCCTGTTCCATTATACTTACATATAGCTTGTTTTTTTGGGGGATCAGTAAGTCCATGTAACCCCCCTTCTTTGTATTTTCCCACATTTATTCTATTCAAGCTCAATATTCCTATACCTCAATTTCTCCTTAAAATTGGGGGGGGAAAAGGAAAAAAATGTATTTCAACCTATTTTCTTCCAAAAAAACAAAAAATTCTAAATACCCAAGCCCAAAACATCAATACTTTCTTATCTCAATATTTAATGAAAAATAGCGCCCAAAATATTGGACGATATAAATTCCTCTTTACCCCTTTCACCCAATATGTGCAATTTTCATTTCCAATTTCTCCTTTTCCCACTGATTTTCCCTCATAAATAAATCAAAATTCATTACCCATAAATTTTTAACTTGTTCCCCCCTTGGCTTTATTTTATTTCGATTTCATTTGTTTGTCAAGTATTGTGAGCCTTTGAGATATGACCACATACCCAATAAGGTCACAAAGAAGACTCAGAATAATTATATCTTTAATATAATTATATTAAAATTACTTAGAATAATTATACATTAAAAATAATTACTTAAATATACAAAAAATACCATAAATTGGTACAAAAATTGGTTTAACTTAGAAAACAATGAATCAAAATGTAAAATAAATTATACCATTGGATTCCCCATGGTAAAATACACATATACCATTTTTATGGCATATCTGTAAAGTCAATATTTAATGAATTATAAGGTATAATACCTTATAAAAACCATAAAATCTTATTTATCTCAAGAACTAATGGAACAACATGTGAAATACATTGAACCAGTGGATTCCCCACAAAGGTCCACACATAAAACAATTAATAAGCTAATTTCCAAAGTTAATACTTAAGGAATTAACCTGAATATATGCACTTTTTTGGTCAACGCATATATTCAAGGATCATAGCTAATATCTCCTAAAGTATACATGATAGAATGATGAACCAAAAATAAAGTTACCACGTAATTACTGTAAGAACACAGATATGAACTTCTTTTTACAAATTATAAACAAGGTTAAAACCTATGATGAAATATTGATAAAATTCAACAGAGCTGTTGACCACTTTGTTGTGAAAGTGTTCAAAACTTAAAAAAAAGGATAAAGTTGGATTCTACTAGCTCATTCGTGAAGAATGATGTAATTTTTATTATTAAATTCAGGGTATAGCCCCCTGAAATCAAGGTTTGAAGTTTAAAATATTGAAATTCGACAGAAAAGATGAGTTACAAGAAAAATAATCAAAATTAGAGTTTTGATGATGTAATGAAAAGCTCTTGGCAGCATAATAAGGTTATGCCAGGCTATCAGAATTCACTCTCTGAATTGCTGTAGCGTGTAAATCTTAGAAGTTGTTGAGGATCAAAGTTTGAGCTTAATTTGAGCAGTTATGATCACTCACTGTAACCTTAATTTAAGTTTAACAGTCTTAAGAGTGATAAAATTGGTGAATACTATTAGTTTATGATTAAAAATAATAAAATCCACGAAATTTGGGGTTCTGCCAACCCTCTGATGTCATCAAATTTAGAGTTATAGTGATAACTCTAAATAATGGTGTAATAATGATGTAATATGGTTTGATAATGATGTAATCATCTCCAAACCTTAAACTATTGATCAATTCCAGTGGTTATGATCAGTACACGTCTACTAGAAGCTTGTTGGACTCTAGGAGGGAGGTATTTACTATAAATAGAGCTGTTTTTACTCTATTTTCCCCTCAGACGCATAAAAAACATTAAATCAATTAAATCAAAGGTAATTTCTTTATTCTTTATATATAAAACTATTATATTATTAAAGACCAAAGACCACCTTGTTGTAATCATCTATTTTGGCGTGATTAAATCATTTATTTAATTGTTTTTGCTAAAAATCTCTTTAAAAACTCATTTCCACATTAAAATCCAGAATAATTTGTAATTTTCTTTATTTTTATTGTAAATACAATTTGAAAAAGTTGTATTTATATTTTTTGGCATAAAATATTTCAAAATTATTATATTAAGTGTTAAAAGTAGGTTATTTTCTCTTATTATAATAATTTCTCTATTATTACTCTCTTAATAATTCTTTAATTAATATAAATAGTATTTATATTAATTCATAACTTTAATATTAGTAATATTATTGTTATTAATTGTTTTTTATTAATAAAAAGCAATCTTTTACGCCTTTATTATTTGTTGGTAGCAATAATAAAGAGCTTTTTAAATATATTAATTATTTTATATTAATATATTTATTTATTATATTATAATTTCATAATATAAACTATATTATTATATTTATTTAATAATATAATTATTTTACGCCATAATAATAATAATTATTTATTATTATTATATTTTTAATCTTATTTATTCAATTCATAAGGACATTCAGAGTACAATAAGTAATAAATTAGTAATTTTTACTTATTGTTTCATAGTCAAGCCTTACATTTGGGGGCCTGGCCGTGATATTTACTTAAAAGACCTTTAAAAAGATTCTAATTGGGTTTATCCAATAATAAATTATAATCATAAAATTATATAATAATTTTATATTTTATTGATTTTAAAAACTATTGAGGCATTTGGAAAGCAATTGTACTGTCTTACATGTGGTTTTTTCACATCCTTAGACTTGCAAGAACTTTCTTTGAGTGACTCTAGTGATTAAAAAAGATAATTTATAAATTAAAAATAATTTTTTATAATTTAATTTTGTCAAAGAATCATATTCATTTTTATTTTATTCTTTAAAAATAAAAATATAAAAAATATTAAAAAATATTAAAAAATATTAAAAAATATTAAAAAACCAATAAAAGAAAAAAAAAAAAAAGTTATTTTTTTATTAATTTTTATTCATTTCTTTATTCATTTCAAAGTTTTTCAAGATATAAAAGCAATTTCTATGTGGAAAATTGCCATATCTTGCCAAAAAATAACACTTCTTATAAAAAGACTTATATTTATTTGTCTTTTTTAGTGTTTGAAGATAACCCAACAGAAGACAACCAAGCTACTGTTGAGAGATTGGTGGAAGAAACTTGTCAAAGTTCTCCAACATCAGTTATCACCAAAAGAAAGAAAGCTAAGAAATTAGACTTTCCAGGACCCACCATTCAAGACTCTGAAGGTGAGCACCTCTTTTATAATTACCATAAAAAGAATTTTTATCCTAAAATACTTTTATTTCTTATTTTCTTAAATTATGACTACCAGAAGAGGTTCCCAATACTCCATCCAATCAGATGGAGCTGGACTCAGAGGTAGAACTGATCCCTCAAAAGGGAAAAGAAAGGGCAATATCCCCAGTGGAACAGAATCCACACAAGGAAGTGCATTATCCCAAAGGCAAGTCCCAGAAATGCCCATGATATCTGAACCTGAATTAGAGCTAAGTATGAGTAACTCAAATAGGTACAAATCACATTCAGAGGGCTCAAATAGACATCTACATGAGCCAGTACAAGCAGTATTACACAGTGTACAAGGACAAAGATTGGGAAATGCTGCCTCAAATACACCAAGGAGTGATGAACTCCTGGCACATCCTGCAAAAGTTCCTCAAAGAGGAGGAGATAGTGAAATACTCCAATGGATGGAATACACTGTCATCCAAACCTCAAATCAAAAAAAATCAAGGATTACCACGCCAAAAAGAGGAAGGCAACCAAGGAAAAAGCCCCAGTAGCTTCTACCAGCAAGCCCCAAGCCAGCCCACTTCCCCAAGAAGGGAAGAAGAACAAGAAAAAGCATTGGAGGAAACCATATTCCCCAAGCTACAGGATGCCATGGACAATGTTTTCAACATGGCCAGAACCTTGATGGAATTCAAGGACAAGGAAGAGAAAAGAATGAGACAACCTCATTTCCCAACGAAATAACCTTGTCCAAAGATGTTGTAAATACTTTAACAGAAATTAAAAATAGTATATTACCTCTAAAAGAAATTAAAGATAGTTTATTATCACTACAAGAAATAAATAACAATTTATCTTCTTTAACAAAAATTGTTGTGCAAAACAAGAAAGAAATTGACAACATTAAGTTTATTGTTGAAAATAATAAACCAAAGAATTTAATTGACAATACTCAAAAATTAATAAAAGGACAAAAAGAATTGTATAAATACATAAAAGATATCAAAGACAAGACTTTGACAATCAATTATGATGTGAGTATTGACAATCTTACAGAAAAATTAAATAAATTAAGTATTTCTGTAAAAAATTTGAAGAAAAGACTTCATCACACCAAAAATTACTTTTGGACCATGTGGAAAAAAGTGATGAAGCAAGAATGCATCTGAAAGATGATATTCAGAGTGAAATAAGGCTTATTACTGAAAAAATGGATAAAATTAATGAGGCTAATTTAAATATGCCAAAGTTATCAACACCATTTTCTCATATAAGAAGCCCTGTCAAAACAAAAGAGGAATTGTCAAATCCTTTCATAACAGACTTGAGTCACCAAGGTAATAACCAAGTCTTAATGAAGGAAGCACCTCAATTGAAGGAATGGCCAACATTCACAGGAGAAGGTGAATATGACCACATGTCATTTATTAAAACAATTGACATGTTACAAGAAGACTATGCCATACCAGATGAATTAATCACTGCAAGATTACATTCATTGTTTGACAAATCTGAAAAAAGATGGTATTATGGCATAAGACAAACAAATGGTAAAAATACCTGGTCTTGGTGGAAACAAGAAATAATCACCAAGTGGGCAAATGATGCCTGGAGGTATAAGATAGAAAATGCATTTGAAAACTCTTTCTTTGACCCAGAGAAAGACAAACCTTTAACTTGGTTCATGAAACAAGTTGAAAGGCTTAATGCACTGTACTTAGAAATGTCACAAAAGATGGTGCACATTAAAATACTTAAAAAATGTGGAGGGGAACTAGAACATGCCCTAAGAAGCAGGTGTATAGAACCATGCTCCACAGAAGAGTATATAAATGCACTAGAAGATATAGTGACAAGAACAAAAATTGGCAGGACTTGGAAAAAATTGGACATTAAAAGCCCAAATAAACCATTTATCAAAAAATATAAATCAAAAGAATCCTTTAAGCCCAACACATCCAACAATAATGAGCAAAGAAAATGCCATAAATGTGGAGGTATTGGAAGCTTAGCCAATAATTGCCTTAAAAAAGCAAAGATTAATGAAATTGTGGAAACAGAAAACCACAATGACAAAGAAGAGGAATCTGACTCTGAAAAAGAGACAGAAGAGTCAGAAAGCTCTGAAAGTGATGAAATCAATATAATTAATGCACAAATTAATAATATTGATATAATTTATGAAGTACTGGATGTTAATTCAAACTTACCACAAGTTGGAACATCTGATACAAACCTGACAAACATACAAGATGCCAAAATGTATAGAACCAAACCTGCAAGAGGAATGGGATATACAGCTGGAAAATCAAGTATAAGTATTGTTATGGTTGATAACCAAGAAGGAAAAGTTAACTTGGATACAGGAGCATATTGCACTTGTGTTGGCAAAAGTTATTTAAAAACCATTGTCCCAAACTGGCAAGAAAAACTTATGCCAATACAAGGTGTCAAATTTAGTAGTGCAAGTGAGAGCATGAAGCCCCTTGGAATAATTGATTTAACACTAATTTTTCCTCATCCCTCACAATGTGTCAGAATTAAAGTAGAGTTTGTAGTAATGGACAACGGTACTAGTAATCATTTCATACTTGGGAATGACTACTTATCAATCTATGGTATAGATCTCTCCAACCAAAAAGATAGATATTTTACCATAGGAGATAACAAAAGACAAAAGTTTGGCTTCTTAAATAACAAAAAACAAATCACAGTTATTAAGAAGGAAGAAAAAATTCCAGAAAAGGAACTTTTTATATCTGAACAACTTAAAGAGGCAGAATTCAATCAAGAATTAACAGAAAAAATGAAAGAAAAATTGATTGACCTCTTATTTAAGTATAGAAATGCCTTTGCAACTGACAAAGAGCCACTAGGTGCCATAATTGAACATGAAGTGGATATAATTCTTAATGTAGAAAAGCCTTACCCACCTTTATTAAGAAGACCTCCTTATCCAGCCAGTCCAAGGGCTAGAGAAGCCTTAGAAGTGCACATTAAAGAATTAATGGACCTTGGAGTATTAAGAAAGGTTGGACATAATGAACAAGTAGAAGTTACTACACCTGTCATTATAACTTGGCATAATGGAAAATCAAGGATGGTAGGAGACTTCAGAGCCCTGAACACCTATACCATTCCAGACAGATATCCAATACCTAGAATCCATGAGACATTGACCCAATTGTCAGAAGCTAAGTTCATCACAGCTATGGATGCACTTAAAGGTTTTCATCAAAATGTCTTAACAGACAATGCCAAGAAACTACTAAGAATAATAGTCCATTGTGGAATTTTTGAATACTTAAGAATGCCATTTGGGATAAAAAATGCACCTTCCCATTATCAAAGAATGATGAATACCATATTCCCTGAAGAATTATCAGAAGGATGGTTAATTATCTATATTGATGATATCATAGTTTGCTCAGAAACTTGGGAAAATCACCTTACAAGACTAGAAAGGGTACTACAAAAAATAGTCCAAGTGAATATGAAAATTTCCTTGAAAAAGTGTCATTTTGCATATAGTGAATTAAAAGCACTAGGACATGTTGTATCTGGACTTAGTCTAGGCATAGACAAAAATAAAGTAGCAGCAGTACTACTCAAACCAATGCCTCAAACCAAAAAAGAAATGCAATCATTTTTAGGATTTGCTGGTTACTATAGACAGCATATAAAGGACTTTGCAAAAATTGCCAAATCCTTATATAAATTATGTGACCAAAGAACAGTTTATGAAATGACTGAAGAAAGGGTCAAGGCATATGAAGAATTGAAAAATTCACTAACAAATGCCCCATTTCTTCTAATTCCAGATTGGAAACTACCTTTCAAACTATACATTGATGCTTGTGGAGAAGGATTAGGTGCTGCACTTCACCAAACACAAATTATCAATGATAAACCAGTGGAAGGACCAATTTGTTTCATTTCAAGGCAAATAAAGCCAACAGAAGCAAGGTATGGAGCAAGCCAAATGGAATGCTTATGCCTAGTGTGGGCCTTAGAAAAACTGCATTATTATTTGGATGGCACAGTATTTGATGTAATCACAGACTGTAATGCTGTGAAATCACTATTAAATATGAAGACTCCAAATAGACATATGCTGAGATGGCAAATTGCTATCCAAGAATATAGAGGAAATATGACTATTGTACATAAATCTGGAAATATTCATAAAAATGCAGATGGTCTTTAGCAAATAACCCTGACAATCCAGCATGGGTACCACAAGAAGAGCACCATATAGAAGGAATATGTGTCACAGACATAGGCACAGAATTCTTTAACCAAGTTAAAAAAAGCTATAAGACAGACAAAAATTGCCATATCTTAAGCCAACTTCTAATGAAAGACTGCAAAGATCCATCACTTTCATCAAAACTAGATGAAATATGGAAAAAGGCATATGATGAAGGAAGATTCCAGCTCCTTGATGGAATCATTTACCATAGAACAAAACACACATGTGTTATGCCCTTAACAGATAGAACACTAATAAACCTTATTTTACATGAGTGTCATGATAGTGTTGCATCTGGACATCTCTCAGAAGATAGGACACTAGAGAGGGTGAAAACCTGCTCTTGGTGGCCAAATTGGAAAAAAGATGTTGCAGAGTACTGCCAAACCTGTGACAGATGTCAAAAAGCCAACAGAGCCACAGGAAAGAAATTTGGAATGATGATCCAAATCCAAGAACCAAAATCCCCATGGGAAATAGTTCATATGGATTGGGTAACAGCACTACCTCCAGGAGGAGACAGGAGCTATAATGCATTTCTGGTGTTAGTTGACAGGTACAGTAAAACTCCCATGTTCTTACCATGTCATAAAGATGACACAGCTATGGATACAGCCATAATGATATGGAATAAAGTCATTAGCCACACAGGCTTATTCCAAAATATTATAAGTGACAGAGACCCAAAGTTCACTTCAGCATTATGGACAAATCTCCATAACTTATTTGGGACAAAGCTATCATTCTCAACAGCTTACCATCCCCAAACTGATGGTTTAGCAGAAAGAATGATACAGACCTTAGAGGACATGATCAGAAGATTCTGTGCTTATGGGCTAGAATTCAAAGATTCTGATGGTTTTACCCATGATTGGTGTACACTAATACCAGCACTTGAACTGGCATATAAGACATCAATCCATTCTTCTACTGGCAAAACACCAGCAATGCTAGAGAAAGGTTGGAATCCAAGACTTCCTTATGATACCCTCAAAAAGGACTTAGTGGACATACATCCAACAGCAAGCAGTTTTAAGATAATGCTTGACAAAGCAAGACAACATGCAAACAGATGCATGCAAGACTCTTTCAAATATGCAAAAGAAAGATGGGACAAAAGTCATAAACCACCTGACTTCAAAATAGGAGATTTGGTATTAGTATCAACTCTTAACTTTAATAACATAAAAGGACCAAAGAGATTGAAAGATTCCTTTGCAGGACCATTTATGGTAAAAGCACTTCATGGACCCGATGCTGTACAATTGGAACTCACAGGTGATTTAATGAATAAACACCCAACTTTCCCTGTAAGTCTTATAAAGCCTTACAGCTCAAGTGACAAGGAATTATTTCCACTAAGAAATAAACCCCCACTTTAAATTCCCCCTTTGGAAGAAGGAGAAGAAAAAAGAATTGTAAAAGTCCTTAAAGAAAGAAGGACAAGGAACAAAAAAGAAAGAGAATACCTTGTAAGGTATAGAAATCCAACTCAAGAAGATGAATGGCTACTTGAGAAAGATATAACAAATGCTGATAAACTACTGAGGAGGTTTAGACATGAAAGAAAACCTAAAGAATAACAAAATCAAGCATTATTGAGCTTCAGGACTGATAAAGTCTAATGAAGAGGTAGGACAGTGGATGATACCCTAATCACACATATCAGATTGTGGTACAATCTTTTTTGGTGGTAGGGAATGTGAGCCTTTGAGATATGACCACATACCCAATAAGGTCACAAGAAAGACTCAGAATAATTATACCTTTAATATAATTATATTAAAATTACTTAGAATAATTATACATTAAAAATAATTACTTAAATATACAAAAAATAACATAAATTGGTACAAAAATTAGTTTAACTTGAAAACCAATGAATCAACATGTAAAATAAATTATACCATTGGATTCCCCATGGTAAAATACACAACTACCATTTTTATGGCATATCTGTAAAGTCAATATTTAATGAATTATAAGGTATAATACCTTATAAAAACCATACAATCTTATTTATCTCAAGAACTAATGAAACAACATGTGAAATAAATTTTACCAGTGGATTCCCCACAAACTTCCACACATAAAACAATTAATAAGCTAATTTCCAAAGTTAATACTTAAGGAATTAACCTGAATATATGCACTTCTTTGGTCAACGCATATATTCAAGGATCATAGCTAATATCTCCTAAACTATACATGATAGAATGATGAACCAAAAATAAAGTTACCACGTAATTACTGTAAGAACACAGATATGAACTTTATTTTACAAATTATAAACAAGGTTAAAACCTATGATGAAATATTGATAAAAATCAACAGAGCTGTTGACCACTTTGTTGTGAAAGTGTTCCAAACTTAAAAAAAGGATACAGTTGGATTCTACTAGTTCATTCGTGAAGAATGATGTAATTTTTATTATTAAATTCAGGGTATAACCCCCTGAAATCAAGGTTTGAAGTTTAAAATATTGAAATTTGACAGAAAAGATGAGTTACAAGAAAAATCATCAAAATTAGAGTTTTGATGATGTAATGAAAAGCTCTTGGCAGCATAATAAGGTTATGCCAGGCTATCAGAATTCACTCTCTGAATTGCTTTAGCGTGTAAATCTTAAAAGTTATTGAGGATCAAAGTTTGAGCTTAATTTGAGCAGTTATGATCACTCACTGTAACCTTAATTTAAGTTTAACAGTCTTAAGAGTGATAAAATTGGTGGATACTATTAGTTTATGATTAAAACTAATAAAATCCACGAAATTTGGGGTTCTGCCAAGCCTCTGATGTCATCAAATTTAGAGTTATAGTGATAACTCTAAATAATGGTGTAATAATGATGTAATATGGTTTGATAATGATGTAATCATCTCCAAACCTTAAAATATTGATCAATTCCAGTGGGTATGATCAGTACACGTCTACTAGAAGCTTGTTGGACTCTAGGAGGGAGGTATTTACTATAAATAGAGCTCCTTTTACTCTATTTTCCCCTCAGACGCATAAAAAACATCAAATCAATTAAATCAAAGGTAATTTCTTTATTCTTTATATATAAAACTATTATATTATTGAAGACCAAAGACCACCTTGTTTTAATCATCTATTTTGGAGTGATTAAATCATTTATTTAATTGTTTTTGATAAAAATCTCTTTAAAAACTCATTTCCACGTTAAAATCCAGAATAATTTGTAATTTTCTTTATTTTTATTGTAAATACAATTTGAAAAAGTTGTATTTATATTTTTTGGCGTAAAATATTTCAAAATTATTATATTAAGTGTTGAAAGTAGGTTATTTTCTCTTATTATAATAATTTCTCTATTATTACTCTCTTAATAATTCTTTAATTAATATAAATAGTATTTATATTAATTCATAACTTTAATATTAGTAATATTATTGTTATTAATTGTTTTTTATTAATAAAAAGCAATTTTTTACGCCTTTATTATTTGTTGGTAACAATAATAAAGAGCTTTTTAAATATATTAATTATTTTATATTAATATATTTATTTATTATATTATAATTTCATAATATAAATTATATTATTATATTTATTTAATAATATAATTATTTTACGCCATAATAATAATAATTATTTATTATTATTATATTTTTAATCTTATTTATTCAATTCATAAGGACATTCAGAGTACAATAAGTAATAAATTAGGAATTTTTACTTATTGTTTCATAGTCAAACCTTACAAGTATCATAATTAAACTTCCCTCTGAGGGATATTATAAGATCTTGATCCCCTTAGAAAAATTTTCACAATTCCCAAAAATTAGGCTGTGACCATCTTTAGCTCCAATATCAATAATCATCATGTTTATAAAAGCTATAACAGCTTCAGGGAGAAATTGATCAAGCTAAAAATACAATGAAAGATAAACTTCAAAGAATTCAA
This sequence comes from Austropuccinia psidii, assembly GCA_023105745.1. Classification (NCBI taxonomy): domain Eukaryota; kingdom Fungi; phylum Basidiomycota; class Pucciniomycetes; order Pucciniales; family Sphaerophragmiaceae; genus Austropuccinia; species Austropuccinia psidii. Next base: position 32,719,895 of record JALGQZ010000009.1, on the reverse strand, counting down.
ATTAACTTTTTGGGCTTCATGCTAGTAAATAGGCCAAAATAATCACTCAAACTTCAAACATCAAAAAACCTCAAATTAAGCATTCTAGGAAAATGAAAATTTCTGATTCATCATGAATGACGTTTTCCCCTCAAGAAAAAAATTTATAGAAGGTGTTTCCTAAGCCCATGTCTTCCCACAAAAATTAAAATCCTTATTTGTTACTAAAGAGATTCTTAGGGACCCATTATTTCTTGAGTTATTTTTAATATTAGGAAAAAGATCCTTAAGGCTAAACTATAAGGAGTAAAGTCCATGGAAACTCCTATCATCACATTCAATTGATAAATCTATTTTTTTTCCAGTAAAGTAGACTTGAATTTTTTCATTCACTATTTATTCCTCACTAATTGAAGGGCTGTCCCACTCCCTAAATGACTCCGCCTGCTAGTTTACTTAAAAAAATACAATTATAGTATTTATTTATTCCATATTTTTGGCTAAAGATCAACAAAAAATGCTTAATTTGGAATGTTTTTTTGTTAAAAAGAAAACAGAGGAATCTTATAGTTTTTAATTTTCAAAATAAATTGATATTTCTCATAACACAGCCATTGAAAACCACCAGTAATTACAAGTAATATTATTCAAAATAGTTTTTCAGATACCAAAAAGCTTCTCATGAAGTGGAACCTCAATGGAAATTTCTAAGCATAATGTATAAAGAGGTGGAGTATGGAATTTTATTTTGTACTTTCATCAAATTGTAAAATGAAGCTAGCTTGTTTTCCATTTATGTTTTTCTTCAATGAAAACAAATTATAAAGTTAAATTCCTTTTTTGGCTATTAGGTCTCATATTATTTTGATGAAAATTCAGGAAATTCCAATTGGGAAGAAATAATAAAGTGTGTTAAAAAATTTGATAGATTATTTACCAACCCCTTTTTTTCCTTAAAAAATATATCCTATCCCTCCTTTGAGTAATACATAACTACAGATTGGGTATTTTACAGCCTCAATGGTGGAAGGAGTCAACTAAATTCTCAAGAGTAAATGTAAAAATAAACTGGAACCCTTTTTAAGGTAGGAAAATCTCTTACCTGTCCTTTAGTAAGCTACTTATTGCAATAATAGGAATAATATCCCCTTAAATGACTGATCACATCAAAGACTTTCCTCCTAATATTTCTTACCTTTATGGAAAAATACAGGGAATAATATTGAAACAGGAAGCTATGATCACAAAATCAGTCCTCCTTTAATATTATACCAAAAAAATATTGCAATTATCAAGGAAAACCATGTAGAAACTCCACCAAAAGATCCTTCTCAATCAGGAAGATCCTAAAAGAATAATATTTTCATCCTAGATTCAATTTGAAAATACCATTTATATTATTTTTCTTGAATTTATTACCTTATTTCTTACTTACCTACTCATTTCTAATATCAATTGATTTTTAATGTTGTAGAGTTCTTATGAATGTAATGATCTTATTATAAATTAGGAAAGAAATAAATAATAGAAAATATTTTTATAAAATTTGATACAGCTCATTCCACAAAATAATTACTGAAATTACCTCAATAATTTGACATTTACTGGTAAAGTAATATCTCAGTGCTTGGGAAATACCCTTCCTTTAAAAACAAACATGAAGAGCTCAAAAAATTAGCCATGATAAATATAAGACCCCTTGGCTCAAAAATAAACTTAAAAGTACCCATCAATCCTTGTAATGGCTGAGAAGTATCTTAAATTAAGAGAGAGGCTAATTGCAATAAATATCAGGAAAGAACCCTCAGGAGCACCATCATTTTCCTAAGTTCTCTGAAAGTCTGAAGCTAAGGTCTAGATTCCATCTGATTCCAGCTATACAGCTACTAATGATAAATACTATCAACATCTTTAAGGTGTGTATGTGAAGACTTGATAAAAAAAATGAAGCACTTTCCTTTTTTCAAAAATGTTTTTAAGTTAAAATAGTTTGAAAATAGAAATCAAAATACTTTTGAAAAAAAATCCAAAGGTTTTGTTTTTAAATTTACTATAAAAGCAAAAAACTATTAGAAGAACCCATTGTGTTGCCAAAAATGAAAAAAATGATAGCTTATTCAAAATAAATCTACAAGAGATATTTAAGGCTAAAAAAAATGTTCTCTAAAATAATAATTATTTTGGATTAATCTATAAGGTTACTTTGAGAAATTGATGATATTCATGTCTCTAAGATTGTAAAAGAGAAAATATTATTGGAGACTACCAGAGTGGATATATAAGCTGAGCAACAAAGCTCATAGTGATTAAAGATCATCTAATCCACTTCTTGTGGTTTTTCAAGGGTTTTAATAATTATAATAGAAGAAAAAAATTATTATAATACTAATTTTCATGTGGTTGAAAGATTTAAGATTATTTTACAGTGGTAGCTGAAAATTTTTATCTATTGGTTTCATAGAAGCTAAATAAATATAAAAGTACAAATCTTTTAACATGAAAGTAAATATGGACCAAGTATTATATTCACTTATAGAATCAAATTATCTTTCAAAAAGGCTAAATGCACTATCAATAGTAAAAATACAAGTTAGTGGCATCAGAAAAGCAAATTATTGGATCACTAAGCCCTTATTTTAGCCATTTTATCTCTATGACCAAGAAATCAATATGTCACTTGTGGGCTTTAAGGTGTTTCAAAATGTAAAAGTGTAAGTAAAATCCCTCTATGAAAGTTTAAACTGCTTTTTGAAGGGTTTTTTTTTCCTTTCTTTACTAGTCCAAAACTCCCTGGTTTGAATTTGAACCACATTATAAATATAGTCACACGCCCTGTGATTTAATTAAAGGCAAAATTGAATGAGATTTTTAATCACTTTTGATAGTCCATACACAGAATATAAGGCTTTTGGGAAGTCTAATACCTTATAAGCCAAGATTTATTTTCCCCTTCCAAGATTAATATTTAAATTTTCCATTTCTTTACTTATTAGAACATTTATTATAATATAAGTTAATCTATTTAGCTCAATTTACTTTATAAATTAAATCACGAAACATTTCAATTCCTCATCTGTAATTTAAATTTAACCTGTGTAATACATGAACACATTTTGAAATTATCATCAACCTAATTCACTTCCTTATGGCACTTGAATTGAAAAAAAAACCTAAATTTCACCAAAAGGAATCAATATTCACAAAAGAGTTTCTGAAAGTTGAATCAAGGTATCTATTAATTTCAAATTTTCTAGATTTAATATCTTCAAAACTTAATTTAAGCTTAATTATACTTGAGCTACAGAGGTTTTAACCAAAGGTGACCAGTATGGAATATTAATGGGGAATCCAATAGTAAAATGAAATTTACTTGTTTTAATTGAGAAAATAATTCTTTTGAATTTTTGAAAATTTTGAATAAACATTTCTTTTTGCTCAATTCTTATAATAAAAATACTATTTTTTCCTTTTTTTATTATTTCTTTTTCAATTAATAATTATTCACTTATTTTTTTTCAATTTGAAGTGAGTTTTTATAAATAAATAAGCCTTTTCAATTTCAATTTTTTATTTTTAGGAGTTTAAATATATGGTAATATCTTCAAGGCTCCCAGAAACACTATCTCATACCATTAATCCTGATTAAAAATATGGAAATCAACCCAAATATGGACTAAGAAGAGCCAGAAAATATTCAAAGTAAATAGAACTCTCTAGGTTACAACAGAGACCTTAAAGATATTGGAATAAAACATATTTAATTTCTATTTGTAGAATTTCTAGAGAAATTATGATACCAGTGATGTTTTCTCAAAATCTTTTAGGGTGTTTTATCGTTTATTAGTTTCAATATTTACTCGTAGTATTCATGAAGTTATGAATTTGAGGTCATATTCATGAACTAGACCAATTTCCAATAGCCATTTTGAAATTAGAATTGAAACCTCTCAATATCCAAGGTAATAGAAGTTTTGGCTTTATATGTGTAGTCTATTTTTGTTAAAACTTGAAAGAACCAGTTAAATATGATAGAGAGTAAATTGTGGAAGGAATTTTGGATACCTAGAATATTTATTATTTAATGAAATATTTGGTCTAATTATCTTATAATTATCTTTTGAGCCCTTAATGGCATCAGAACATTTAATCAGAGCCTTAAATAAACTATTTTCTTATTCAAGCCATGTGAAATCCAATAATGGATATATATTAAATCTTTTTTATTCTTATTCTCAGTATTTCAACTATTTTAACTAAATCTTCATCCCAAGAATTAATTATCACATCTTCATTTGTTTTTTTAGTGGCTTTAGTTATTTTTAATCCTATGGACATAAAGCCTTTTGAGGTTCCTACCATATTTCAAAAATGGAAAACTAATTCTGCACCTAAGGAATTTAAATGAGCTTAAAAATAATTAGAGAAAAGACTTCTTCATTTTTCTTATTTTCCTTCACCTTCAAAGCGAACAAAGTCTAAGTACTTTTTGCATCTTGTTTTACATCTTATCATCCCCATTAAGATTTCTTTTTTTACTTTCCCTACTCTGGATTTCTTTTCTTGACTTTTGAGGAATATAATACTAATTAAAGTAATAAAATATGAAAAATTACAATTTTTTCCCTTAGAACCCACCTCAACCACACGCAGCTTTTATCAAATGAAGATATCCTTATCACTCTTAGAACTAGTTAAATATTTAAATTAACCACACCATGGGAGTTGACCTTAATTTTGGAATATTATCTTTTTAAAGCTAGAACTTTTTTTTCTTATTTCAACTTCTCTGGAGCATGTTTTGGATTCAAAATCACTGGCTTTCATAACAAAAATTTATTCAAAGATAATTTGGACATAAAATACCTAATGAAACTGGATTAAAATTTAAATATAATTAGAATTAAGAAAAGAAAATTTAATTAATATTATCAATACATTTTAGATACCAATGTGTATCCCAAAAGATTTTCCAGGTGATATCTTTATCATCATACAAGGAAGATGATATTTTGGTAATTAATAGCATAATATATCAAAATTGAAATTATTTTATGTTATTTCATTGATTTTCTTCCCATATACTTACTCTTCTTGTAAAAATTTAATATTTCAAATTCATAATTAAATTTATTTTCCATCATTTTGGCCCTTAAAGTGATTTTATTGGTGAAATCAGGAAGAAAGTAAAATTATTGAAACAATCAAGGGATATTTTTGGGTTTCCCAAACAAAAAATTTAATGAATCCCATTCAAAGAAAATTTATCTCATGAATCTTTGATAATCCAATGCAAAATTGGACTTTTCCCTATGACAATACCAAAATTGACAGTAATTCAACCCTTTTTTTGTAAATGAACATATGGGCTTACAGATATTTACCAATGCTTATTGTATTTTATATACCTTTTGAGTAATTTCAAAGAAAAATGAACTTTTTCACGTAAATTTTTGCTTTCATGATTGTTTTTTCTTTGAATATTTTTGAGTAGTTATATAGTAGAATCTAATAATCCTTCTGAAAGATACAAGAGGAATTTATTTATAAAGGCTTAACAATCTTCTTTTTTCAAAAATGCGTTTTGTTTGGATCAAATTTTCAAGCTCAGATCTTTTTCCTTAATGAAAGCTCACACTAGTTGAGATATATAAATATCACTCAGGAAAAATGCACTCTTAAATCAGGAATTTAATTTTGGTATAAATTTGATTCATTTATTTAAAGAATGAAATTTTATTATTAATTTAATGAGAAAAACTATTTTACATAAACCTTTTTGTATCAAGTTTATTTCTTATAGCTTTTTGTGTAAAACTATGATTCTGTAAAGTTACTTCTTTCATTGTTTTCAAAATAGTAATATTCTTAGATTAAAAATGATACTAAAATAATAAATTTTCCCATTTCATTTCAATGGAAATAATTTTACTATTCTTAATGTCTTTTGGCTATAAAAATACAGCTCTGAACTTTGAAATTAAATTATTTTTACCAAGTCAGGTGTAATAATCTAATAATTCTTGCATTAAATTTATTTTATTTCCTCATTTGCAGAATTTCTTTGTGAATTTGGACCAAGATCATTTAATATAATATATATAGACTTGATATATATATTCATATAAAATTTGGAATTAATTAAAATAAATAATTCAGGAGTTTTTCATTAGTAATGATTGAAACATGAGCCCTTATTCCATTTTATTCCCTTCCTTGATTCATTCTATATAGCTATGATAGTAATTATGATAATATATCTCAAGAATTTCCTTTACACCAGTTGAAACTGAGACTTTCAATTTGAACTTTAATTATTCAGTCGGCTCATGTATGAATTTAATTAATTTGAATACCTCTTTAAAAGATAAATCATTTAAAAAAAACTCAACAATTTAATTTAATTTTTTTTTCTTATTTGGGAGAAGTATTGTATTTTATACTCATTTTAATGGTTAAAATTCTATTTAAATTCTGTAAAATGAGAAAATATCATTTTTTTAAAAAAAAATTAGAAACATTGAAAAATATGGATTAAAAAAGGGTGTCCAATTGAGTTAAAACTTTTCTCAACAATTATCAAACCATTGAATCAAATTTCTATTTTTTTAAAAAAAAAAAAACAAATTTCAAATGGAATCTAACTTGAAGATATTAAAGATCTATTCTTAATTAAAAAAAAATCAAAATTTCATAATTTATCAGAGTTCAATAAAAAGAAATAAAGGTTATATATCAAAATTTCATCATTAGTTTTCTCATTAGAAATTTTCCATTCTGAAAAAAACTTTTTAATTATTAAAAATATTTATAAATGATATTCCAAGAAAGGTTTTTAACCATTGTGGTTGAATCTAGATAGGAGTTACATCCATAAAAATTAAAGATATAGTTTCCACTCTATTTCTTTTACTGATTTTCATTTCTCTATTATTTTGATTATGTTCGAGTACATTTTACAAAGAAAAAATGGCTAAAGGTATCGCATCTCATATATTAGAATATCAAATAATGATTAAGCTTCAATTCAAGATAGAGAATTGATTTTCTTTTTTCAAACCCTAATCTTTGACCTAAGAATCATCTTTCTTAGAATTTGAGTTTCAAAACCATCCTTGATCCTTAACTAATGTATTCTTCAATGTATGACTCACATTTCAAGATTTTTATTATAGAGTGTGGGCCCTTGGAAAAGGTATCTTATTTTATTTTTTCTCACTTTCATTCTATTTCTTCAAATATATACTATTTGTATAACAGTTACCTCTTGCCTTAGTTTTTCCATTGATAATAAATTTATGATTGAGTTCGAAGCAATTGAGATTTATTTTTCAAATTAATTATGAGTTGTTTTATTCATTGAAAAGCTCTTCATAAGACTACTTTTTGAGCGCAAAGAGTCTCTCACAGCAATTGTAAGATGAACCAGACTATTATAGGCCATCGAGCCACCATCCCGGGTCTTTTAAAATTATGTGTAAGCATTACTCAGCTGTTTGGTATTCTTCATGAACCAATACAGTGTATCTTTTTGGTTTCTTGATTTCTTTTCATATGTGATGAAGCTAAAAAAACTCATTTTTTGCCTTCTTTTTTTTCTATGAAAAAGAAATTGATTGTTTTCTACTCTTAAGCTTTGCAATTTTTTTCATTTTAAAAGCTTAATTCTTTCAGAGCTTGATTTAAAAAATTAAAAAGCTTAATAATCCAACTGAAATCATGAGAATGTAATGGTTATTACTAAACTTGACCAAGTATAATTACAAAAAAAAAGTGATCTTATTAATATCATCATAGTCTCTTGTTCATTTCCAATTCATATTGAGACAATAGATTTAAATCATAAATTATCTCAACCATGTCAACATCCAAAACAGTTGCTGCATATGAGAAAGACTTGTGATGGACTTAACTCATCAGTCCAAGCTGGCTAAGATAACCAAACAACCAAGCGCGAGTTGAAACCATTGAAAGTGAAAACATTGTAAGTTGCGACAATCCATGCCAAATGTGGCATCCTGGAGTCAGGCTAAAAATGCATGCGCACCCACTTGCCTGGTGTCTGCAATGGGCCACAGAGGAGTGGATGTCCCTATCGTTTTCTTCGTTTCCGAGTACGGGAATCGAACCCGTCTCTACCGCGCCCCCTATCCGAAATGAAAGGCGGTCATACTAGCCGATATACTAACTCGGAACGAAAACCAACTTCGTTATATACAATTCCAAATAAATCAATGACATAAAATGCTCTTATCCCCGGTGGAGTGATCCACGTTGTATACTAAATTGCTGAAAGCGAAACAACAGGAAAAATTCCAGCAAACACTTGGACGAGAATTCGAGAAAGCAGTACTAAAGAGTTTGATTAAAAGACGATGAGGAAACAGTCACACTCTCTGGTTGACTTTTAGAGTCGGATTACTCTTTGTGATCAAGTTTTGATGACTTCTTAGCTGAACCTGATACCATGACTCAATTTTCTATAAAACTCCTAAAGTGTGAAGTGGAAGCAAGGGCTCTTCCTTGATTTCGCACTTTTTTTTGTAAAAAGTCTCTTGTCCTGGTGAGGTTCTTGCTTTAGTTCCACTATAGCAAGAGGCGATCTGGGATCAGAAAATGAGCTTGAATGATATCAGAGTTCGATTTCAAAAGTGAGATTTTAAAGTAAGCTATGAACGTGAAAATTGAAAGGAAGCGGGATAACCAAAAAAGTATTTTGGGGAAGAAGGGACTAGGTGAAAAAAGCGCTCAACGAAGCAAAAAAATAAAATCTGAGGCTTCTAATTTGAAAGTAGCAATTCGAAACTGCGCCGGTGCGTTCAAACCTTGTTACAGCGAAAATTGATCAACTGTCCCCATCTTATGATAGGGAGAACAAAAAAAAGGGATTGAATTTATGAATTTAAAAGGATAACCATCGAAAGGAATATGAGAGGAGAATGGTTGGTGAATGATTCTCAAAGGCATGGCGGGAATGCTAGATAAGAAAGACAGTTTTGAGATAATTTAATATGATTGAAAGGAAAGAGTCGCTGCAATACGATTATGGCGATGACAGAATTTAACGATTATGGAAACTACCAACGAGACGGGCAGCCACTTTTCTAGGATCCTAAAATTTCCTCGTTCTCTGACTTGAGCTCTTGTGGGGAAGTAAACCTACGAAGTGTGCTATTGCGGTTGCAAAAGATGTATATACCCGTTGTGTGAAGTTCATGTGGACGAAACAAGATCAAGTCCAAAACCAGTTCAACGCCAACTTGACTGCGCAAACAAATTTGTTGGGAAAGTGAGTTGACTCGAGTCCTTTAGACAGCGTGCGCAATTATAAAGGACAACAGCTGCAGCTTTTAATCCCTTTGCATTATTATCAAACCCATCGGTGAATGTTGAATGGCTTGTTCCAGCTTCAAGATTCCTGATATGGTATAGACCGCTTTGGATTGCTTCTTGTTGTCCACAGACAAGGACCCTATTGGAAAATACCTTCAGCAAGGGAAAAACTTGGCGCAAATTTGGCAAGCTAAGAAGTCGAGCTGAATCTTCCCGGGTAAGTAGACTAGGGCACCTGGCGTGTATGTTTTCTGCGGGGACTCTGAAGAACCTATCAGAAAGCTTTCAAGGCGTTGGCACAAATGTGCTATGACAAGGCAACTCTGTGCAAGTTTAACTTGAAAAGCTAAGATAAGATGACTTGAAACAAAGTTGTCAACTTGCGGTGTTTTATTAAACGAGGATACACTAGGATAAAACATATTAATGTCACATTAAAAACAAGTAGCTTTTAGCTTACTTACACTCAAGCCGGTGCAGCGAAGCGAGGCATCGAAGACGTTTCTGAGATTGACCAACGCTATTGAGGCAAAAGGAGTTCAGGTTGTTTGAATTCCGATGCCTCCTCGCCTTGAGCTCCCCCTCAAGCGCAGCTGAAGAAATACTAAAAAGCTTTTATTTGTTTCCTGTTGGACTTGTAAGGCAAAGTTGAGCTTTTTATTTTGGGTAGTACCAACCAGTAAGTTACTTTTTGCAAAGTGGACTGCAGTTTTGTTTTTATATTGCACACTATGAAGATTCAATAGTAGTAGTACTTGTAAGATTGAATCACAATCCAGAGATTGCTAGATCGATTGAGCCTCATGAATACGGGGGAAATAAAACTTCGACTACTTTTGATAAGGCAATACAGGTTAGCCATATGATAAATGATAGGGAGAAAGGAGGAGGTGGAGAGACGAATGGGCGTTTCTTGTTGTAGTCAAAACACTTAGTGTTGAGGACATAGCAGATGATGAGGGCGTAGGCACTTTGCGCTGACAGAAAGTTTGTGCTGTTCCATTAACCTATTATTATTATTTTTTAATCTGAGCTATTGAAAACGTAGTTCCATTTCGTTGGAGTATTTCCTGTAGTACATGAAAAAGTGTTTGATGTTTAGTGCATCTGGGGGACTTGGGATTTCCTGGTTTGGCAGAGAAACTGATCAAGTGAGTGATCCTAAAGAAAAAAGTGGATAGATTATCACATTTCTGATTTCCCTCCAAGTTAACATGACCTAGACACCATTGGGAGTGAATGTAAAATTTATGGAAAGCAGCGGCTTTTCTGATATATTCAATTATATTGGCTGAACTTTTCTGGGACGAGGGGCAGAAAAGAGATTAGAGTACTATACAACTAAATCGATAGAAAAGATATGAAGATGTTCAATGTGGAACAAAGCTCAGAAAGTTGAGGGTGGGTAAGAAAATCTGCGGTAGCGGTGACATTTTCAAGAGCATGTTAGATACCTTTCACAGATTTTTGTTGTCCCCTTGTTTGAGGTGCAGCCTTCAATCAATTGTCAAAGCTCTCAAATATATATATAATCCTCTTCTTATAAACACAATATCAGTGGAAGATATGCTTGGATGCACTTTTTCAATAAGCTACCTTTGGTAGGTCTGAGTTAAGTATTTTGGATATTGGTGACAAGAGTTTTATAACGAGGCACATCATAGAGCTCTAACATGGCCTTTTCAATACAAGAAAATGTTTTTCAAAAGGATTTTTCAATTGTTCCTCATTATTTAGCTTCATAAGCAGACCTTTTGCATGGAAGTAGCAATATCTCAAGCTTTTGGTTCTAAAGCTCTTCTAGAATCACGACAATTCTTTTTTGGTGTAATATATAATTTATTGAAAATTATATGTACCTCATCATGTATTCTTTGTATTGTGGCTTGAAAATGACATAAATGATTGAAAGTCATTGTTTTTTCATTTAAAGGTTAAAAATTAATAAGGAATCTTTTATTGGTGACTTTTCCCCTTCTCTATCTTTGATTCCATCAATGTCAGCCTGTGACTCAAAACTAGAGCACAAGCATAATACCAAAAATACCACAAAGATTGTATACAATGAAAAGAGTAAAATATACATCTGTAACCTTTATTGAATCAAACAAAGGTATAACAAGGCCACAAACACAAAAAGCAGGACTTAACAAAGTTAGTCTGTACCTATGACCATCTGAAAGATCAAATATTCACCTTTCAGAAAATATCATACTTATTACCAACCAATAAGATTTAACTAATATATTAACATTGTAAACCCTTTTTGAGCATATAAATTAATCTTTTCCTCTCATATAAAATCTTTATTTTGGATCACAGGCTCATCATGTGTGAGCTTTTATTACAGCTCCCAAAGAGGTCTATCTAATGGTACTAGCTTCAAGACTTGAGCATCATTGGATCAAAATATAATATACCATTACCCTTTGAGTAAATAAGCAGATTTCCTCTATTTTTCACCCTCATCTAGCTCATATAGTTTTTATTAGAGCTCCATCAAGTAGCATATTTTGTGGGAGGGTTACCTTAGGGCTACATAAGAATATAACCATCAATAATATATATCTCACAGCTCAAAGGTTATCAATATTTTTCTCTCAAAACAAGAAAGTTTCTATTTTTCAGGATGTGAAAGAATTATAGTCCTGTATAGCTTTGGAATAATGGAGCTAAAGTAGGTCAAATATTTATCATCCTGTAGAGCTCAGTTTTTGGCTATTATTTGAGCTAGTTTTAAGCAATTGCTTTGATAACTGGTAACTCTATTAAGTATTTAATACTATAATCCCACACCAAGTGGAATTGCTGAATATTATCCCAGACAGTTGAAACATGAGGCTTCATAGCCTCCAAAAGGAAGTTTATCTATTTATCACTCATAATTTTGACACTAAAGTCTTACAACTTCCTGAAAAGGGGTACTGAGGGATTCTCTCCCATATAATTTAATTATGAGGTGTCAAAGCTATTAAAGTGATTTTCATTCTTTGATCACTCACAAATTTACCAATCAAAGTCATATGGACATATTCTGTACAGAATTGGACAAATCCTGGCTTGTGGGTTTTGCCTGAACCTACAATTGGTGAGAATTGTAACCTTGTATGGGCACAAATGGGCAGATGTAGTTTCAAAACCACATTTGAGCACATATTCTGTTAGCTTTGGCTATGTTGAACCACAATAAAATATTTCACTCTATTCATTCAGAAAAAGGTTATCCTGCCCTTTCCACCCTGATTAGAGATAAAAGGATACTTTCCCCCTAGGGAAACCCCCCATCATCTTATCATCTTATCCTTACATTGTTATACTGTCATACACAGAATTAACCTTCAGAATATAAAATATATATCTATACTTTTGGTTATTTTTTTAATTACTAAATTAACCCAATTTTCAATTAGTAAAACTGGTGCTTTCAACTGACTCATCACAACTATTCCCCAATATTAGACCCCTTCATAATCTAATTTTAAGCTATTTTATGCATTACAGTCACTCTTATAGCTAATTCATAGACTCAACCTGAAAATGAATCTAGGCAGTAGTTACTAAAATAGAGTATTATTTAGTAATTTCTTTATGCTTTGACTTGTGAGTTATCATCAAATTATGGATCTAAGCTCTTTATCTAGTTTATCAAAAATCTAAATATCTAGTGGTTAATTTTTCATTCTGTGTAATTATTGCAATACTACCAATAATCGGACTCATTAATGTCCCAGAATTTTCTGGTCATCCCAAAACCCAAACCTTTCAAATCTCTAATTTAATATCTTGAAACTCCTCATCTTATCAATTACTCTCCAGGATAGCCAATAAACAGGTGGTATAATTGGGATATTTTTTGAAAAAAAACCTTATTTCCTTTTTCTCTTTTCTACTCTCTTTTTTCCTACCCATTTTAATATTGCTTTTCCTCTATGCTTAATTCAATTATTTTCTCATCCCAGTTTTTTTTTGTTTTGCTTAATCCATCTCCTCAGTTGTTTTTCCTGTTCTTAATTCAATTTTTTTTTTGAAATTCTTTATCTCTATTATTAATTAATGTTATTTTACTATTATATCTTGCTATTTACCTCATAAAAAAATTTAATTTCATATATATTATTATTTCAGAATCAGTTCCTTTCACCCTACCTTGAAAAACTGATACCACAACACAAGAATTAATGTGTGAAACTCTAACAGCCCTCAAATTCTCATGTCTCTTGGTATAATTTCTTAATTTAGACAAGTATTTTTTTTATTTAATTTTACTGATTTATCTGGAAAAACATTCTACAACAAGACCATACATGAAAGGAATGATAGAAAAGAAGAAATTAGTTAGAATTTGACTTTTACATATCTTCTTACCAATACCAGGAGAAAAAAGCTCACCAAAACAAAACAAACTCTGGATAATTTTTTTCAACATTTTAATCTCAAAAAAGAAATCAATTAAAATCTTTAAATTATCTTTCTATTACCAAAAACATATTTTTTTGGGAACTGTCTTCTAAATTTTTGAGTACCACTTTGGTTTACTTCATATGTAAGTGTGATCTAACCTTATAACTGACAAATTCTCTCTTATTAAAAATCTTCTAGAGCTCTGAAGCCCATCCTTGGGTAATGAGATTCTTTGAAAGTTCAGTTTTAAAGTGTTTTTCTTCTTAATCAAGAAAAAGTCACAAAATCATTATCATAAATTAGAAGCATGTGTCTTTTATGACTAACACATGAGAAATGCCAAATTTTACTTCCTTAATGGAATTTAACAGCTATTTTCTGTACAAATTCCATAATATTACTTCATTTATTATTGGATTAAGTGACATTTAAGGTACTCAAAATATTTTATAACCTTTTTTTTCATAAAAAGCTGAAATAATGATGTTGAGATTTCAATACAAGATAATGTTAAAGCCTCCCTTTCTGACCAATTAATTGACATCTTACAAAAATAGAATTTTTAAAGAAATAATAATTTCATTACTACTTAAAATTCATCCATATATATGTCACAGCCACTATCAGGGGTAAGGGTATTCAACCTTAAACCCACTCAAACTCATGAAACCAGAAAATTAAGTATGTATATCAGAAAGAAGTTTCAGAAAATCTTCTTGCTGAAACATGCATATAGATTGGTTCATCAATACGGCCTTAAGATACCTGTACAGGTTGGACTCACTAAATAAAGTTTGGATTCACAAGACTGAAACTGCATGATCACCCAAATTCACCACAGCTCTTGTACAGACCCTGTACAAAATACATACAGGGGATGTACTATCCAAATCAATTCAAATCAATATCCCTCTCAAGAAAATTCACTCTTTGGGTTAGGGCTGGTGGATTCTCACATATACCAGCCCCTCTTCCTCCCTCTGGGGAGTTTTTCCCCAGTTTATTAATATAGTTTATTCCTTTTTTAATGAATATTCTTACTCTTATTTTTGGGTATTATATTTATTGGTATTAAGTTAGTATTTTCATTTCTTCTTCACCTGTTCAGTATCAGTTGTGGTGGCCATATCCTTATTAGCCATTCTCTTTCTTCCTGACAGGTTGAAACAGTGAACTTGGACTTGTTTGTGGTTGGCTCTTTTATTGTTACTTTTATTTTTTTTCTTTCTTCTTCTCTTATATTTATCTTGATAGAAATTTTATTCCAATCCTTGAGCCCTCCATTAGTGAGTCCCAGTCAAGTGAGTTCCAGGCCTTCTTCACTTTGAAGAGCCCCTGTGACATTATATTAATTAACTCACATTTTCTTCTTTCTGTCCATTCTTTTAAAATTCATTTCTCTCATTTATCAGTTATCATCTCTTTATTAATTTATGATTTTTTATGACTTTATGGTTTCTCATAAATTTTTATATCATTCACTTCATTCAAATGAAAATTTACTCTTTTTCATTTCTTAATTCTGCTGACCATTTCATTCTGTCTTAGATTCTCAATCACTTCAAATTCTCTTTCTTTGTTTTATTAAGATTTATAGATTTTATATTGATTTGCTAATTGGTTGGGATTCATTAGGAGAATTGATTCAGACTTAGGTTTTTTTTGATTGTATTTATTTTGATTGACTTATTGAATACCTCAAGACTTTTAATTTATTTATTGAATTATTCAAGATATTATTGATATTTATTTTTAACTTAATTGATAGCTTATTGAAATTATTGATTGATTTATTGAAATTGATTCAAAAATCTTCAAGAAGCTTGATTTATCGACAATAATTTTATTGTTTTATTTTCATTGCTCAAGAATTGTTCACATTGATTTCACCTCAAGACTGCTGATTTATTCCTCAATTTAATCAAGAATCTCATTCCTTTTTAGCTGATTTGCTCAAGAATTATTAATTGTTCTCAAGTATCATCAAGCTCTTATTTTTATTATTCTTTAATAATTACAGTTCAGAATAGCCCTCCAGCCAAGAATACAAAATCTCAAAGACATCAAGCTGTTCTCACTCCTACAAAAAGGCCTCCTCTTGATCATGCACCATCAGTTCATCAACTGAGTGCAAAATCAGACAGAGGACCACCAATGAAAAGAGAAGCACCCTCCAGAAGAGGAGGTGTGAAGTCAAGAAGATCAAAGTCATTCTCTGGCTTGTTGGGTGGCTATCCAAGAATTTCTCAAGGGCCTAGAAGCAGATTAGTGGAAGCTAAAGATGAAGAAGGGGAGGAGTCTGTGGAAGAGGAAGAGCCCAAAGAAACTGAAGTGACAGCTGCCTTGGAAGGTGCTCCTAAGCTTCTGAAGCTCCAAATCTAGCCCTTTCTAATAAGCCTCTTGTCTGTCAAGCTGCACCAAATTTTCTCAAGATGATGAAGCAGATGACCCCAATGAAGTTAGGAAAGCTGAATAAGAGTTGTATAATCTCAGGATGAAGGAAAGTGGTCATGTATCCTTGTACATTTCTGACTTCAGAAGCTTAATGTCAAGAATTGAAGATTTGGGGAAAAGGGCTTATATAAATGTTTATAGAAGCAGATTTGAATCAAGACTTTTGGACCAGCTGGATTGTCACCCTGGTAACCTTGATATCCTTCAAGAACTCATGGAAATTACTTTGGAATTAGATATAAGGTACCATGAGATGAATAAGGAAAAGGGTGGTCATCAAGACAAGAAGCCTCCGGTCACTGGATCCAACTATTTGAGGCCTCCTAAATATTCATCTTTCAAGAAGCCTCATCACAAGAAGAGCAAGAAGGGGAAGAATTTTAAAGTTTCAAAGGATATGACTCATGGTGCCCTCCTCAATAAGGACAATAAATTCATTGGCTCTAAAAAGGAGAGGAGGATTAAAGAGGGTTTATGCACTTATTGTGGTGGGAAGCACCCAATTGAAAAATGCTTCAAGAGGTCTCAGAACAGGCCAGGGTCATCAAGAGGCTTCCCTAGCAAGCAGGGAAAATCCTGAGTGAGAATAATGATGTGTTCAATGGTTCTCACTTATTTCCTCCAAGAGCACAATTGTGCACTCTGAATACTAGTTTCAAGAAATATTTGAAATTTGTTATTTTTTCTTCTGTATCTAATATTTTTTATAGTATTCTCATTGATTATGATGCTAAAAGCTCTTTCATTGCCATGAAACTTGTTCTCAATTACTCATTGACTATCTCAGAGATCCCTGAAAAGATTCCCCTTTTTATTTTGGATTCTAATTAATCCACTTCCTTGTGCATCACCCATTATACCAAGTGGGTTGTTGACTTGCCTTCTTGCGCAAGCTTTGAATGGGAATTTTTTAAGATAGATTCACCCAAGGGAGAGGACCTAATAATGGGCTATGATTTTCTTTACCATTTTAATCCAATTATTGATTGGAAAAATGCATTGATCACCTATGATTCTAGTGATATTAATTCTTCTACTAGTAATTACCTTTCCACTTCTGTAAACAGTGCTGCTCTGGTTGGTGAATTCAAGACACCTTCCCTTCCTTCTTATTTCCATATCCCTTCCATCATTCCCTCTCAGTCATTACTTCAATCAAGAAATGAAGTCTTTAAAGAGATAAAAGATGTTGGAGAAGATTTTTCTATATCTTCACTTAATCTCTTTCAAGGGGATATGGACCTTACTCCTTTGTCCTTCCATGCATCCCTGGAGGAGCAGTGGGATTATGAGGAAGAGCCAGCAGAAATTTAAGCTGTTATGAAGGTTGTCCCTCCTTCTAATCACAATTATCTTGATTTATTCTCCAAGGTTAAAGCAAATAGACTTCCTCCACACTGTGCCTGTGATCATCATATTGAAATGGAGGGTTTTCTACCACCAGTTGGTGTTATCTACTCCTTATCAAATAATGAGTCAAAACCACTGCTGGCCTAAATTTCAGAGAATTTAGAGAAAGGATTAATCAGTCAAAGCTCCTCTTCTACAAGAGAACCTGTCCTTTTTGTCAATAAAAAGGATGGTAGACTCCATTTGTGTGTTGACTACATCAAACTCAATGCTTTCACTAGGAATAACAGGTATCCTGTCCCTCCTATGAACCAGCTCCTCACTGTATTCAATGGTTCCACTATCTCTTCCAAGATAGACCTGCAAGGTGCTTAAACTATCCTGAGAATTAAAGAGGGGGATGAGCCTTTAACTGCCTACAGAGCCAAATATGGTGGTTATGAGTATTTGGTTATTCCATTTGGCTTAACCAATGCTCCCGCCTAATTCCAGAATCTTCTCAACAATATCTTTGCAGACTTCTTGGACATTTTTTCTGTATTTCAATTAGATGATATTATGGTCTTCTCAAGCACTGAGGTGGAACATGTCAAACATGTGGCCACTGTCATCCAAAGGCTGAGGGACAATAGTCTGTTTTCCAATACCTCAAAGTGTGTATTCCATGCCTCAAGTGTGGAATATCTTGACTATGTTGTTTCAAGTGATGGTCTCAAGGTGGATTCTTCAGAAGCTCAAAAAATCCTCAATTGGACTCAGCCCAAGAACATCAAGGCCATTCAATCATTTCTTGGCTTTTCCAATTTCTTTTGTTGTTTCATTAAAAATTACTCCAAAAGATAACTTCACTCACTTCCCTTCTCAAAAACTATTCTCCCTTTATCTTCAATTAGGAAGCTCTTAGCCAGTTTCAATTACTCAAAGATGCATTCACCACTGCCCTTATCCTTTCTCATTTCAATCCTTCTCTACCAACTATTGTGGAAACTAATGCTTCTTATTATTCCCTGTGTGCTGTATTGAGTCAGGTGAATGACTCAGGAAAAAATTCCATTGCATTTTATAGTCACAAGCTCCTCCCAGCTGAGCTCCTCTATAAAATTTATGGCAAGGAACTCCTTGGCATAGTTTAGGCTCTCAAGTGCTTGAGAGCTTTTCTTCTTTCCATTTCTGATTCCTTTGAAGTCTTGACAGTCCATTCCTCTCTTCAATATTTTACTTCTTCCAAATTCCTTACTTTTCCTCATGCCCACTGGGCTGAATTTCTCTCTGAGTTTCATTTTACCATCATTTACTACCCAGGCAGACTCACTACCTTACCAGATGCCTTGTCACATCAGGAAGACATGTAACCAGAGAGGGGGTGGAACTCATTGACAAGAATCCTCAAAATTTGGATCAAAGTCTTAAGAAAGATGGAATTCAAAAATGAAGATTCTTTTCAATAAAAGTAGAAATGTTATCAGATTTAACTGACCAGATTCAAAAAGAAGTATGTAAAGACAAATATTATAAAGGAGTACTCAAGAAACTAGCAAGAGGTGAGTCAGTTAAAGATTATTCTCTTGAACCTCAAGCCAAGTTACAGTTATTCAAAGACAGAGTGGTTATTCTAAGAACTCAAGAAATTTGAATGGATATCCTTCAAAATGATCATGACTCACCATTGGCTGGCCATCCTGGCCAGGAGAAGACCCTCAAGCTCATGAAGAGGGATTTTCATTGGACTGTAATGAATCAGATCATCAATTACTATGTGTCCTCATGTCAGAAATGTTCAATAAACAAGAACCTTAGTAATAAGAAGTTTGGATTAATCAATCCTCTTCAAATTCCATCTTGTCCTTGAAATTCCTTATTGTTGGACTTTATCACTCAATTGCCACTATCCAACTTTGACTCAATTTTAGTAGTTGTGGACAGATTCCCAAAAATGGCAATATTAATTCCAACTCATTCAAAAATTACTGCCTTGTACTTGGCTCAAATCTTCATTGGTCATGTCTTTTCCAAGCATGGCCTTCCAGTAATCATTGTTAGTGATAGAGGTTAATTATTTGTTTCATAATTCTGGACCAAATTATGTAAGCAGCTCAAGATATCAATAGATCTTTCAACTGCTTCCCACCCTGAAACCAATGGACAGACAGAGAGGGTAGATCATATTCTAGAGCAGTAGCTTTGGATTTATGTCAGTTATCATCAATATGACTGGTACATCTGGCTCCCTCTGGCTGAATTTTCCTTTAATAATTCAGAACACTCATCAACTAAGCACTCACCTTTTTTGAACATTTATGGAAGAAATCCCATCTTTGATTAAATTAACATTTCTGAGGAAAAACCTGCTGTAAATCTATAAACAAAGCTCCAATCAGTACAGCAAGTATTCAAATAAGAATTAGAGTCAGAAATAAGGGAATTTAAGAAGTCTGCAGATAGAAATAGGACAATTCCACCTGATTTCTAACCTGGGGACAAATTATGGCTAGCCTCAAATAATATAAATACTAAAAGACCCACCAAGAAGCTTTCAGAAAGATGGTTGGGACCTTTTTAAGTCTTGAAGAAGACTGGTAGCCATGCATATCAACTAAATTTTCCTCAAAAATGGCAGTTAGTTCACCCTGTGTTCCATGTGTCCTTATTAGAACCAGTAAAGCAATCATCTATCCCAAACCAACATCAATTTCCACCACCACCAGTCTTAGTGGAGGAGTAGGAGGAATGGGAAGTGGCGCAGGTTCTGGACTCAAAACTCAAGAGAGGTAAAATATGGTATCTTGTAGAGTGGGAAAGATCAAGTGAAGACCAAGAAAGAGAAACTTGGGAACCAGCTCACCACACCTTGTCAAGGATTTCCACACTTTGTACCCTGACAAGCCTGGCCCAAATACCTCAAGAGTTTGATTTTATGGTGCTTGTTGGGGAGTAGAAGTTATGAAAGTAACTTCCTCTCCTGGCATGCACCTTGAAGGGGGTATTCTACCCAAATATGTTGTAAGTATCACCTTGGCCACTTTTTGAGCACTTTTAAATCCCTTTGGACAGGTTTAGAAGGCCTTACAACTTCAATACCCTTGAATTTGGATCTTTCATCAAAATATGTCCAAATTCCTCCTTATTTCTTCATATTTTCTTTTTCCCAAATTAGGCCATTTATCATTATTCAAAACCTTCTTTAGCTCAAAGTCATTTATGGAAATGTTTTCCATTCTTTATGGTGCTTGGTGGGGAGTGGAAGTTATGAAAGTAAGTTCCATCTCCTGGTATGCATCTCTGAGGGTCTCTACTTGTAAAACAACACCTTGGCCACTCTGTGAGCAACAAATGCTCGTTTTTATCTTTAAGGCAAATTTATGGCCAAAATTCAAGCAACTCACCACAAGAAGGATACCTCTCAGAAGTTTATTTTACCTTTTCTTTTTTCTTCTTTACTTTCTTTTTTCACTTAATTATCTTTTCTTGTATTTATTTACTTTTATAATTCTTCTTCTTTTGATTTATTCATAAAGAAGCATCCCCTCCCATATCATGTATTAGGAGGTTCCATTTATGTTAAGCTTAGTAGTTATAAGAGAGGGGATAAAAGTCAAAGAAAACACAAAAAAGGACAAGTAAACTAGATATCTCTACCCAAATAATCAAAGGTTCTCTGGAAATCATTAATATATTCCTCCTCATACCATGCAAATTTAGAAGCTATCTCCTCAGAGGAAGTACCGGGGATCATCCTATCATTAGCATAAGTAATTACTTCCCTACTATTTCTGTCAACTCTTCTAAACAACCTGGCCACAGCCTATTGGCCTTCATTTTCCATATTGGGATCTTCTTTGGTAACCTGGATAGGCCAATGTTCCCTTTTCTGAAATACTTGGGCTGCAGGAAAAGGAAAAGGCGAGTGATCTTCTCCTCTTCTACTGGAGCTGGACACAGGTTGTAGTTGTTGAGAGGTGACCATTGGAGAGCTCCTGGGCTGAGGAATGGGTTATGGACTCACTGGTGAAACCAAGGAAGGCTTTGGTGAATGAGGAAGAATAGAGGATGTAATGGTGAAAGGATTGGTTGGAAATTACTGGGGGTACTTGGTATTACAAGACTAAATCAACTGTGCATAAAGCTATTTGTGGCCTTATGGGTATGTCATACATACCTCACAGGCTCACAATACCTTACCAGGAACTAGCCAACCAAGAAGGCATATAAAATATTCAAAACACAACATAAAATATCTTCACCTAGAGCCCGTGATATTTAAAAAAATCAAAGTTATTTACCTGTGGAAAGTTTAGGTTACCTATTTTGAGCTTGATAGAAGAAAAATATCTTCTGCATTTCATAAGGCCTTTCTCATCCAGGATTCTGTAGATATCTAAAAAATATTTCCAAAACTTACAAACCTACTCAGTTATTATCCAACCTTGATATTTTCAACTTAAAACTATATTATATAAGAAATGTGCAATACTTCTTAAAAAAGAAATACTTAATATGTAGTTCATGCTATTGAATACCAAATTCTATCATTCCCATTAATGAATCAAACAAAAAACAAGATCTCTACTATTTATAAAAATCAGAATTCTTCATGAATAAGTTTCATGTTTCTGTAAAACAATCTATTCTTATATTTCATAATTAATCTCAGAAAGAATTTCATTTTTAATTAATAATTAATGAATAATTTAAAAAAATCTCAAATCAGGTATTTCTTTTTCCCTATTTTATGATTATTTGGCACAAGCTGTTTATTAATATTGTTCATTTTAAATTCATTAACAAACAGGAATTCAAGTAATTTTACAAGGAAAACTAAATTGAAAAAGAGAAAATTTTTGTTTAAAGAACATACCAGTCATAGTATATTGGTATTATAGTTTCTTTCAGCTTTATGAGGTGTTTTGTTCAGTAATTAAGCTTTACTAAATATATTTTATATTAAGTTATTTATAATATAATATCAATTCAATTCTAAAAATGAAATTTTTATGCTTTGTTCTCAATAAATAATTATCCCTTTTATTTTCTTGTTTATTTTACCTATTGGAACTAGCACTCTCATTGAACCTTGGATATTGGTTTACTTTTGACTATAATGAATGAAATAAAAGAATATCTTTTCATAAATTTTATATTAAATTCACTCCATCCCAGCATAGCTTCTTTAAACTTCCAAAACAAAATTTATTTGCATTATTTAAGATTCCAAGCCTTTTTCAGTTACTCAAAATATCAAGATTTTATATTTCAATTTTCTCAATCTTCCTCAATTCAATAATACTTCAAACATGAAACTAGGTTATCAAATTTATCATCATTGTTCCCACATATTTCATAAACACATTTTTATCTCTCAATTATATTTTCAACTTTATAGCTTCATTTTTTAGCTTTTTCTTTTATTAATCAATATAAAATATGCTTTGCTAATTTTTCCATTTTTTTCAATAGCTACTTTCCATAAATTACAAAGGAACATGGATTCTATAATTAAAAATCAAAACTTCAAAGATTCTAATTTTCAAATTTCTAATTCATTTATCATTCAATTTATTTTTTTGTTTTTGCTTTCAAGAGTTTTTCTTACAAGCTAAAACATAGAAATTCATTATATAAGTTAAAAAAATAAAAAAGTGGAAATTGGAAAACTTTTCTATTTTTCTCACTTGAAAATTTATTTCATTTATTTTATATTTTCACTTATTTGATATGAGTTATTATCTAATAATAGAGTAAAAAATCCTCAGTACATGATTCAAAAAAAAAACTCAAAAAATGGTAGTACTTTGTGAGTTTTTGTGATATTTCTAACATCAATGAAGTTTTTTTGGTAATTTTGTTTTTATTTTTATTTTATTTAATTTAAAAAATATACCAGAGAAATAATTATATTATAAATATTTAGAGTTATTTTTACTTCTCTTTTATCAGTTAATCTTTATAGATTTGAAGAAAAATTTATCTTATAAGCTTGAAAAAAAACTGGAAAAAATGAAGATTGTTTTTAATTCAGTACTTCATCAATCCATTGATTTAATATTGATCTGTATTGGATAATTTCTCATAAATAAAAAACAACTAATTTCATGATCTTCAGTGCTTAAGATATTTTAATGTTTTACTTTTGCCTTCTATAATTACTCTGATAATTTTATTCTTTGAAAAATTATTTCATTCCAGGTACTATCAGCTGATTTTCATTAATATATATTTTGAAAGAAAGAAAATATAATCTTCAAAGTTTTAGCTTATGAAAATTCTTCATAAATTACTCTTTTTATGTTTTTTTACAACTCTGATCAAATTTCTTCTGATATTTGTTTTCTCAATTTTAAATTTTTGTAGTTGAGGTTAAATATTTGAGGAAATATACTCATTTTAAAGCTATAATTTAAATATTCAAGAAACTGTTAATTTATTAAGTTGTATATACCTTACCACTACAATGATTTCATTTTCCAAAGTTATTTTTTTTCTCTAATTTCTCTTTTTAAAGTATCAATTATCATTTCAATATTGTTTTGTGAGAGATTTATAGTAAAATAAAAAGCCAAATTATATAATTTATAAACTTAAATTATTAGTTAGACTTCCTAAACATGGAAAATTCATTTTTTTAACTATAAGATTTGAGCTTACTTCAAATAATTTCAAAAAAATTTTAGAAATAAATATCAATACTATCTGTTGTGACTCAATCTTTACAGAAGATTTTCATAACACAGGAATTCATCCTTTTTTCATCATCAAAATTTCTGATAATGGATATATCTGATGTTTTTGAAAACTAATATTAATGACTTTATCTTGATATTTCCTTTAAAAATATAGACAAGAAAATTCAAAAACGAAAATAAGTTGATCCAAAATTTTTATCTTTAAAATTAATCAGGAATATCAATTGATGATCCTGATTCTTATTTATGCATTGTAAAATTCCAAAAAAAAAAAATCACCAACATTTTTTTTGGTTGTTTATTTTTATCTGTTTTCTCAATCGACACAAACACATCTTCAATAAAATGGAATAATTCTTTACTCAATCATTCTACAAACAAAAAACCTCGAGAAATTTAGAATAAACGGAAAAAAAATTATTAACAAAATTTATCCGGTTTCATGGAGAAAGTGTGTTTAGTAAAATT
The DNA here is from genome assembly GCA_023105745.1 of Austropuccinia psidii. Lineage (NCBI taxonomy): Eukaryota > Fungi > Basidiomycota > Pucciniomycetes > Pucciniales > Sphaerophragmiaceae > Austropuccinia > Austropuccinia psidii. Next base: position 32,695,233 of record JALGQZ010000009.1, on the reverse strand, counting down.
AATAAGTTGGCTGCGATGGGATAAATTCAAAATTCTGAAAGAAATCAACTTATTGTAGACAGTGAATTACAATTCCTAAATAAAATGTCCAAAATGTTGAAGTAAAATACAAAACCATGAAATTTTTCTTTTTTAATTAACAAAACTCCTTATTTTTTATTTAATCACTTTAATAGTGTTTTAAAAAGATTCACATTAAATCATACCACATAAATTCTCTTTTTCCTTCAATTTAGCTTAAATTTGATTTTCAAAAAAATACCATACAAAAATGAAAATTTGTCAGAATTAGTGCATTCTATTCAATAAAAGAGGGTTAAAATTAACCCTAAAAGGGTGAATCTTTTTTAAAAAAAATCCTCTTTTGATTCAATTTATTCAATGAAATAATTTTTTGAGAATAATTTTCAAGGAATAGAATTTTTCAAATCATAAAGAATAAATTGATATAGATACCAAGCTATAATTTGTACTCCTTCCCAGTTCTTTAAGAAATTATCAAATTCTTTTTCAAAATCTGAGCTTAATAATTTATTAATTTGTTCCAGTTAAAAATTCATGGATATCGTTGATTTTCCTTAAGTTTGAAAAAAGAAGTGGGGAACTCCTATAAAGAAAAAAAGTTAAAATATCCAATATAGCTTTATACAATTCTTTCATCTTTTACCCATGTGGTAAGTGATGATAATTTCAAGTATTTTTTCCCACAAGTTTTGAAAAGTTATTCCTCCTCCTTGAGAAATACTGAGATAGTTTATTTTTTTAATATATTCCTTCTATCCTTATTCAATACCCTGGTGAAGATAGAAAACTGTATTTTAAGTACATATCTATTTGGACCATTGATTTATATTTTTTACTCTGAGATACTGATTTTTATTATTTAAGTTCAATCAAATAAATTTATTGGAATAATATTGACTTTTGAATTGATAAAATCAATGTTTTATTAAGGCTTTTGAGGAATATTTTCAAGTCATTTTTTGTTCAACAAACCAAATACATAGGCTACTGTTTTTTAAATAAATACTTATGAATTTGTACAAAACGCCTTGAGATTTATATTATCAGATTTATCATTCTATTTTATACAATATATTATATTAATATTCTTAATACAAAGTTAATTCTGTTACAACCACTGCACAGCCAGATACTACTCACCTGCGCAACCACAAGTCTACCCAAATGTATATACTATATATTCCATGATCTTAGCAATATAGAGACCTCATCGGTCTAATATCTCCCCACAAATTCAATCAAAATCTTTTGAATGAAATTCAAAATGATATTACTTACGACTTGAAGATAATAAGAGAAATGTAAATAAATTTTAGTATTTTTACTCAATTGTTCCTATTTCTCAACTTATCTCTATATTCTAATAAAATTACTATTAAAGACAATAGTTATTTGATAAAATTATCTTCATGTCAGCGCTTTAGTTTTTAATCATGCACATAGATTATTAATTTTTATTTCATTGCTTAAGTACATATTCTTGATAAACAGCTATAGCATGATATAGTATTTCTTATAAAGAAAGTAGGATTTCTTTATGAAAAAATGAATTATTAAATGAAATTTTCCTAATTGACTTCAAAGTCTTGAGATCTACCTACTTTTTTGAATTATTTTCTTTAATTAAATTTAATCACACTGTATCTTTGAGAACATTTCTAAACATAAATTACAGTTGAACTTCCAATATTAAATACTTAGTGCACATATTCACCATTAGAAAAATGGCTAAACCTGACATCAGGCTCTGTGTTTAGATTGAGCTTGTACCCTTCCTGTGAACTGGGTTGAACCCAGTATTTAGATTTTTGGTAGTATTCCAAGTTATTCCAAGCCACTGGAATATTACATAATTTCAAATATTTTCTTCCTTTTTTAATGGGATATACTAATTATCTATATAATAGGGAAACTGTTTCCATTTCTATTTTCATCTTGAAGAGGATACTCCTTTTCATCAAAAGTTGAATCTAATAATATAGTCTCAATTTAAGTAACTCAATTTTTCTAAGGAAAAAAGAATTAAAATCAAACTTTAAAAATTAATAAATATTTTATATTCATAAATTTATGACTTATTACTTCATAAAAAGATCAATTCTTATTTCTCCTTCAAAAAATAACTTTAAAATACTAAAATCAGCCATTTTAAACTGGATTCTCTTCAAAATGAACTGTATTGTTGAATATTCTTGTTTCAAATATTTCTGAATTTTTTTAACCTCAGAAGAAAAATATTAAGGATTTAAAACTCCTTTCAATAGAATTATTTCCAACAAAGTATATAAGATATACATATCTTTTCTTTATTAATTTTAATTTCTATAATTTAAGCTCTATTTTTCTTTGTTTTCATTTTCTAATTATTTTTTATCCTCAATCAATTTCATCAATTTTTATTATTAAGGCAAAAAATTATTTTTTTTAAAGAAAAAGTGACTTAATCTTGCTTTTTTAGGAGTGTTGTTTATTAATTCACAAGAGAAATAGTGGGATTTATGCATTAAAGCCCCCGAATCTGGAATTAATCAAAAAAAAATCAAAGAAAATTACTGTAAATGTACTGTGAAAATTGGCAATTATCATTGATGAATTCATAGTAGGACCCATTACAGAGCCTGTACCATAACAAATTAGACAATTGTAAGAAATTTTACAGTATCAGGCCTTGAAAATCCTTCTACTGTAATTCTAATTGAAAAACCAAACATAAAATATAAATTGAAGTAAATTAAAGATATAAAAAAGGAACTCAGGAAAATTTAAAAAAAAAAGTTGTAAAATGATCAAAATAAAACATCACCAGAAAAAATTGATAAAATAAATCAAAAAAAATAAATAATAATAATTAAAATAGATTTATACTAGAAGAAAGAAAGTTCTTACTATTGGCTTTATTCAAAAAATATAGAAAAAAAGCTTGACTTTGATAATGATAACAAATTCAGCACACGTTTTATAATTTTTTTTATCCTTGATTTTTTTGAGGAATTTTTGTCATTTTATTTGGAATAATTTCTAAAAAAAGTATTTTTTTGGATATTCTTTGTGTGTTTTTTATTTCTTTTTTTCTTTCAGAAATTAAATTGAAGAAAATTTATGTTATAAAAAAAGGTTGGAAAGACATATAAGAGTTTTTAAATTCAATATCATTCTTATAAAACTAATCAAAATTAGAATTATTTAAATTGTTTCAAGAATAAAGGGCCAGTTCACTCAATATCTAAAATCTATCTTCCAATATATCATATTATTATGTAAGAAAATATGAAAGATTTATTTCCCTTTAAGCCTGTTCAGATATTGTCAAGATTCAGATTTATCATACAACTTTATTCTTTAGACACTCAGGGTATTTTTCCCTTTATTTTTAAATAGAAATATTTGTAGTTTGTTTCCCTAATTTCATTGATCAAAAAATATTATTCATTTTTTTTTAATAATTAGTAAATTGTTTGTAGAAAAAATTTAAATATTGATTTGAAAATTTCTGAAAAGACACTTTTCAAAATTTTATATAAAAAAATAATATTGACTGGGTGAATTCCTTTAGAAATTCTTAATAATGAATATTAAATACTTGAGAGATGATTCAGACAATTTTTTAATTCTGATTAGACATGGCTCTAAAATGATATTTCTGCCACTTCAAGCTCAATTACCCAAAGGATACATCTTATTTATGTGGACTCAAATTTTGAAACATGAATTTAATCAATACTTTAACCCCTTTTTAAGGATAAATACCAAAGAAAAAAAAAGCTCTCATATAATCCTTTCAAAGCACTTGAAAGAGCTGCATGTATAATTTATTCATATTCAATTTATAAAAAGCTGATTATTCTCAATTTATCATTATTTTAGTTTTTATGATCTTATTGACATGATTATAGATTTAAATAACTCAAAGGAGCTTTATGAATAGACTTTGAGAAATAGAATTGTTAAAATAACCTATTCATACAAGTAATTTTTTCTTGATATTATTTAGTGGTCTTATTATTTTAAAGAAAGCTAAATGAGTTGTCTCAGTTATTCATGAATATGTAGCTCTTAATTATTTTCGATTGCAATTGAATTTTTATATTTTTTTTAAGTAAATTATTGATAATAGAATCTAAAGTTTTCCTGAATAAGCTTGAGGAAACTTCAAGGTAGAGAAATTAGAAACTCCTTTTTGCATTGCTCCTGATAATCTGAGTTTTTAATTATGTATCATTTATAAATTCAAAAAACTATTTCAAAATTATAAATTTTATCCAAACTTTAGGTTGATATATATTTCTTAGTTTTTTAATTGAATGGGAAGCTCTCTATATATCCTAATCATTAAAAATTGATCAAAGATTAATTTTATTGCTTTTGAACTTCCAAAAAAGCTATAGAATACAGTGAAAATTGTAAAAAAAAAATATGATTTAAAAATATTTCTTAATAAAATTATTTCAAATAAGTGAATAATTGATAAAAAAACAATTGTTGGCCATATTTAAAAATGAAGATTATATTTCCTAAAATTTACAAAGAAACTTGCATTCTTTGGGCTTCATTTAATTTCTTGAAACATCTCTTACCCTAATTTCCACAAATTAACAATTCAAATGATATTGGTTTTTCATATATTCTGCTGGCACATGAGATCAAGATAATGATTTCATAATTTTCAATTTCGACACAGAAATTTACAAATTTAAGCTAAATTGGTATTAAGAAAATAAAAATCTAGTGCTTCACAAAATTCAAGAATCTTATGATTCTATTTTTATGAAGATTTCAAATGATGTTATTAAGCCTTGTTTTTATATTAATATCAGAGTATCTTTTAGCTTACACTATTGAGTATTATAGCACAAAAGCTTTCAATTCTTAAACTAAAACCCATTATTTTACTTCGAATATTGATTTAGTCTAGCTATTAGTGGAAAAAATGTCCTTTAAATAAGTTTATGGGCTAAAATAAGGGTGATATTATTTTAACATATACTGAATTTCGATTTTCCTCTACTTAAAATGACTTTGTACCATAAATATTGACAACTTTTTTCAGTTTGAGTCAAAGCCTTAAGCTCAAAATAGAGAAAAAAGAAGCTATATAATCTTTCACGAAATACATCTTTTCATAACAGAAAAAAAGCTCAATGGGATGGTATATTTTTCATGATATTTATATGTTCAGAAAGCTCCAAAGTCCCCAAGATCTTTTATTTTTGATGATAAGATTCTTCAGAATCTAAGGGGTTTCAATTTCAATATTATCTATTTATGGTATCCCATAAGCTAGCTTGAAATAGAGGTAATATTCAAAGCATAATATATATGTAAAAATCTAGGAGAAAATTCCCAGAGGTTAAATTTTATGTAAATGAAAAGATAAAATTTAATAAAGAATATTTTAAAAAAGGGGATATCAAAATAAGTCCGTTAATTTGTGAATTATTGAGCTTTGACAAGCCTGACCAAACACTGATATTGAGCCAAATAATTTGAGAATTTGTGGCTGGCATATGTGCCTTAAATTTCTTCCAAAGCTTCTATTACTAAATTAAGCTTCTTTCCAATCTTAAACAAAAATCAAATCTATCTCCCATTTAAAATTCCAAATGCAACACCTTCTGTCAGGTGTAGGCACTTTGCTCCTGGTAATTATTATTAAATCCATTTAATCAAATTTTATCCCAAAAAATGTATTCAATGTTATCTTTCCATGTAGATTTTTTTTGAAATATTCTATTCTTGCTTTCTATAATTCATGGAGGTGTGACTTCTTGGGAGATGATGGATTATATTTTGGTGAAAGATTGATTTTGTTTCAATCTTCAATTTTCAAATTCAGCTTGAAAATAAATAATATCTAAATTTTAGAATAAAATTTACACTATATATCCAATTTGAAATAGATTAAGCTATCTAATACAATCTTAGAGTTCCTATTATAAAAAAATTTGGGTTGTTGATATTATTTGAGTTAACCCTGTATTCTTCTTTGTTACAAAGAATAGGATGGAGTTATTTCAAGCTATATTTTACAATGAAATATTCAATTATTAATTATTACATCTTCTATGACTCAGTATCTTCCAAAAAACTTGGCTTTATTACCAAACCAATCTTATTCTTCATTGGTGAGTGTACTTATTCTTGGTTTTAATTGTTTTTCTATTGTTAGATGGGTCAAACGATGGCTGAAAATTCTTTCTTAAATCAAATTTATCAATAAAATTCAAATGATCTTTTTAAAAAAGTCAAAAAAATAAAGCTGATATAAAAGGTCGAAAAATTTATGTCCAGCTCAAGCAATATAGAGTTTTGAATTCATGGGCTGACAATTTTCAAGACTATTAATAGTTTTGAATTTAAATAGAGATATAATAAAGATTTTTCTATTTGAGATTCCATGGGTTAGTGAATCTAAAAGGTTTGTGGGTTAAGGAAGACGTTTTAGCAGGTGTCAAATTGTTGGACGCAGTTTCTTATAGCTTTGAAAAGGTTTTGTCTTGAAGCGGCTTTGAGTGTAGATGGGACCTTCTGAACTGTTTTTGCCAAAAAAATGATTATAAAATTCCTCCACCTAATCTCACTTATGCATCTGTCCATGTCAGACTAGCATTCCATGCAGCCAGTCATGTGTCAACTTGCTTTGGGGTTAATCTGTATGAGCCTCAGACAGAAAACCTCCATAAAAAAACTTGAAACTATTTAAACCAATCCCCAAACCGGCGTTCAGTTAGCCTCGGTCTCGAAAAGGTGTGATGACCACAGATGTAATTTATAGACATGGTTAGAGCCGCTCTTGCATCCGCGCTGGAGACACTCTGGCTCGATACATGCAATATGCTTGTAGACGGTAGTGCGGACTCCAACCTAACTCTCCCGCTTTGTCACTCTCATCACGATTTCTCATGGCTCAAATCCCTCAGACGCTCGCCACTCCGCCGTGCCTCAGCTTTGCACATTCTGCGTGTAGGCCTACCTCATTAAAACTTTAGTCCTCATTCTTTCAATAACTGAAGAAAATGGCACCCGTTGTAAGTGGGACCATTTGCCTTTTGCCGAATGGCTGTCCTCAGCGTCTCGGTAGAGGCTAACCTTTGTGTCTGAATTCCCCCTCCCCACTTGATCTTCGATAGTCCAAAACCGCCGCCCCCGCCACGTCGAAACCTCTCAAGTTTATTGTCGACTTCTCCAAACCTTCCAAGGATGGTGTCTTTGATGGTCGTGCCTTCGAAAAGTTTCTTCATGACCGCATCAAGGTCGAGGGTCGGACAGGCCAGTTGGGGGACAAAATCAAGATTGAATCTGAGGGTTGGCTTCTTTCATTCCCAGCCATTTATCCGCCCTATTGATGGACTTGTGTATCACTTCACCCTCAGGTCCTTATAAGCTAGCTGTTTCGTCTACTATCCCATTTTCCAAGCGTTACCTAAAGTACCTTACCAAGAAGTTTTTGAAGAAACATCAAGTCAGAAATTACATTCGGTTAGTGGACTTTGAGCCCAACGCGTTTGTGTCCATTTGATAATGTAACTTATCCTTTTGTTTACTTTTAGGGTCACTGCTACCAGCAAGAGCACCTTTGAGCTCAAGTATTTCTTGGTGGATGATGCAGAAGAAGGCGATGATGATGAATAATCTATTATAATGCAATAAAAAGTTTTAAATTACTCGAATAGCTTGCCTGATGTAAAGCTCAAGCAACAATGTGATGCCCCAGGCGCTTGCGCGAAATCTAATTTAGTTACGTCAGTATTACGGGTTTTAGCCGGCTATGGGCAATTTTAAAGACATCAGCTATCCCCCGCCGCAGTTCACTCTTCCAAGCGTCGTCTTCACAATGCACAAATGGACTATGGGGCAAAAGACCATCCTCGCACATCATAGCCTCCATTTCCCCAATAATATCCTTGCGACTCCTCCCATTGACAAAAGTGACGTAGCGGAGACCGGGGTATAGTTTCTCATAATGATTGTTCAGTTCCTGTGGCAAGACCAAGCAAAGTAAACAGCGTATTCCACCCGCTAGAAAAAAGTCCAAAGTCTGCGTCGCATGAGTCCCGACTTACCTCAAGTCTGGCTAGTACAGTTGGGTCTGTTTGATCGCCCTGTTCTTTAGAGCTTAGCCTGCTCAACTTTTTGACTTGACCAATCCTGGGATGACCTCTCAAAAAGTTAACTTGATCTTTTAAACTAAACTCTTCCTCAACAATATATTGACATCGCTCAACCAATTCTGCGTAAGATCTTAGGGGTGTTGCATTAGGGTTTTTGAGTCTTTCCAACAACTGTTGCTGGATCGCATCTGGAACTTCAAGCAACAAAGCTAGTGATTTTTTGAGTTGTACGCTGTCACCGTTTTCTTCCAATAGACATGAGATCGGAGGCAAGGAGGTACATAAAGAAAAAGCATCCCTGCGGGTTTTGGTCAAGCAAGTGAGCTGATTCCTGAGTTTGCCCATTTTGTACACGAAAGCAATTGGTCAATTGACATACACTGGCAAGTTTCTTCCAAGCGCCTTCAAAGCCTCATCCAAGAGCTGATGAGGCGGCTTTGTCTGACCGGTTGAGGTGGTCAAAGGCAGCGAGATGATTTTGTTATGTCGATCTTCTTCCAATGGATGTGGCTCTTCTAAAGTGTCCAGTTGACTTGTTAACATTTTTGCGCCCATGAAGTGAGCCTGGCGATGCTTGATTCTTTCTTTAATGAGCTTTTCCGGACCTTTCACTTCCACCGTCCGGTAACCCGAGCGAGAGCGTTGGTTAACTGTGAAAGTCGACTTGCTTCCATGTCCAAAAAGTTACTCACGGTAGACAAAACAAGTACTCAAGCTGGCCTCCCCCTTTAAACCGTCGTCCATTGCTTTGCCACGTAATATGTCTCGATAGCTGCGTCGTAAGGCTGAACAAGCAACCACCACAACTTTTGCGCCATCAGAGGTGGTAGACAATTGTGATTGTAGGTTATCTATCGCCCTTTTTCTTATGGCTCGTAGCCAAGGCTCTCGATCCTAAGAAAACTTACTAATTCAGCGGCCCTACGACTGATTCCAAATGACCATCGAAGACCACTTACCGCATCATCAAGTGGTAGACCAGCTGCCATCTTTTGAACATTGTCTTGGGAATGCAGTTCATCACCCTCTATGAAACCAGCTGTTAAGTTGTCGGCTATCAGCCGTCCTAAAGTAGATTTACTAGAGCACCCAAACAAAATAGAAGGGAGAATTAACAAAAATATGGTTATTTAGCGCTAAAAAAACTAAACGAACGAACTAACCCACTTCCACTCACTCCCATCACTATCAGCAGCGTTGGCGAAAGAAACTTTAGCATTATCGATAAGTGTGAACTGTGGATGAGGTGTTGAAACAGAAACTGGTAGAGGATGAGCTTTGTAAGCTATGGAGCCCCTAAAACAGAGGGAATCAGTCAGTTCTTCAGAAGTTCAATGAGCACATAGATTTTAAATCGACCAACAATTGTTTCTTCAACTTTATAGGTATAATCAAGTTTCTCTTTGATTTGACACTTCTCAATGGTATTTACAAGGTACATGCCTAATGTTGAAAGCTAGATTAATTGATTTCCAATATAATCCAATACAATGACTGAAGGAGTCAAGTTCATACAATCATCAACTAGAAAAGATAAAACTGGATTTTGAAATATTCAGACACATGACCTGTTGCCACATTTTACTCCAGCTTATTGTATCACATCTTGATTGAGAATTTAACTACTAGGGAAGGAGGATTTCATATAGGATCAAAGCCATAAACATATGCTTTGTAAAAACAATTAAGGGTTTTTTTATAACAATACCATAAATAAAGGAATTGTTATTTTTGAATTGCCTGCCATATTTAAAAGAGCCATGATTTTTTTATTATGTTGAAGAGGTTTAAATATATATAACCTCTGACTTACTGATGACTTTTATTAAGTATATCAGATGATAAATTCCGGAGGAAAAGAAATTTAAAAATATTTTTTTACTAATACTATCAATATTTTTCCCTTAAGCTTTTTTATTGCTTTTTTCCACTTCTTGACTAGCCTATTAATGAGAAAAATAAAATGAGGAATAAAATCAAAGCAACATAACAAAATGTTAAGAATATAATTTTAACTGATAGCAAAATCATTGAATTTAACTAAATAATTTTTTTCAATTAATATCTTTCACTCAAAAGTATCCAAAAGACCTAAATATTGTTTTTTTTTCAATTTAAATTGAAGATATTTATTGCATTAAAGAAAAGAAAAGAAATTGTAAGAAACACTTTCTTATAATTTTAAATATTATAAGCAATTTTAGATTAATAATGAAATATGATTAGATATATAATTAATTTGACATTTGGATACAATCATTTGAAGGTTTGGCCATTAGGTTTTGATATGATACCAAGGAATTTCCTGTCATTATGAAAGATGTGAAGGGAAATGAGAAAAGCTACCATTGACTAAAGGTTTCTAAGATATTTTTACAATGAAGCTTACTCTTATATTAAATATGAGATTTAAGAAATATCTATTACAGAGTTTTATTGTTTGTCACTAATAAAATAAAATCCAAAACACTTTGTAAGAAATATCTATTGAAATAAGAATTTTGTTCTTGAAAAATCATTCTATAATTAATTTTTACAAGCCCAAAATATCACTCAAAATGAGAAAAATGGATTTACTCACCTAAAAGTGAGTTCAGTTTAATTCCTGGGTTGAACTCAGATTGTGAGGCTAGGCAGGAATAGGGTATTTATTTGAAAGATTTAGAAGAAAATGTGTCACATCTGCAAGCTATCCATCCACAAATGACTTAAATCAACAATAGAGGTCTCATTTATTATGCCACTTGTTTAATTGATTGTGAGGTTTTTCAATTTTATAGAACTAATTTACTTGAAAATTTTCAATATAAGAAAAAAAACAATCAAATTACTGGAGAAATTTGAGAATAAAATGTACACAAGCCTCTATATTGTTCAAAAATCAATATTTCTGAAGTTTTTATTCAAAAAATTACAATAAATTAACACATAATAAATTATAATAGATGTATATTAAAAATGTTATGAAAAAGTCTCCTTCTGGAACACTTTAAGATTGAAATGTAGAGCAACAATTTGAAATTTGAGAAAGATTTATTTCGAACCTTTTCAGATTTAAATTTTTACAAAAAAATGTGGCAGAGGCCTTTAAGAAGTCATTTGAACATGAATTTCTCTGTTCAAAAAAAAGAAGTTTCTGAAATAAGCATTCCCAAATACATATCTAATAATGAATTGGGATTTCAATATCACCACTTTATATTTAATTTTTTTGAGAAAAAAAAAGATGAAAAAATATGAAATAAAATAAAGAATTTTTTTTGACTACTTTCCCTATCAAAATATATGAAAAAATGAAATTTTGATAAAGAAAAATTTTCTCCCAAAGATTTCCCAAAATTTCAAACTTTTAATATTTAAGTTTTGAGATGTTTTAGCTATAGCATCATAAAAGAATTGAAAAATATTTTTAATTATTTAAAAATTTATACAAAATTATTCTCAATAAGTTTTAGACAGCTTGTATTGCATCTAAAGCTCCAAATTATTTTTAGTGTAAAATTAACTCAAGTGTTTTTTTATATTTCTCCAAGATAGAAAATGAAAATTTAACTTATTTTTTAACAAAAACAGTGAGAAAAACAATGTTTTAAGCTTATTAATGATCAAATTTAAAAGGATAAGTAAAATCAAATAAAGGGGGAAAATATGCTTCAAATAGTTATTAAATTGTAGAAATATGAAAATAAATAAGACTATATAATCTGGATTGATATCAAAAAATAAAAATATAATAAAAAAGAATTTTCTACTCTTGAATTTTTTGTAAAAAATATTCAAAACACATTTTCTTTAAAGAATTGTTTTTCTTGGTGAAAACTTTAAATTTGATATTTTTAATCAAAATGAAACTCTCATTAAATAAATGAGAATCTAAATTATAAAAATGTGTGTTTGAATCTTGCTTAATCTTTCATTATTTTTTCAAAAATAAATAAATAAATTACTTAAAAATAAAACTTGACTATTTTTTTTGAGGAATTTTCCTGAAAAATAAAGTATATATTTATTTCATAGAAAATTAACTTCAAAATATCCTCCTAAGGCTCATCACCCAATTATAAGTAAAGTAAAATTTTCACAATCCTATTGTTATTTTGACTAAAAGATATTTTATAAAAGAATTAACTTCAATTCAATATCACTTATTTTAGAGAAAATAGTGGGAGGTTCCTGATAGTAATACTAAATATTTACTTATCATCCTTTTATCAGATATGATATAATAATATGCCTTTTCTGAATTCTTTATAAAAGTAGAAAAAAAACATAGTAAAATGATTGAGTTATTCATAATTATCATAAAAAAATCTTGCTGTTGAAAAATTCAAACCTTAGTTTCTGCCTTAGAGCATGCCATAAATATCGCATGTAATAAAATAAGAAAGAGAATTGAATAAAGAAGCTTTCATGAAGAAAATAACTATTCTATTGGTAATTATTTCTTCTATCTTAAAAATGGAATCATATTCAGACTTCATTTCACCTCTCCGGAATTGATAAAGATTCTGGTTTTCAATATAGACATAATCAGTTTTACTAACCTTCATTTGCCTCTTTATGAAAAAGAGAGTTATAAAAATACAAAAATGAAATTTTCAAATATCTAAGAAAATATTGAAGGGGTCAGACTTTCAATTTTAATTATTGAATTACAGTTTAAAATCCACATTAGAAAATATTTTTCATTTATTCCAGTATCTTATGATTTGCGAGTAGATAATAGAATTCAAAATTTCAAATCCCTTGAAGAATAAATCAAAAATACTCTGAGCCCTTTGAAATAAGACAATTATTGAGGCTCAGATAAATGAATAGAATTTCGAGTTTTTTTTTTTTCCAAAATTACCCATATAATGTTTGGAAAGTAAAAAAAAACTTATAGATTCTGAACTTTTCATTTTATTCTTCCTCCTTCAATAAGAAAGACATAGAAGGTTTTGAAAAAATTCATTAAAAAATTAGACTTGATTTTTCTCCAATTTAAAAACTATAATTTTTGGAAGATGAAATAACTTGAAAATTTTATGGATTTTCTTTTGGACAAAGTAGCTCAACATTGAAATTTTAAATTCAGAGCTAGATCCAACTAATTACAAAAAAAGACGAAAAAAAATGGGTTCTCCTTTAAAAATATCTTTTTAATACTTTTGATAAAATTTTTAAGGAAGAATATGATTATTATTTTTCCTTATTTAAAAGAATGGAATTATTAGCATGAAAAATATCAATTTAATTGAAAAAAAACTAAAATCATATATATAAAAATGAAAAATAAGTCCAAAAAAAAATTGAGGAAAAAATAATCACAAAAACTATCATGATGAGGAAGTTAAGGAAATGTGGAGAAGCTTGCAAAAATATACTTGATTGTTCTTGCTTTTGTTGTTTTCATTTTTCTATTTTTTGTTTTTTTTATGTTATTTTTTTTAGAAATATATTTAATTTTGTTGATTGGTTCTTTATTTCTTTTGAATTGAAATTTTCCAAAAATTCTTTTGTAATAATTTCTTTAATTTATGATTTTTTAGCCCTTTGATTGTTATTTTTTTTATATTTTTTTGAAAAAAAAAGTAAAATTTTCATCATTTAGTAAAAAAAAATCTGTGGGATTTAATCCTAAAAACAAATTGGGGATTAGAGCACACACTTGATTTTTACCTACTATCCTCCCTTGGTAAATAATTTATAATTTTTTTTTGAAAAAATAACAAAAATAAAAATAATAATAAAAGGAAGAAAATTTATTAAAATTAAGTAAAAATAAATTAAATACAATTTCTAAAAAAAAACCTTCCTCTATAAAGAAAAGCTAAAAACTAAAAACAAAATCATTTTAAAAAGGAAAATTTTTTTAAGAAGTGATGTCCAGAAAAAGTCATTTCTTTCAAAATAAAACAATTCAAATAAATTGAAAAGGAGAATTCACCCAAAGGTGTATAAATTAATTGAAATAGAAAATATAATAAAAAACCTTTCAAGGGGATTTGGAATTTTTTTTTTACTTGAAATCTTTTTCAGAGGAAAAGATTTTTGAAAAGAACAATTTTCATAAGATTTATTGAAAAAAGTGAAAAAACTTTTTTAAGGAAATAAAAAAAACCTTCATATTTAGAAAATGAAATTGAACAAATAACTACAGAAAAATATAAAGAGAAATCACATAAAAGATTGAAAAATTCTAAAAAAGGAACTTGTGTATAAACACCCATGGAATAAGTGAGCCTGGTCAAACCTTATCACCAAACAGATGAGGAGAAATTCCCTGACAGAAAGAAGACAGTCACCCATGAAAGATTGGTAGAGGAAGATGACTCACCTGGACAAGTGAAAAAGATCATTAAATCCAGGAAAATAAGAATTAATGGGAAAGACAACAGGCAATATCTGGTTAGATTTGAGAACCAACCAGCAGATAAAGATACATGGTTAACTGAGAAAGAAATCCCAGATGGACAAATACACCTCAGAGGATTCAGAGCCTCCAGAAGGGCTGAAGAGTCTCATCAATGATGGGCCTTCTTTTGAGGGAGGGTATGTCAGCCTGTGACTCAAAACAGAGCACTAGCATGACATCCAACATACCATAAATAATGGTATGACAAGTATTGAACAAACATAGTCAATACAGGTAATAAATAAGAGGAAAAAACTCCTCTTAAATTAAACACCAACCTTATCCAAACAGAATAAGGAAACCTAGAGGAGAATAAACAAGTCAAAACCCTTATTTTCACCTCTCATCTAACTTATGCATACTTAAGTTATTCTATACCAAAATGGTATTTTTCTTAAAGCTCACATAGAGAGCTACACAATGGTATCATCCATGTTGCTGTAACACCACTACAACTGGAGATACCATATGACCTTTATTTTAAAACCAAGACCCCCCTGAAAGTCAAAGAGGGCTTGTACAAAACTGTACAAAAGTATAACCAAATTAAAGATCTAAACAAGAGCTTCAATTTGAGACACCTTAGACCTCTGTATCTCTTAAATTGACTGAGGGATCTTGGTTCAAAGGTTTAACAACCAAAATACAGATATTCTGAAAACAGCAATGTAAACAAACCCCTGTATCTTTGGCATACACTCATACAACTGTACAGTGTAATATACCAAACTGTAGAGCTAATCAAGCCCTACAAGACTGTATCATAAGAATACAGATATCTTCCAAATTGAAGAAGATATCTGGTATGGAAGTTTTTGAAGCCGCATACTGATGTACAAAAATACATCCAAAAACTTAAAACCCTTATAGCTTTTGCTATTCTAAAGAAGGGTAAACATGAAGCATACCAAATTGAAGAGCTCATTAAGCCCTTCAATTCTGTGCTCTTGGTTTCTTGATATCCTAAGAACTGACTGAGATATCTTGATTGGAAGGTTTTTCTAGCAATACATGACTGCATCAAACTTGTATCAAACAGTATTGCTCTCATACTTAAAATAATATACTTATGAAGATATAACCTCTCTAAAATCATCATTATTGATCATACAGACACCAGAACAACGTCATACAAGTGCTGACGTGGCAGGTGAAAAGTTTTTTCACTCTGTATTGATCCAGAATGATCATTTGTGGTTCCAAAACCACAATTCTGCCTCTATTGACGTCAGAATTGACAATCCAGAACCACAGACTGATCATTGGAGTGAAAATTTTCACTTCTCTGACGCATTAAGAGTTAATAACTCCTGACAGTCTTGAAAGATATAAAAAGAAGGGTTTTTTCCTTGAAAACCCATCATCTTTATCTTATTATCCATATTCTTACGTGACAAAACTGTTATCAATCAGTAGTGTCCTTAGAATTATCATTAAAGATATAATTAGAATATAATTATTGTAGTACTTCTTTACAGTCAAAGATATTAGAGTATTGCAACCCAGGTCCTCAACAGACTCATCACCACTGTTACCACGTAGCAGTAGGACCTGAAGATTTAAATTTATTTGTTTTTTGACATGTCACAGTCATAATACTAGCTTGTAACTACATTTTATAGCTACTATATAGACTCACCCTGACATTTTGGGGGCCTGGACGTGGTTTTTCAACCTTATTGGACGTGTTTTGAACTGAATTAGGCGTAAAAATTCAGTTATTTAAAAGGTATTTTACTAACAGTGGATAAATTTCAAATTTATCTTATTTTCTATTATTATCATTTTTTTATATATAATATAGCATCATATATTATATACATAATTTTTGTTTCTCCAAAAATATATATTACAAATATTTTTGTTGAGAGTAAGAGTACAAATCCTCTTTATTTCATTATATTGCAATAATTTTCACGAAATTTGATAATAATACAACAGTATTATTTAAATTTCAATATAAATAATAATATACAAACAGTATATTACTTATTTTTTACTATTATTTTTCACCAAAGTGTGTGAAAATTAATAAAGAAACATTCATTAATAAATATTAAATAATAAAATAATTTTTTATTATTTATAAGGAATATTTTAATTAAATATTTCCTTTAAAACAAGACATCACTCAAATTGACGTGAGAACTTGTAATTGATTAATATTTTAATCAAAAATCAAGTGTTAAAATAAATATTATTTATAATATTTATAATAACAAATCAGATTTATTATAATTTAATTAATCTGACGTGTTTTTTTAGAAAAAAAACAATAGTATCCAAGTGAATCATTCACAAAACACTTGGATATTAAAGTTTTAATTCATAAAAACTCACATTAAGAAATATTAGTAATAATATTTATAACCAAATTTATTATAATTTAATAAATTTGACGTGTTTATACAAAAACATAATAATATCCAAGTGAATCATTCACAAAACACTTGGATATTACAGTTTTCACTTATAAAACATAAGTGACAAACTCAAAAACTGTTATTTTTCAATAAAAAACATATAAAAAAATATTATAATAAGAATACTTAAAAATTTCAAAAAATAACAGTAGAATTGAATAAAATCATTTTGTTTTATCATAAAATACTGATATACAATTTGAAATATCTTTTCTGAATAGTGGAAAAAGACTACATTCCATTAGAAACCCAGTCACAAGGAAATCCATCTGTGACAGCCTCAGAAGACAGAGAGGTGCTGCCAAAAACCAAGGGCAAGCAGAAAAGACACAGTGAAGTGACAATCAACTCAAAAGATTGGACACCAATAGCCGTGCCAAGGGCCAAAAAAACCAGAAAAGCTTCAACAAAACAAATTGAAAAACAGAAAATCACTGTTATCAACCCAGTTGTAAACTCTAAAGGAAAATTGCCAAAGAGTATAGATCATAAATTTGTACAAGGGCCCGCTAAAGGTAAATAAACCTTGAAACATACAACATTTTTCATTGTCTGTCATTTTTTAACATTGTTAACATGACACCTCCACTTCTTAGAGATCTTGGATTCCAAAGAAATCAACCAGAACACTGGCCAAGAAGACACAGAGGAAGAAGACAGCCAATCACTGGATCAAATGACCAGCAAAAGACTTACCATCAGGGAACTCCTACCCAAGGTCTTATTCCAAATCAAATTCAACCCAGAAGTCCAACCAGGAGATTGGACAGATGCAGAACAGGTCCTTCAAATACACAAACTCCTGAAAGACCTTTTCACATGGAGCATGGAAAACAAAATGTTCACTATGGCAGCATCATGGGAAGAAGTGGGGATAACAACTCAGAAGATCTGTCTCAAGCAAATGGCTTGGATGGAACTTATGACAGAAATGCAAGGTTGGAATCCCAACAAGAATTTCAAACTCTTAGAAGAAAGAGCAATCAGAATCAAAGAGAACGAGGCAGCCATACAAGCCATAGAGAGATCTTGGCACAAGGAAGAGCCCAGTCATATTCAGGTACCCTCAGAAATGGAAGGAGAAGTCCCATCTATCCCACAACAATCCAGCAGTTCCAGGCCTTACAAGCCAAAGGAAACTTCATCCAAGGCTCCCCAACCATTCCAGGTAGTTTCCAACAGGAGAAAAGGAGCCCAAGGGAGAAACAAAACTTCTTTCAACCAAAGGAAGAAGGAAGCAGACCCATTGATGAAAAAGCTGATGGACTTAGTCCAAGAAGTACACAAAAGCAAAAAATAGTTGTACCTACAAATAGTTTTGATAGTTCTGACTCAATTGATCCAGAATTAATAACTGAGACTACAATCCACACTCATGAGTTTGAAAACAAATTCACATGGACCAAATTGGCCCAATTCATGGATTGGACACATGAAACCTCAGAAAAAATGAGGAAAGAAGTGGAAAAATTGAAAGAAGAAAATGCTTTCCAAGCAACAGTCATAAAAGACTTGATTACAAATCTGGCCAAAATTTGGACAGAATTTGAAAAAACTAACAGACAGTTGAATTAAATTCTAGAAGAACAACAAACTGTGAGGAGAGATCTGAGGAGTATCCAGAAGAAACAGGATAGCTTTGATAAAGAAATTGATTACCTCTATGACAGAGAAGACAATCAATACCCTCCAACACAAGGTCAACCCACTACCTCTACAAAATTGAAAGAAGAGGATAAAGACTATGACCAGGAACCTGAATATCAGATTCCAAAGTCAAGATCAGAGTCAATGTACCAAGATGGGGAAAATCTCAGCTATTCAGAGAAACAGGCACTAAAAAAGTTACCAGAAGTAGCAAACTGGCCAAAGTTCTCAGGAATTGGGGAATATGACCATATGGAAATCATTGACTATATTGATGGACTCTTTGTTGATGTCCCAAAGATACCAGACTACTGGATCACAACAAGACTTAACACAGCATTCAGAGGCCATGCAAACATATGGTATACTGAGATGAAAGAAATACATGGCAGGAAAAGCTGGCCATGGTGGAGGAACCAGATTATACAAAAGTATAGCAATGGTAGTTGGATCTGGCAAAAGACCATGTCCTTTGAAAGTGATAGATACTCCACAGAAAAAGACCCATATAAATGGTGTCTCAAACAAACAAAAAGGCTAAAAGCTATTGATCCCAATATGACAATAGAAGTGAGAAACCATAAACTCCTAACAAAAATTGCCAGGAGATCTAGAACATGCAGTCAAATGCAGATGCAACAACATCAGCAGCATTGATGACATAGCAAATGTCATACAAGATGTGAGGAAAAAAACCTCCATAGGAAGGTACACATCCTATAAACCAAACTTCAAAGACAAGAATTCTGAAGTTAAAGAAACAAACAAAGAGAAAGGGAAAGAAACCCCAAAAAAGAAATATGTGTGCCACAACTGTGGATCACCAGACCACTATGCCAACAATTGCACAAAACCAAAAAAAGAAAATATATGCAATTGATGAAGAATCAGAAGAAGAACAAACAGGTGACAAATCTGATTCTGACAGTATGGGAAATGGTATGAGAGCAGAATCACAAAGTGAACCTGATACCATAGAAGAATACATAGTGGAATGCAATGAAGAAAGCTCACTTGACATACAAGACATTGAATTAGATTCAGGAATACCACAAATAACAACAGACAAAGAGCTCTGTAAGCACACACAGAATGCACAAACATTCCTGGTAACCCCAAATAGAGGGATGGGATTCATTCATGGAACACCTACAAAATTGACAGTTTACATTGAGAACTGTAAACATCCAATGATAATTGACACAGGAGCAAGTTGCTCCATAGTGGCAAAAGAATCCTTAAAACAACACTTCCCCAAATGGGAAGAGGATATAATCCCAACAAAAGCTAGAAACTATAAAAGTGCATCAGGAAAAATGCACTCACTGGGGACAATAATCAAAGAGATAATTATCCCACACCAAAAAGGAAATATCACACTAGAACCTGAATTTGTAGTTCTAGAGAATGCACATGTACAAGGATTCTTACTAGGTACAGAGTACCAAAGAATGTATGGTATGGAAATTTGCAATAGTAAAAATAGATATCTTACCATAGGTACAAACAAAGACAAAAAATTTTCCTTTGACATAAATCATATAACAAATGATAACACCCTGAAAGAACTAGTGGAAGAATTCAAAGAAGCCCAATATGGCACTCAACTCACCAGTAAAATGAAACTCAGCTTACTGAAAGTATTGAGGAAGCATAGAGGAGCTTTTGCAATAGGAGATGAACCTCTAGGAAAAATCAAAGGACATGATATAGAAATATATCTGGATGTAGAAAAACCATATCCACCTATGCTTAGGAGACCACCATACCCAGCAAGCATGGAAACTAGGAAAGAAATTGAGAAACATATCAATGAACTCCTAGAAATGGGGGTCATAAGGAAAATAGGACACAATGAGATAGTAGAAGTCACTACACCAGTCCTTATAACTTGGCATGATGGTAAATACAGACTATGTGGGGACTTCAGGGCTTTGAATAATTACACCAAAGCAGATAGGTACCCCATCCCAAGGATACCACATGCACTAGATAAGCTAGCAAAAGCCAAGTTTATTACAAAAATGGATTGCATGAAAGGCTTCCACCAGAATGGGGTGAAACCAGATTCCATAAAATTGCTAAGAATTATATGCCATATGGGCATATATAAATATACTAGAATGCCATTTGGCATTAAGAATGCACCAGCCCATTTTCAGAGGATGATGGATACCATATTTCAAGATGAAATAATGGAAGGGTGGATGGTAGTGTACATTGATGATATCATAATATACTCAGAAACATGGGAAGACCATGTGAGGAAAATTGATAAAATATTGGGAAAATGTACACCAATCAACATGAAAATATCTCTTAAAAAATGTAACTTTGGACAGCAAGAACTGCTAGCCCTAGGACACAAAGTTTCAGGTTTAAGTCTAGCCATAGACCAAAATAAAGTTGCTGCAGTACTGAAGAAACCAGTACCAAATAACATTAAAGAAATGCAATCTTTTTTGGGATTTGCTAGTTACTACAGGAGCCACATAAAAAACTTTGCACACATCACAAGTAGCCTATACAAACTGTGCTCAAAAGATGTAGTCTTTGAAATTACCAAAGAAAGAAGAGATGCATTTGAGAAGATCAAATATGAACTGACCAATGCCCCTGTCCTAATGATTCCTGATTTTGAACTACCATTCAAACTATATATAGATGCAGCATGTAGCCAAGGACTAGGAGCAGCACTACACCAGAGGCAACTAGTGGATGGAATACCCAAAGAGGGAGTAATTTGCTATATATCAAGACAACTGAAAGACTCAGAATCCAGATATGGAGCTACTCAGACAGAATGTCTCTGTTTGGTATGGGAATTAGAAAAACTCCATTAATACTTAGAAGGAGCAGTATTTGAAGTTTTTACTGATTGCACAGCCCTCAAATCACTGTTGAACATGAAGACAACAAACAGACACATGCTCAGGTGGCAAATAGCCATACAAAAATACAGAGGGAATATGACTATTATCTATAAAGAAGGGAAGAGTCATACTAATGCAGAGGGTCTCAGCAGGTGGCCACTGAAGAATGACCAAGAGAATCCAGCATATGACCCAGAAAATGGGGCCAAAATACCCATACAATGCATGGAGATAGATAGGAGAAAGAACTTCAAACTATCAAACTGGGCATTAGGGAATGACCCATCAAACCCAGCACAGAGCTATGGGGAGAGCAAAGAGATACCCATATTGGGAATCAGCTCCTCTAATCTGAATACAGAGTTATTTAGTATAGTACAATCATCATACAATAAACACAAACAGTGTAGTATATTGATACAACTATTAAAACAAAAGTACAGGAGTCCTGAACTAGAGAGCCAATTGAAAGAGCCATGGCTCAAAAACTTCAAAGAGAATAGATTTTTTCTGATAGATGATCTACTATACCATAGGGAAAAACACACAAGTGCCCTGGTAATAATAAATAGAGAACATATTTCCCTGATACTACAGGAATGCCATGACTGCCCATACATGGGACATATGAGTGAAGAAAGAACTAAAGAAAGAGTCTTTAGCACAGCTTGGTGGCCAAAGTGGGAACAAGACTTGAGTGAATATATCAACACTTGTACCAGATTCCAAAAAGCCAAAAAAGGTCATGGCAAAAGATATGGATTACTCCAGAGTATAGAGGAGCCCAAACACCCCTGGGAAATAATAAACATGGATTGGGTGACAGGCCTGGTCCCTGGAGGGAAAGACAGCTTTAATGCATGCCTAGTAGTAGTAGACAGGTACAGCAAGAGTGTCAGATGTCTCCCCTGTCACAAAGAGGACACAGCAATGGACACATCCATATTGTTCTGGAACAATGTGATAGCAAACTGTGGAGTTCAAAGAATTATAATTAGTGACAGAGACCCTAAATTCACATCAGAATTTTGGACTAATCTATATGAGATGCTGGGCACCAAACTAGCATTCTCCACAGCTTACCATCCACAAACAGATGGTCTAGCAGAAAGAATGATTCAAAAATTAGAAGACATCATTAGAAGATTTTGTGCATATGGCATGGAATATAAAGACAATGAGGGATATACCCATGACTGGGTAACCCTCCTACCAGCTGTACAATTGGCATACAATACAAGTATACACTCAGTGACAGGAAAAACCCCTGCCAAATTAGAGAAAGGATGGAACCCACTACTTCCAGTAGACTACTTGAAGAAGAACCTCCTCTCAGTACACCCCACAGCTAAAGACTTCCACACAATGTGAAAAACTGCCTGTGAAAAAGCAGAACAATGTGTGGCTGAAGCTAAATTATACAAAAAACAGAGATATGATAAAAGTCACCAAGAACCTGAGTTCAAATAAGGAGACCAAGTTCTAATCTCAACTCTTAACTTCAACAATCTAAGAGGACCCAAGAAGATGAGAGACTCATTCATAGGACCATTCACCATTATTAAATTAATAGGAAAGAATGCAGTAGAAGTCAACCTGACCAAAGAGTTTTCTAGGAAACACCCAGTTTTCCCTGTGAGCCTGGTCAAACCTTATCACCAAACAGATGAGGAGAAATTCCCTGACAGAAAGAAGACAGTCACCCATGAAAGATTGGTAGAGGAAGATGACTCACCTGGACAAGTGAAAAAGATCATTAAATCCAGGAAAATAAGAATTAATGGGAAAGACAACAGGCAATATCTGGTTAGATTTGAGAACCAACCAGCAGATAAAGATACATGGTTAACTGAGAAAGAAATCCCAGATGGACAAATACACCTCAGAGGATTCAGAGCCTCCAGAAGGGCTGAAGAGTCTCATCAATGATGGGCCTTCTTTTGAGGGAGGGTATGTCAGCCTGTGACTCAAAACAGAGCACTAGCATGACATCCAACATACCATAAATAATGGTATGACAAGTATTGAACAAACATAGTCAATACAGGTAATAAATAAGAGGAAAAAACTCCTCTTAAATTAAACACCAACCTTATCCAAACAGAATAAGGAAACCTAGAGGAGAATAAACAAGTCAAAACCCTTATTTTCACCTCTCATCTAACTTATGCATACTTAAGTTATCCTATACCAAAATGGTATTTTTCTTAAAGCTCACATAGAGAGCTACACAATGGTATCATTCATGTTGCTGTAACACCACTACAACTGGAGATATCATATGCCCTTTATTTTAAAACCAAGACCCCCCTGAAAGTCAAAGAGGGCTTGTACAAAACTGTACAAAAGTATAACCAAATTAAAGATCTAAACAAGAGCTTCAATTTGAGACACCTTAGACCTCTGTACCTCTTAAATTGACTGAGGGATCTTGGCTCAAAGTTTAACAGCCAAAATACAGATATTCTGAAAACAGCAATGTAAACAAACCCCTGTATCTTTGGCATACACTCATACAACTGTACAGTGTAATATACCAAACTGTAGAGCTAATCAAGCCCTACAAGACTGTATCATCAGAATACAGATATCTTCCAAATTGAAGAAGATATCTGGTATGGAAGTTTTTGAAGCCTCATACTGATGTACAAAAATACATCCAAAAACTTAAAACCCTTATAGCTTTTGCTATTTTAAAGAAGGGTAAACATGAAGCATACAAAATTGAAGAGCTCATTAAGCCCTTCAATTATGTGCTCTTGGTTTCTTAATATCTTAAGAACTGACTGAGATATCTTGATTGGAAGGTTTTTCTAGCAATACATGACTGTATCAAACAGTATTGCTCTCATACTTAAAATAATATACTTATGAAGATATAACCTCTCTAAAATCATCATTATTGATCATACAGACACCAGAACAATGTCATCCAAGTGCTAACGTGGCAGGTGAAAAGTTTTTTCACCCTGTATTGATCCATAATGATCATTTGTGGTTCCAAAACCACAATTCTGCCTCTATTGACGTCAGAATTGATGATCCAGAACCACAGACTGACCATTGGAGTGAAAATTTTCACTCCTCTGACGTGTGAAGAGTTAATAACTCTTGACAGTCTTGAAAGATATAAAAAGAAGGGTTTTTTCCTTGAAAACCCATCATCTTATCTTATTATTCCATATTCTTACATGACAAAACTGTTATCAATCAGTAGTGTCCTTAGAATTATTATTAAAGATATAGTTAGAACATAATTATTGTAGTACTTCTTTACAGTCAAAGATATTAGAGTATTGCAACCCAGGTCCTCAATAGACTCATGACCACTGTTACCACGTAGCAGTAGGACCTGAAGATTTAAAATTATTTGTTTTTGATGTGTCAGTCATAATACTAGCTTGTAACTACATTTTATAGCTACTATATAGACTCACCCTGACACCAAAGGTAATTTTTGGTGTGATTAAGTTTTTTCTTCAAATTTTTCTACAGAAATGCTCAATTTGTTTAATTTTTCTGTAAGATTATCAATACTCACGTCATAATTGATTTTCAAAGTTTTTTCTTTGATATCACTTATGTATTTGTACAACTCTTGTTGTCCTTTTATTAATTTCTGAATCTTATCAATTAATACTTTCGGTTTATTATTTTAAATCATAAGTTTTATGTTATCAATTTCTTTTTTATTTTGTACAACAAGTTTTGTTAAAGATGATAAGCTATTATTTATTTCTTGGAAAGATAATAAGCTGTTTTTAATGTCTTTAAGAGGTAAAATACTATTTTTAAGCTCTGTTGAATTATTTACAACATCAGGAGACAAGGTTCTTTCTTTGGGAAATGGGGTTGTCTTGTTCCTTGCTCCTATTTGTCTTTGAATTCCATCAAGGTTCTGGCCATGTTGAATACATTGTCCATGGCATCTTTTTGGATCTTGGGGATCCTGTAGCTTGGGGAATATGGTTTTATCCAATTCGTTTTCTTGTTCTTCTTCCCTTCTTGGGGAAGTGGGTTGGCTTGGGGCCTGCTGGTAGAAGCTACTGGGGCTTCTTCCTTGGTTGCCTCCTTCTTTTTGGCATGGTACTCCTTGATCTTTTTGATTTGAGGTTTGGATGATAGTGGATTCCATCCATTGCAGTATCTCACTATTTCCTCCTCTTTGAGGAACTTTTTCAGGATGTGCCAGGAGTTCATCACTCCTTGGTGTATTTGGGGCAACATTTCCAAATCTTTGTCCTTGTACACCGTATAGTACTGTTTGTACTGGCTCATGTAAATGTCTATTTGAGCCCTCTGAATGTGATTTGTACCTGTTTGAGTCACTCATACTTAGTTCCAATTCCGGTTCAGATATCATGGGCATTTCTGGGACTTGCCTTTGGGATAAGGCACTTCCTTGTGTGGATTCTGTTCCACTGGGGATATTGCCCTTCCTTTTCCCTTTTGAGGAAACAATTCTACCTCTGAGGCCAGCTCCATCTGATTGGATGGAATATTGGGCGCCTCTGCTGGTAGTCATATTTCAAGAAAAGAAGAAATAAGAAGATTTCAGAACAGGAATTCTTCTTATGGCAATTTATAAATGAGGTACTCACCTTCAGAGTCCTGAATAGTGGGTCCTGGAAAGTCAAATTTCTTGGATTTCTTTTTCTTAGTGATTATTGGTGTTGGAAAACTTTGGCAAGTTTCTTCCACCAATCTTTCAACAGTGGTTTGGTTGTCCTCCATTGGATTGTCTTCAAACACTAAAAAAGACAAATAAATATAAGTCTTTTGTATAAAAGTGTTATTTTTGGTAAGATATGGAAATTTTCCACATAAAAATTGCTTTTATATCTTTTTTTAAAAAGTGAAAATAATTAAAGAAATGAAATTAAAATGAATAAAATAACTTCTTTATTGGTTTTGAATATTTTTATTATTTTTTATGTTTTTATTTTTAAATAATAAAATAAAAATGAATATGATTCTTTTATAGAATTAATTTATAATATAAAATTATTTTTGATTTATAAAATATCTTTTTTAATCAATAGAGTCACTCAAAGAAAGTTTTTGCAAGTCTATGGATGTGAAAAACCACGTGTAAGACAGTACAATTGCTTTCCAAATGCCTCAATAGCTTTTAAAATCAATAAATATAAAATTATTACATAATTTTATGATTATAATTATAATTTATCATTGGATCAAAACAATTAGAATCTTTTTTTTAAAGGTCTTTTAGAGTAAATATCACGTCCAGGCCCCCAAATGTAAGGTTTGACTATGAAACAATAAGTAAGAATTACTAATATTTTACTTATTGTACTATGAATGTCCTTATGCATAAATTAAATAAGATAAAAAATAATTATAATAATAAAGAATCATTATAATTAAGGTGTAAAATAATTATATTATTAAATAAATATAGTAATATATATAAAATAAATATATTAATATAAAACAATTAATATATTTAAAAGCACTTTGTTATTGTTACCAACAAATAATAAAGGCGTAAAAAATTGGTTTTTATTAATAAAAAATAATTAATAACAATAATATTACCAATATCAAAGTTATAAATTAATATAAATACTATTTATATCAATTATAGAATTTATTAAAAAGTAATACTAGAAAAGGATTATTATAATAAGAGAAATAACCTACTTTTAATGCTTAATATAATAATTTTGAGTAAAGTTCTGCCTAGAAGTGTAAATGAAACTTATTTAAATTGTAGTTACAATAAATTTTAAGAGAAATTACAAATTTTCTTGATTTTACGTGGAATTGAGGTTCTTGAGAGAAATTTAAACAAGAAAATTAAATAATTGTAATAATCACGTCAAAGATGAAGATTATTATAAGATGATCTTTGGTCTTTAATAATATAAAAGTTATATATATAAAGAATAAAGAAATTACCTTTTTATTTAATGATTTAATGTTTTGTAAGTGTCTGAGGGGAAAACAGAGCAAAAAGAGCTCTATTTATAGTAAATACCTCCCTCCTAGAGTCCAACAGGCTTCTAGTAGACGTGAACTGATCATATCCACTGGAATTGATCAATATTTTAAGGTTTGGTGATAATTACATTATGATTACACCATATTATCTCATTATTACGCCATTATTTAGAGTTATCACTATAGCTCTAAGTTTGATGATGTCAGGGCTTGGAAAAACCCCAAATTTCGTGAATTCTATTAGTTTTAATCATAAGCTAAAAGTATTCACCAATTGTATCACTCATATGACTGTTAAACTTAATTTAAAGTTACAGTGAGTGATCATAAATGATCAAATTAAGCTCAAGCTTTGATCCTTAATATCTTTTAAGCTTTACACGCTACAGCAATTCAGAGAGTTATTTCTAATAGCTTGGCATAACCTTATTATGCTTCCAAGAGCATTTCATTACATCATCAAAACTCTATTTTTGATGATTTTTCTTGTAACTCATCTTTTCTGTTGAAATTTAATATTTTAAACTTCAAACCATGATTTCAAGGGGTTATACCTTGAATATTATAATAAAAAATACATCATTCTTCACGAATAAACTAGTAGAATCCAACTGTATACTTTTTTTAAGTTTGGACCACTTTCACAACAAAGTGGTCAACAGCTCTGTTGATTTTAGTCAATAATCCCTTACAGGTTTTAACCTTGTTTATAACTTGTGAAAGAAACTTCATTTCTGTATTCCTACAGTAATTACGTGATGAATTTCCTTTTTGTTAATAACTCTATCATGCATATTTAAAAAGATATTAGCTAAAATCCTTGAATATATGCGTTGACCCAAAAAGTGCATATATTCACCTTAATTCCTTAAGTATTGACTTTGGAGCTTAGCTTCTTAATTGTTTTATATGTGGACTTTTATGGAGAATCCAATGGTAACATTTATTTCAAATGTTGTTTCATAGGGATTTCAAATAAATAAGGATTTGTGTTTTTTATAAGGTATTATTACTTATAACTCATTAAATATTGACTTTATAGATATGCCGTAAAAATGGTATATGTGTATTTTACCATGGGGAATCCAATGGTATAGTTTATTTTACATGTTTGTTCATTGTTTTTTAAGTTAAGCCAAGTTTTATGCCAATTTATGGCATTTTTGTAGTTTTAAGGTAATTATTTTAAATATTTCTTGTGACCTTTTTGGGTATGTGGTCATATCTCAAAGGTTCAAAAAGATGAATTTTCCCCTCCACTTCTGGATTTATTTCTTCTGGTGCCATCCCCGGTGAAGAAGTATACCCTTTTTCATAGAGTTATCAGGCGATTTCCGGAGCCAGGATATGGCTGAGGTTCTTTTTATATGGCTTCCCAATTATCAGCTTTTTTTCTGAAGATACAATGAGATTCAGTTATAGATGGCTTCAAACCACTAGTAGAATCCCTTTGTTTCAAGAACCCCTTCCTGAGTTAGCCTCTTCATGGGAATCTCTAAATATCCCTTTCATAAAATTCCCACTATGCAGACCCACTTCCCTTACATTTCCTATTTCAATTAGCCAAGTTTCACTCCTCAATATAACAAAATTCTAAAGGATCTCAGACAAAATAAACCACTTTTGTAGCCATATCCTATGGTCCAGCTCCCTTTTCCAACTCCTAGGACTTCTCTATTCTCTTGGTATAAAGCCTTACATTTGGGTATTCCTGTTGAAAATTCTTCACCACTGAACCTCCAATGTAAGAAGAAAGTTTCTATGATCCCCTTCAGAGGGATTATGTCCCTGAACCAAAATTAAATTCCAATTTCATGACTCTTAGTGGTTGTGGGGAGGTTGTGGAAGGAACTGAATTCATCCTATCTTTGATATAAAGTGAGAAGAGAAACATAATGCAATTAATTTAAAGAAAATTATGCAAGGAGAGACAAAAACAGACAATGAAAGTACTAAGCTAGCAAACTAACTTTAAAAAGAGGCCCCTGATTATGTGGAGATAAAATTTTGTTAATTTCTTGTTTTCTTGATTTTTTATGAAGATAATTGACTAGACTTAATTTTTTACTTCTTGGGATGGGCTTAGGGGCTAGATAACCTATCCTTCACCCTTTGAAGTAGCTTTTATTAGTATTTTCACATAGGAAGATACTGGTAGGATATTCTTTCCATAAAGTTCTATGATATTCTATCCCTTTTATTGAAAGAAATATTTTCTCTATTCTATAACTTTGAGGTAATTCCTAGTCCCAAACAATTTTTGAATTAGCATGGGAAACATACTTTCTTCCTTTGATGCCCCATCTGGGTATTGGACAGAAACCTGAACTTTGGAAGTCCACCCCTCAGAATTCTTTATAGCTCTTTGGGACTTTACTTTCTTAATACCCACTGCTAATCTTCTGTTTTTTTGAGTTCCTACCTTGTTTTTTATCATGAGTGGTCCATTTATAGATCAGAGATACGCTCAAGATGCATACAAGTACTGATTTCTTTTGATACCCTCAGGCTTCACCAAGTGAATAATGTCCCCTGAATTTCTTTCTTTCCTGACCAATCAGTGAATGTTATGTACCTGCAGTAATCCACTTGAGGGAATCATGGTTTCAGGAGACCTCCTTGTCTCACCTCACTGTCTTCTTAGCTGGCTGAATTTGATGGGACTTTCTCACATATTTGAGGCCCCACAACATTTATCTAATAGTTCTCTGATCATAGCCTCAAAGTATGAAAGATTTAAAAGATATTTTGAAAAGTACCCAATTTATCCACATTATGCTATCATTGAAAGAGTTAAAAATAGATAAGTCCTTCTATTTTATAGCATTTCTTAATGATAAGAGATAAATTTTATCTGTAAAAAGAATTGATAATTAATTTACACAATTATTACAGGGTCACATCATCTCAGCGCTTTTATTGCATTAGTAAAGACACAATAATTCAGCTAAGAAGGACTACGTTTACTCATAAATCAATTAATCTTCTCAAAGAATTTCAACTAAATCTTTTCCCCATCTTCTCTAAGCTTGATACAAAGGTCATATAGTTTAATATAATAAAGGTCTAAATTAGGACATATATCTCAAGTCTTTTCAATAAAGCCTTGATTCAAACCAAACAATTTATTATACAGATAATTAACAATAGAATTATAAATATTCCATCACCATTTTGAAAAATATTGAAATCTGAATCTCAATTTAAACTAATTTAAGATAAAAAAAGATAAAAATATTCTTAATTCCGTGCACTGAAAGCAAACATATTCCTGGAAAAAGGATTATTAAAAACGATATTTCATCCATCCTCTTCAAGATGTCAATTAAGGATATATTCCTGAAAAAAGGAATTTCTGCCACTTTAAGCTGTATTTACCCACCCTCACCACCGGAAAACAATTCAAATATGCATTTTGCAAGCGATTATACAAATAAACAGATAAATTAACTCAGTTATAGCACATGATTCAGAGGGAGAGCAATATATCAAAATTTATCAGAAATTTGAAAAAAGGTTGAATTTTGATCTTGTCCAATTTTTGGAACTGTCACAAGCCAAACTTGATCATAAAAAGCATATAAACGTAAGATAGAAAATCTTCACTAGAAGTAATATCTTGAAAACCTATACCAAGAGGCCAATGACAGAAGATCATTGAAATCCTGAGTGCTATGATAAAAGATAATATCTCTCTATCATTCATAATATACATGGAAAAAATTCCAAAATTCATCAACCATAACCATTCTTCAACTAGAAGAGTTCATAGTAGTATATTAATGTTTCAAATAGAAGTAGATCAGATTTAGTGAGAATGTGAGCCTGTGAAGTATGTAAAACATATCCTTAAGGCAACAAAAAGAGCTTTAAAGCTTTTATTTGGAAATCATCTTCCTTTATGTCACAGGGGCTTCTGGACAGAAAACAAGAGTGGCCTGGCACTCATGAGTAAAGGACTCACTTGGAAGGCTCCAAAAGGATAAAAGAGATAAAGCGGAATGAATTTCTTTAAGAAGGATAAGAGTAAGAATAAGGAAAAGTATGTCAAAGATAAGAAAGAGTAAGTGAAGCCAATAGCCAGATAATTAAGAAATACAAAAGCCAAGAAGCCAACCAAGTGAATCCCCAATTCACTGTTTCAACCTTCCAGAAAAGGAAATGGAATTAGTCAAGGATAGGACCACCAATATCCACTGACAGGAAAAGAAGAAAGGTGCAAATGACTTACTGAAGAATATCAGTATTTACTTTCATAAATGAAAAGAAAAAATAAAGATAAAAATAAATCCAATATATTAATTAACTGGGGAAAAAGTCCCCAGTACATGTGAAAAGCTGAAAGGCTGATCCTGTGAGGTGAGTCACCGGCTGTATTGTCTGAATTGGGCCAATACAGTTCTTTCCATCTTGAAAACTGAACTGTGGGACTGAATTGCCACAGTGGGAATGAATTGGCCCAATTGGGCCAAGGCCATACAGGATACTTGAGTATTACCTGTATGAACCAATTAAACTGTCCAAGGGATGCTGAAGTACTTTCTGCCTTGAAAACTGATTGAAATGATGTAATACCCCTGAGAAATGGCCCTTTGAATAATTCTGAATTGAACTGCAAACCCAACTCCTGCACGGCCAGGTGGTTGGGGTCCTTGAATAGTCTTTTTATAGCCGCCATGGATTGCCAGACTAATGAGCTGAAGAGTCCTCCTTCAAAATGGGTGTTGGATTTTGGGACCTTGATTTGGAATCATGGAATTTGGTCCTGAAAACGTCACCATTGAATTTCTGAGGAAAGATGGTGCACAATGGTATATAATACCATATATGCACCACTCCTGCAACCTTGAGTATGGGGTGCATGGAGGAATGGGAGGAATCCCCCTTAAGTTGAGGGGAAGGATTGAGCTGAGCTGATCTGGTGGCCTCTGGTGGTTACCAGAGGCCATGGGGTGAAATGTGGTCCATGGTGGTCCTTGGCCAATTTGGGGCCTATGGTGGTTTATGGCCATTTTTGGTGTCATGGTGATTGTGGCCAAAATTAGGCTCAGGTGGGCCCAATTGGGGTTTGGGACCCATCTGGCCTTGAGGGCTAGTGGGCTGCCCCCTTTGCCCCCCTTTGGCCCCATTGGATTAGGCCAAAAGGGGCCTGATTGGCCCACAGACCATGGGCTGTAGACAAAAAGGCCATTTAGGCCCTAGACAGCCCAATGAAAGGGGGTGGACCAAGTATTATGGTTATGGATAGGGGGCCCAGAACCCCCTAGGAGACAAAAGGACACCCCCAGGCCCAAAAAAAAAGATAGAGGACTGAGGGTTGGAGATATGGAAATTGGCCAGGAAGGCCAATGATGGCAGGATATGGCCTGAGGCCATGAAAGGTCAGGGGGAGGCGCTATGGCCAAAAGGCCATGGAACACTAAAGGGGGCCAATTAGCCATAAAAGATATGGTGTGTCCAATTGGCCCCAACTTGGTTCCAGGCTGGATTGCCGCAACACCCATGGAGGGGGGTCATTCCTTGTGGTTGTGACAGTACCCCCCTACCTTGAATGGTGAGCTCCTGAGAACCCAGATAAGGTAAGAGCCTGGTGAGGCTGTTGAGACGGATTGGGCGTAGGGATTCCAGAGGTATTGATTCTTGAAAGGAAAATTTTGAACTGACACTGATGATGGCATATGAGATGGGGTTAACTTGGCCATCTCTTGACATTTGGCTTTGAAAGTGTTGCCGGATTGATTTTGGTGTAAACGTTCGCCATTATTGATTATAATAAAGAAAATTTTCAGGAAATATAAAGAAAGAAAATTTTGAGGAGGATTCCAATCTTCATCGCAGATTTTGATGGTTGATTTTGAAAGTGGACAAGGACGTGGAAAACAAAATTTGATTCCAGGTGCTCTCAGAGTGGCCAAGGCGATGTTTTGAAAGACTGTAGACCCCTCAGGAAAGTGCACACCAGGAGAGGAACTTACTTTTGGTAGTTACCACTCCCACCAGTTCCATAAATAAAGAAAAATCTTGTTAAAGTAATGTGTTGAATGGATAATCCCTTGGAAAGGAATGGTCCATTTGCCCAAGTGTAAATGGCCACAAATTGGAATTGATGTTGAAGCCAGGCCAAAGATCTGTGTCCAACTTGCAAAGTGCTCACAGAGTGGCCAAGGTGATGCTTACAACAAAGAAGAGTAGAATACCCCTAAGGGTGCATACCAGGAGTGGGACCTACATTTGGTAATTCCTCTCCCCACCAAGCACCATAAAGAATCAAGCTTTTGAAGAATTGTGTCCTGGCTTGTCAGGATATAAAGAATGAAAATCTTTGACGAGTTCAGGAAAATTCATCAGGTTTTCAGTTGGTTCCCAAGTGGATCTTTCTGAGTCTTGACTGAAACCTTTCCATTCCACCAGATACCATAATTTTCCTCTCTTGAGCTTTGAATCCAGTATTTGAGAGAATTCCCATTCCTCTTCTTTTTCAATGATGATTGGAGGAGGAGGCTCTTTTTGCTGATTTGGGATTGTTGATGTCTTGACTGGTTCCAAGAGGCAAATATGGAAGACTGGGTGGATGGATTTCCATTGACCTGGTAAGCATGAGTACTGAATTTCTTCAAGATTGGAGATGGACCAAACCATCTTTCAGACAGTTTTTTGGTGGGTCTAGTTTATCTGACGTTCTTGGAGGACAGCCATACCATGTCACCAGGATTGACATCAGATGGACATGCTCTACTTTTATCTGCATACCCCATAAACCAGTTTATGGCAGCTTCAAGTTCTCTCTTGACATCTTTCTGTAATGATTGGATTTTTTGATAACTTTTCAGAAGGATTGTCTTGAGTGATGTGAACTGAATCAAATTGCGGATCTCTTCCATAAACAGTGAAAAACGGCGATTGCTTGGTTGAAGAGTGGTCAGAATTATTGTAGGCAAATTCAGCCAGAGGGAGCCAGGTTTTCCAATCATCTTGATGATAACTGAAATACATCCGAAGATACTGTTCTAGTATATGATTTACCCACTCTGTCTGTCCATCAGTTTCTTGATGGTAAGCGGTTGAAAGATGTCTTGAAATCTTGAGCTTCTGACAAAGATTGGTCCAGAAGGAAGAAAGAAAAAGAGAACCTCTATCACTAACTATTCTTGAAGGAAGGCCATGCTTTGAGAAAATATTCTTGATCAACAAATAGGCCAAATCCAGTGAAGTTATTGAAGACATTGTTGGAATGAAAACTGCCATTTTTGAGAATCTGTCCACTATGACAAGGATTGAGTCAAAGGAATTGGACAGTGGAAATTGAGTGATTAAATCCTTTGAAAGACCAATCCAAGGACCATTTGTAATTGGGAGAGGTTTGAGGAGTCCAAACGTTTTATGATGAATATTCTTGTTTATTGAACACTGTTGACAGGATGAGACATAATCCTTGATAAATTGAGTCATGCTGGACCAGTGGAAATCCCGCTTGACAAGTTTGAGAGTCCTCTCTTGGCCAGGGTGTCCAGCTAGAGGAGAGTCATGATGTGTTTGAAGAATGAGGAGTTGGATTGTGGAGTCATTTGGGACCATCACCTGATATTTGAATAGAAGAAGTTGGGAAGAGGAATCAAGAGAATAATCCTGAAGAGATTTACCTTTTCCCAATTCTTGAAGGATATCTTGCCATAACTTCTCCTGAATTGATTCAATAAAATTTGAGAAAGATTCCGCCTTGACTGCAAGATATCTTGAGGGTTGAACTTCATCTTCCTTAATGAGTTGTTGAAAATTCATTGGATTCTTGCTGATGAAATCCTCCCCCCTCTCCGGATAAACGCCGTCTGGAAGAGTAGCTAGGTGGCCAGCGCAGTGAGTGATTGAAAAATGAAACTCAGAACAGAATTTAGCCCAGAGGGCTTGATGGTGAGTAAGAACTTTTGAAGAGATGAATTATTGAAGAAAACTGTGATTGGTGAGAACTTCAAAAGGGGAAGAAATAGATAGAAGAAAACCCCTCCAGCGCTTGAGAGCCCAGACTATACCAAGGAGTTCCTTGTCATTAATCTCATAGTTGAGCTCAGCTGGTATAAGCTTGTGGCTGTTGAATGCAATGGGATGTTTTCCTGAGTCAGAAAACTGACTCAGTACAGCACCCAAGGCATAATCAGACACATCTGTCTCTACAATTATGGGTAGAGAAGGATTTGAGTGGTGGTGAAAGCCTCTTTGAGTTGGTGAAACTGACTGAGAGCTTCCTCATTGAGGGGGGAACAGGAATCTTTCTTGAGGAACCTGGTGAGTGAAATGATTTTCTTTGAATAATTCTTGATGAAACGGCGGTAGAATTTGGAAAAGCCAAGGAATTATTGAAGAGCCTTGAGGATTCTTGGAGGAGGCCAGTTGAGAATTTGCTGGACTTTTTCTTTTTCCATCTTGAGAACTTCAGGAGAAACAACATAACCAAGGTATTCTACACTAGAAACATGAAAAAGGAACTTTGAAGCCTTAGAAAAGAGGTTATTGGCTCTGAGTCTGGAACAAACAGTGGACACATGAGTGACATGTTCTTCCTCAGATTTGGAAAATACCATAATGTCATACAAATAAACCACAACATAAACATCAAGAAGATCTTGGAAGATATCATTGACAAGATTTTGAAAGGAGGAAGGAGCATTGGTAGGCCCAAAAGGCATAACCAAGCACTCAAAACTGCCATATTTAGTTCTAAAAGTTGTCAAATGTTCATCACCCTCCTTGATTCTGAGAAGGTTATATGCACCACGCAAATCAATCTTGGAGAAGATATAAGAACCATTAAAAACATTGAGAAGCTGATTCATAGGAGGAACAGGATACTTGTTCTTCCTAGTAACAGAATTGAGTTTGCAGTAATCAACACACAAACGGAGGCCACCATCCTTCTTTTTGACAAAGAGGACAGGTGCTCCTGTTGAAGAGGAGCTTGGCCAGATGAAACCTTTCTCTACATTATCTGAAATGTAGGCCCTGAGTGTATCTGACTCTTGGTTTGATAAAGAGTAGATCATCCCAACTGGAGGTAGAGACCCCTCCAGCTCAATATGATGATCACAAGCAC
The DNA here is from genome assembly GCA_023105745.1 of Austropuccinia psidii. NCBI lineage: Eukaryota > Fungi > Basidiomycota > Pucciniomycetes > Pucciniales > Sphaerophragmiaceae > Austropuccinia > Austropuccinia psidii. Next base: position 32,658,712 of record JALGQZ010000009.1, on the reverse strand, counting down.
GGTGAGGAGGAAGCTTCTCTGCTTTCACCTTGGAGAATAAATCCAAATACTGATGATAAACAGGGGGAAAAACCCTCATCATGGTTTCTATTTCTTCTGGCTCTTCCTCTTCATACCACAACTTCCCCAGGGAGTCATAATAAGATGAAGGCAGAAGGTCCATATTCCCAAAAAAGAGATGCAGTGAAGACACATAATTATCTTCTCCAACATCTCGAATCTCTTTGAACAATTCATTTCTAGATCATGGTATTGACTGATGGGAATTAAGGGAAGGAATATGGACAGAAGATGGAATTGATGGTGTTCTAGAATCACTAGCCAGAGCTGCACATGATTTGGCAGAAGAAAAGTCATTACTGAAAAAGGTTGAAGAATTAGAATAGTTCTTTTGATCAGCATTAAAGGTGATCAGCCCTTGCTTTCAGTCAATAGAAGGATTAAATGATTAAGAAAGTCAACGCCAAATATGAGGTCTTTTCCCTTGGGAGTATCAATGACTAAAAAGTCCCATTCAAAGCTTGGGAAGGAAGGGAGCTCAACCATATATTTAGTATGGTGAATCACAAATAAAGACAGGGACTCAGAGGAGTCCAAAATGATAAGACACCAGGGCATTTTTAGTCTAACTGGCTGACCAGTAATAACATATTCCTTTGATAAAACAAAAATGTGACATATTGGTACTAACTTAATGGCCTATTTGTAACCATTATGTTCCTTAAATATGGCTTGAATATGACAAAGATAAAATATTAAAATTAAAAGAAAAATAAACACCCATCATTAAGGATTATAAAAAATTAATTGAAGCTTGGAAAGTGAGATGATGGCGAAATATAAACATATTTTGAATTGGAAATTATTAAGAACCACATAATATCTTTCTCAGTATTCTGCTTTGGAATTAAGCCTCCTAAAAGTGGATATTACAAAGTCACATGGAAGTTGAATTGAGGTTGTATAATACCCTTTTGGAGCCATTCATGTATTCCTCAAATCTATCCTATCATGAAACCACATTATGGGAAATTTTTAAAATTTTATATCAGATAAACTCTAAGTTTTTACAGACCTGTTTTACAGTCACAATTCCAAATACCCTGTGAGCCTAAGGATTAAAACCTCATAGGGACCTGAGAGGGGAAGAAAGCATATATTACAGGGTATGCAAAGTACTAGAAATTAGGATTGTAAGAGCTATCCAATAGATAGGTTAAGAGGGGCTTTTCTAAATTGAATAAAAGTCCCTGATGCAGCCAAAAGATCTGCTTTGAGCCATCTTAATGCAGTACATATATTTTTTTAACTAGTTCATAATTAAAGCTAAATTATGTTATCTCCTACAATGACAAACCATTCAATAATGGATTCAATTGAACAATGTAGAGGTATTTCTTATACTCAAGAAGACCAAAATATGATAGAATATCATTAGATTGAATAATTATTGAATTATTTGATTTAAAACCCCTGTATAAATTAAGATATGGCCAATCAAGAAGAAAATCGGTTTCTATTTGTATTGGAGAAACTCTAATGAAATATGGTTCCTGAGTGATGTATGGATCAACCAGGGAATAAATCGTTTTTATTATTCCAAATTCTACTATTCCATTATTTTTATATGTTATTTGGCTGTTTCCCCTATTCTTCATATGAGTGGGGAAATTGTTCCCATTAAAACTAAAGGTCAAGTGTGATTTGTAATAAGGGGACAGAACTTTATAATTATCACTAAATAAATGTGCATTGTAACAAGCAATGTATTTTTTGAGTGGATACCTGACTTGAAGGAATTTAAGTATTTCTTCATAGCTACAATCATAAAGCCGTTGTGGGCTCTTTGAGCCATTATTTGCTTCATTGTTTAAGTTCAAGAGACTATTTATTTGAGAAATCATTTCTGTTGAATCTTGTGAATGAAAAAGATATGCTAGGTTTGACTTCCGGCATGTCCTTTTTAACATTGTTCAAGATATATTTGCTGGAAGATTCATTTTATTAGTATTTATTGATAGGAATTGACCGTGTAAATTTAAATTTTTTAAAAAAACCCACATATTTTATTGTTGGATAAAAGCTTACTCAAGTTACCATTCATTTGCTCAAAGGCCCAAGTAGCTGTTCCCCTACATGGACCCCATCGAAGCATCAATTCAGGAATATGATTGGCAAAATGATAATTGGGTTTGCTTATCTGATTAGGGAAAAGCTTTTGACAGGACTTTTGAAATTTTGACCAAAGTATTGTCCAATCACCAACCTTCTTCTGTGTTACATTTGCAGACATTGGAATATTTAAACAGCTGATAAGTAAGAATGTATTATTCATAATTCCCAAAGAAGTTTCTTTCTCCTCAAGCTGAGAAACTAAAAAGGAGAAAGGTAAGTAGACCTTGTATAGTAGCTCCCATTCAGCGGCATTGAGACTTCCATGTTTAGCTGAGCCAAGATTCTTTGGGACCCTTGTCCAGAAAGAAGGAATAGTTGTTTGTTCTACTATTTGACGTAAGTCTCTGATATTTTCATGGTTAAAAACTCCATATGAATGAAATGATAAATCAAATCCTTCTACATTGATTTCAGAGCTGATAGGAATAAAGTCTGGATCATCATTGTAAGGCTCTGTCAGGGAGGAAAAATGAATATTATCACTACACTTCATCTTGCTTGTTGAGCTTTCTTGTGGTTTAAACTGATTGCTTGGGTTTTGTGCTTCATTCTGTAATCCTCTCCATTCTTTTCTGGAAATAATCAATTCAATATCATCACTATCTGTGGAATCATTCTCAAAAATTCCCAATTCTTCTGACTTATTTCTTTTATTCTTCCATGTTGACTTGGGAATACATAGCTTAAAAAATGCATGATCCTTGACTACACCTAATAATAAGTTGTGCATAATATCTAAAGATACCATTTTTGTTGCATCCCAGTAAGGAAGATCTTCAAGGATTGAATAGCGTACACCTTTCTCCTTGAAAAATGAAGCTTGCTCAGTAGCAGTTGAGAAATTGAGCCAGGAATCCACATATCGTTTATGTGAACGTAACTTTCTGCTAGGCCATATATCTGTTTCGATATCTTCAATATGATCTTTGTGGATTGTACAGAAGCTACAGAATCTTGAACCTGAGTGTAAAATGAACCCAGTTATCTTTTTAATAGCCACAATATCACCAATAACAGTCAAAATGGCTAATCAAATTGTTTCACCTGAGTTGGAATTGCTGGTTGGAAAAAAGTGAACACCCTTCCAAAGCTCTTTGAACTCTTCAACAAGCGGTCTCAGCAGGTAATTAAGCTGTTCACCATTTGGCTCTTTTGGTCCTGGAATGATGGCTGGAATATAAATGTTTTCTGGCTTCATATGTACTTCAGGAGGAAGATTGAGACAAGCCCGCATTATAGCTCCAGTACTGGAGGTACGGCTGGAATTTCCAAAGGCATTAAACCAATCAACATATAGTGAAAATGCAAGATGCCCAGGCTTTGTAAGAAATGGAGATTCTTGATTCCCTTTGAAGTTCTTCCAAATTTCACCTTGCCAAATGTCTGTTACTTCAGATTTATTTTGAGCTTCAATGTGCAAGGATAGCAATTCATGGATCTTTGGTCTTTGAAGAAAGCGCCCCAGCCAAGACTTGAAAGTTTGATAGTAGAAAGGCTTGTGGGGTGAGAAATGCTTTTTCAGGGGTAGATGAGGTAAATCAATAATTTTTCCAAGTGGTTCATTACATGGAGCTTGAATTTGATGAGGCTCAAGGTACCTATGACATTTAATATTTAAATTGCCTTCCACTTCACATTGGGAAGCCAAAAACCAGCATTCAGGACAGGAAACATAAGAAACAAGTGTAGGATACAATCTTAACCATTGATAGACAGAAATTGGATCCTTTGGTATTTTCATTTTGATTTCCTTGAATACTTTTTCTTGCTTCTTCTGCGATTGTTCTATTAATACTTTTAAAGCTGGGAGGAGGAACCTGGATGCCTTGCGGCCAATATCATGATAGCTATCCAATATGGCCGTGATAATCATTGCTGTAATGCCTGAATTGTTATTTTGTACCAAATGCTGATAGGACCAAAATGAGCAATCAAAATGTTCCAAATTTGACATTGGGTCAGAATGTATTGAATTATCAAATGTCTGTTTCTGATGGAACTTTTCAGATTCTATAACCAGAGAAGCACATGAAGACCTGTGATTGTTGATTTCAGCATCAGAATGAAAGAAAATAGCTTGTGTTTTATCTTGAATTTGTTTTGAAATCTTGTCAATATGATATATATAATCATCTTTGGTGAACGCTGGGCCACAAGAGATACCAGAGGGTGAATGATGTGTTTTTTTGATGCATTCCTTACATAGGCAAATCTTCAGTTTTGAATAACTTTTAAAATTCATCAGGGGCTATTAAGAGGTAGGGTGTTAGCTTGAGATTAGTATGATTAAATATTAAAAAGAGAAAAAATAAGCTATTGACTTGGCTTTTTTCAAATGCAAGGGCTATATATAAATACTTATATTCTTATTTTCAATTGGAATACACCTGTGTACAGTTGGTACAAACCAAATTATTAAAAATCTCATTTCAAGATATCATGGTAGAGATGTCTTTCCAACTAGTAACTCATTTCACAGCTATGCTTCCAAATTTAGATAGGAAAGGTACTGATATGCAATGGCTCAAACAGGGTTGTATACTATAGTTGATCAAAAGCCACATATTAAGTGGGTTTAAAACCTAATTTTTGATGTGTTGTTCTTCATAATTTGTCATTAAAACTGCCCCCTGCTATTATTATCCTTTTACAGGGGATTCTCTCAAATATATGATTGGAACAGCCTTTCATGATTAATTACCCCTTGAATGAGTCATTTTTCAAAACAGTTGATAAAAATCAAAATTCCTTGTTTATTATTACCCTCTCAACATGGGGTTTTGCCACAACTGAAGCTAAAAATCCCTATTCTCCATTGACCTCCAAATGTGGCGTTGTTTTCTACAGCTACTTCTAATAACCCCCCATGGATCATTACCCATCAGTCTGGGAGGTGTTTGTTTTAGCTTCTTTGAACAACCCCCGTTTTGTATTAGATTTTCATGGGGGTTTGTTTGACATAGCTGGTTTGAACCACCCCACTTAGCCCATTTCCCTTCTGTTTGGGGGTTGTTCATTCTAGCTGCTTCAAACATCCCCCTGTTAGCTATTACCCTTCTGCCAGGATTGTTTGTTCTAGCGTCTTCAAAAAACCCCGTTGCCTATTAGCCTTCCTACGGGGGTTTGTTTGTCATAGCTGCCACAAACAGCCCCCCGTTTTCTATTACCCTTCTGTTGGGGGATTGTTTGTTCTGGCTCCTTTGAAAAACCCCCCGTTCCCTATTACCCTTCTTTTGGGGGATTGTTTGTTAAAGCTGCTTAAAGCAACACCTTGTTTGGTATTACTCATATACTGGGTGGTTTGGGGGTTGTTCATACTAGCTGCTTCAAACATCCCCCTGTTACCTATTACCCTTCTGCCAGGATTGTTTGTTCTAGCATCTTCAAATAACCCCCGTTGCCTATTAGCCTTCCTACGGGGGTTTGTTTGTCATAGCTTCCAGGAAAACCCCCCTGTTTCCTATTACCCTTCTGCCGGGGGTTGTTTGTTCTGACTCCTTCAAACAACCCCCTGTTGCCTATTACCCTTCTGTTGGGGGATTGTTTGTTCTGGCTCCTTTGAACAACCCCCCGTTCCCTATTACCCTTCTTTTGGGGGATTTTTTGTTAAAGCTGCTTGAAACAACACCTTGTTTGGTATTACTCATCTACTGGGTGGTTTGGGGGTTGTTCATTCTAGCTGCTTCAAACATCCCCCTGTTACCTATTACCCTTCTGCCAGGATTGTTTTTTCTAGCGTCTTCAAAAAACCCCCGTTGCCTATTAGCCTTCCTACGGGGGTTTGTTCGTCATAGCTGCCACGAACAACCCCCCGTTTCCTATTATCCTTCTGTTGGGGATTGTTTGTTCTGGCTCCTTTGAACAACCCCCTGTTGCCTATTACCCTTCTGTTGGGGGATTGTGCGTTCTGGCTCCTTTGAACAACCCCCATTCCCTATTACCCTTCTGTTAGGGGATTTTTTGTTAAAGCTGCTTAAAACATCACCTTGTTTGATATTACTCATCTATTGGTGGGTTTTCTATCACAACTGGTATGAACACCACCCTTTTTCTTGTGACCCTTGATATGGGGGGTTGTTTTACATATCTTCTAAAAGCAACCTTCCATTTTTCATTACACCCATATGTGGTTATGTTTGTCATAGCTGCAAGTCAAATAAGCAAAAGGGCTTTTTTCAAAGAATCAAGTTCCAAAAAGACTTTGGTTCACCCTAGCTTTTTCAAACAAGCCACTATCAAAAATCCACCTTCAAATACAAGGTTAAGTTCAATCACTGATTTGAGCCAAACCCTGTGCATCAATCCCCTTTGAGAAAGCATTTGACTACCTGTCCAATGGGCAATAATGTGTAGAGGATGGGTTTACCAAATTATTTCTTATTTGTTGTTCCTGATCTATGGATAGGTACTAACCCTACACTCCTTGGGATACCACAAGAATTAGGCAAATAATCATTATCTGCACGTATTAATACCATTATCACCTATATTAATCAACAATTGATAAGTAAGTGTCTGAGAAATGAGCCATATGATTGGCTTTCATATCAAAATTCAAGTCATCATAGAATGAATACAATTAATTGCTATGGAAACAATAATATAAAGGCACTCCAGATGGTTGATGAATAATGGATCTTTGGAAAATGATTGAATCAGCCTTGATTACATTATTATAATTAAATAATGGGATACATAGTATTGAGGATTGATCTTATATATAAGATACCTGTGCCTAAGATTATCCCATGCGCTTCCTTTCCAACTGAATAATTTGCACATACCTTTACCATCATTTTCTAAACAAAGTTTTTCAATTAAAACTGAATCATTCATACCACATGGATCCATATAATATCTCACTTCCTGCTAGCGTGACAGATAGCTCTGATGATTGTGAGCTCCATATTTAAAATTTTAGCTTATTTCATATGAATTTTAATCATAATTCATTTTTTTCCAGATAAAGAAGCCCCTGAAGCTATACATAAATCTACCACACCAACCCCACCTCCACAGACTACCAGCTCAATACATCAATCTTCACCAAAAGTGGCTGGTCCACCAATATCCTCACCAAAAGTGGGTGGTCCATCAATTGTACCCCCAATTCCCAGTGGTGCGATTCATCAGACACAATCTCCTTCATCAAGTCCCAGTGAGACGAGCTTGCAGGAGAAATCATCATCCCCAAAGGTATCTGGTCCTGCAAATAGGCCAGCGATTCCAAACAAAACCATTGGTTACGTATTCCTCAAGTGGATCAGGTAAGTAATTAATTATTATAATAATATTTATGTACTTATTTTTTGATGTAAACTGAACAGAATCCAAGGAATCAGAGGAAAGTGGAATGTCTGATCTTAATCTGGAGACGCCAAAAGCTTCCCATCAATCTATATCTAAAGGTGTACTTTCAATTACATATTAATTACCACAAAATAGCAGGTTTTAACTATTCTTGATATATTTCATAGATTATAATCAATCTCAACCTGCAGGCCAGGCTAAAATCGATGAATTTGAGGCTTTTCGCCAGAGGGCAGAAGTTCACATTCAAGAAGAGAACGCTAGAAACCATCCGCAAATTGGGAAAGCCTCAGTTCCATCAGAACGTAACAAAGGCAGGGTTCATTTTGATGAAAGCTTGAAACCGGGTCCCAGCTCTTCCTCAAGTCTTAAAGGAAAGTCATCAGTTATGGAGCATCCTTCCATCCAGATATCTACTGGGGGTCCTTCTCCCAATGGAATTCGAAATTCCACAAATCTATACACCAACAAATTTGAGGCGGATCCCTGTTCAAATTGTTCATGCAGAAGTTCCTGGTAGGAAGATGATTTCAGTCCCAAAAAGAATGCACCAGATATTTGAAGCCAATGAAGGTGGAATTACATCAAGTTCGGAAGAAGAATTATCAAGTATGTTCTTTTTTCATTACTGTAATTACAAATGAATTTATCAGGTATCATATGGACCAGATATTCCAAAGTTTGGTCAATACTGGCCTAGGAAAATTCATGGTTGGCTTGGTTAGTAAAGTGACCATTTTTATCCAAAATTAATATAATAGAAGCTAACTGGAGAAATTATTCAATAGGGCAAGAGAGAAAGAGGAAACGCATGTCTGATCCATTTTCCATCCCCACAGAACCCAAAGATTTGTATCAGGCCAAAGTACCCATTGAAACATAAAGGCCAGGATTATTTTCTTTTCCATTTTCAAGGAAAATCAAAAACAAAGAATACGCATTGAACAGAGTAATGAGGAGGAAGATGGTAATTCTTCATCCCAAAATTGATCAAATATTATATTTTCTAAAACCCTATTGGTCTTTTAATCTTGATAAATACAGGTAGTGAAGATGGTTACTCTTCACCCATACAGCTTAAATATGTTTCAAATCCTATATACCAAATGAAAAGCTCCAAAGGGAAGGAGCAGGCAAGTGAGCTTAAAACATGGTTCTTCAAGTGCATACTGAACATATATTAAACTTAATTTCTTCCTTGAAACTATCCATTTTAGCTGAGCCCAAGGATCCTGAACATCAAGTTTCAAATTATCAGGAGCAGATAGCTGCAGCATCCTCAGTAGCATCAACAAGCCGAGTTAAGATTCCAGAAAAAAATGATAATCTGGGACCAAAAACAATGGCAGATTATTCAAGACATAAGGGTGGGACCGATCTTTCAAAAAATAACAAGGGAAAGTTGAAATCAACTTCACAAGAATTAGCTACAGATAATTATTTACATGAATCCTTGTTTAGTGACTCAGATGGTATGTAAATAAATTCCTTTGTTTGGTGTAATAATGTATTAATGGTAATTTATTGAAAACACAGGGAATGAAGATCAATATGCTAGAGATGCAAGGGCCCGATCTAACAAAGGTTTGAGAAAAAAAAATAGTGCATCAGCAAAGAGAAAATAACAAAAAGAACATCTGAAGGAACTGAAGGGAGTACTTCCAGATGGAAGCAAATCAATGCGTACAATTGTTCAGATACACTGCCGTGAAATCCTCAATATGGTAGCCAGGGACATTAACACACTTCCTGATCCACCAATTGATGCAGAAAGACAGCTGGCTTTAATTTGTGGGAAAAGCATTGCATTCGATCCAGACCAATTGACTGCTACTGCCTCACGGAACATACAAAGCAAGGCCTTCAAGAGCTATGTCAATACACAAGTCAAATAACTAGGGTTGACACACTTTACATTTGATTGGTGTAGTGGATGGAAGCATCCTTATAATGAACTGATGGCGACTTTGTTCCATTGAAAATTTGATATGGCATTGAGATCTGGTGAATACAACAATTATTATTGGTCTCCTGACCATAATAATCATGCAATAGTTACAGCAATTCTGGAGACGTATTTCACATACTTATCTAATGAGTATCGCAACAAACAGAAAGGTGTGGATTTCATTGCAGCACGCAAAGAAAAGAAAAGGTTAGAGGCAGCTAGAAAAAGGGTAAGCTTTTTGTAATTATTATTCTTGATGTGCACTTAATGTTTCTCTTTTTAGCTGGCAGAGAGAAGACAACAATGGTGCGATGAGAATGGTTATTTCTTATTGGCCTCCCAATTTGATGACCCTCATGTCTTTTCAGCTACCAAGGAATACATTGACAACTCTGGAGTGGCCAAGCTGCGAAAATTAGGGTTACATTGGCGTTCAACACTTTTAAACAAGATCATGTACAAGATTGATGAGTCAATGGGATTAGGCCAAAGCATAGGTAAAAGTTGCAAAAAGGTAGTAAAGCCTCCAAGAGAGCCCCCAACTCATGATGAGGATGATGTACGTATTCCTAGTTGTTTGAGCTACCAAGCCTATGATTCTGGAGCCCTCAAGAGCCTTACCCAGCAGCAAATAATAGGTCTGGGAATAAAAAAAGATGAAATATTTGAGGGTAGCTTTGAAGGAGGAGTTTGGAATTTTTTTTGAATTTGTTAAATTATCTCAAAACTTGGTGCAATTCCTGTTTTATTTGACTCCTTGAAGGTATAGAACGTGGTCTCACTTTTTTTTATTATAACTCATTATCTCCTTGAGCAATAATGTCTCCCAATCAAATGTCATTAACACGGTGGACCTGAATTAATCAAGCATTATAAATGAGATATTTAAAAGAAATAGTAGGGGACTAAAAATAAGTAATTACCTCATTAGTTTCTTTTTATGCTCTTGAACCTATTAAATAATGAAAAAGAATTTCCTTCAATTAGATTTCTCTTCCAAAAGATTGAATGGTTCCATATCATACCCTTTGAATATTTATTTCTATGGTATCTTGTGATATGAAACGGAAAACCTTCACAATGCTACTTTTCCCTATTCTATGTAGTCTGTCTATTGCCTGTGATTCTTGGGAAGGATTCCAATGTGGATCCTTTAATGCAAGTAATTAGCTTAATTATTTAATTATGCTTATTACAAAACTTACCATTATAAATACAATTTGTGCACACGTAATATTGAGACCTGTACCAGCAGCAATGAGAGATACAAGTAGAATTTTACAATCACTTTGACTAGAAAACTGTGAGAAGGCTTTTTGTTGATTTTTGGAGGAGGTTTTTCCATCAATTTGAGAAAAACTTAATCCTTTATCGACCAAGACAATTCCAATCCTATGAGTTTATATTAGCAAATAAGTCAGAAAGTTCATGTAAGATGAAGTATAAGATATACTTACAAATCTAAAAGCTGTGTCCATTGAGAATAAATCACACACTTGGCTTCTGGCACTTCTATTACTTCTTTTTTCAAAAGGTTCATTAATTCCAGTATCTTCCAGCTTTCAAGGCATTGACTTGTGGTGATCTTCTTTATCAAATAATTGGGTTCATTTTCACATTGACCTGACATACTTTGAACTTCTGAGAAGTTTGAATAATCAACTTCCTCCCTTGAACTGGTTGTTTCTGCTAGTATGGGATTATTGCATAAGCGTCTTAATTGCTGAATACTAACTAATAAATTTCTCCTCTCGGATTTCTTCTTTTCCTCCTTAGCTTCATCAGTATAGAGATATTCAGAAAAGTTTTCCATAATAATTCTATCATAATACAGTCTAATAGTTGGAGGTAATGGCCTGCAAACCTCTTCTTCACATATAAGAGGTAAACTTGGAAGAACCACTGTTTTCAATTGGTGTAGCATCAAATGGCGTGTGACCATATGAAAGGGCTTCAAATCGACAATTTCAAGGTGATTTTGTAATATACCATCCCATGGCTTATTACAAGAGATGAATCCAAACAATGACATGTAATCATTGAGAGAATTATTTAATGGGGTCCCTGTAAGACATAGTCAGTTCTTTGTTTGAAGGGACATGATTGCAGCATGAACATGTGCATGAGAATTTCTGATAACACTGTTAGCCAAATTATGAAGCTATTAGTTTTGATTATGGCATCTCAAAACCAAATGACTTTGCAGCTCTGACTTACTGTGCTTCATCTAAAATTACTCTATACCATTGATAATCATAAACTGGCCCTTTTGGTGTTAACCTGAAGTCCATTCTGAGGGTTTCATAGGTTGTGATGATGATATTGCTTTGAATGGATTTAATGATGAAATCTTTGTGACAATTACTTCCATGGTATCGAAGAACATGCAAATTATTAGGATGTGTGTGCTTATTTATTTCTTCTTCCCAGTTTTCAATCAATCTTTTAGGACACACAATAATGGTTGCTTGGCATCCACTGATAGTGGATAAACTGGATTTCTGGTAGTTTCTTGCAGAATTAAGAGTGTGGGCTACCAGAGAAATTGCTTGCAATTATTTTCCCAGGCCCATGTCATCAGCAAGGATTGATCCCAAAGGTGATGGTGGGTGCAAATCAGAGTTTGAGGTGATTATTGTTTCGTTAGTAATCTTATGTTGCCATAGAATTTTAGAGGGAGAAGAAATCCTTTCCCAAAATGCAATGGCCAAGACAGGATTAGGAGATTCACGATATATAAGAAAAGAAAGTCCTTGTGCTTGATGATAGAGTAGCTTAGTTTTGATGATGAAGGTGGGGGGATATAAAGGTTGCAAGTCACAACCACTTGCAATATCCAATGACTCATCAATCAATAAAGGTGGAGAGTAATATTGCTTGGAAATATGAGTAAGCTGTAGACTCATTGGGCAGTTGACATGCATTTCAGGTCAATAGGAAATAGGCACATTTACTCCCACATGATATTGATAAAACGATTTGAGGGCATATTGCATATATGAAGAGGTGGTGAACAGTAAAATCCCAATTTTGATTGTTGATATCATTGAATTAGTCAAGATCAAAGCACATTCACAGAGGAATTGTGCTTCATCGTCTGAATCCAGGCATTTTAGTCCACCAGCTGGACCATAAGTTGTTTTTTTGGGGGGACTTGGGAGGTGAGGTATAAGTGCTGATGAGAGATTTGTTGGTAATTGCCCAATGATGCTGTTTGAATTGGCAAAGTAGACATACACATTATTGTAATCATGAGATAGTTGAATCCAATATGTGGAGGTGGCTGATGGAGGGATATGAAGAAGACAAGGTGTTACTTCACACAAAATTGTATTAATAACACCAATGCAATATAACATGATATTCAAATTATCTATGGAAGGGATATTTAAAAAAATGGATCTATCCTCTATGGGGGAAATAGGAACTTTTGATTAATGGAAGGCTTTATAAATGCAATGTTGATGATGAGAGGGAATATGAAAAAACACTTTTTTTAGTGTATTTCAAATCAGGCATTGAAATTTCACAAGCTAAAAAATCAAGAATAGGTGTGCCTTCTGTTTGCACTAACTGACTCAAAGTAAGGGATGGTTGGTGTCATCTTTATTTGAAAACCCCCTGTGGATAATTAGCCTTTTTTCCAATTGTCTGGTGGTTCACATCAGCTTCTTTGAATAACACTAATATCAGGGTTGATGAACCATAGGGTGTTCTTATCAAATGAGGGTTTGACTGCAGCAGATATTCTTGGACACCCTGTCAATGAAGGGTAAATTCATAGCATGTTCAAAAACCCCCTGTAGGCAGTTATGCTTCATACAGGGGGTTGTTTGTTATAGCTGCCACAAACAACCCCCCATTTCCAGTTATGTTCATACGGGGGGTTGTTCGTTATAGCTGCCACGAACAACCCCCCGTAGCCAGTTATTGTTCACACGGGGGGTTGTGTGTTACAGCTGCCACGAACAACCCCCCGTAGCCGATTATTCTTCATATGGGGGCTTGTTTGTTATAGCTGCCACAAACAATACCCCATTGCAAAATGCAGATCATACAGGTGTTTTGGTTCCCCATTTGAAATTTGATATGATTTTCTGGAATTTTTTGTTGTAAAAATACCTAAACAAGCTTTTCTGATTGTATTTTCCTGTTAGATGACCTATAATACAGGTAAGTACCAACAAAGTCTGCACTATGGATTCTTTGACGTTTTTGAATGAATGGTGAGTCATTTAATCATACAGGTAACCATTGTGTATTACTGTATCAGTCATACTAAAGTATGAAGAGCATATAAAAATTCAAGACTTTTCAGGCATATATACCACCCTTGGGATCCCAATTGCCCTTGTGCATCCCTCCTTGTTGGAAAACCCACATTAGTTCGCAATGCCCTCAATGATATTCAATTCAAAAGGTTATCCTTCAACCTCTTCATTAAGTATTTCACCAGAATCAGCCTCTAATAACACAGATTGTGATTCTAGTGACTCTAACACCTCAGAAACCCAATCCTCATATAATCCTGAACCACATCCCCTCACTACAGAATCTATAACAAATAGTCTAATATCCAGTGCCAAACATCATAGACTGTCAATGTCAACTGATGAGCTGGATTTATCAAGAAATCCATGTGTTCCAGATCCTGATCTCATTCCAGCATTTCCATCATGGGAACAATTTTTGGAATCAACATATCCAACACAACCTCCTTTTTTGAATGAAAACCAAACCTATTCGGCTACATCCACAAATCAACCACCCATTTTCAATGTTGAAAAGGTTCAGTTAACACAGGAAGAGTTTTTGTTATCCATTGAAAAGAAGGTTAAGCAACTCAAAAAAATGATTGAGGATCCTTTGACCCTGTTTGACGACCGAAAGATCATGAAAACTCTTATGAGCTCATTCATCTCAAAGATCAAATGTGAGCCTTCCTTGTGATTCTATCTGACCTTTATTAATACTTATTCACCTCAAAAATTTCCCTAGGTATTGAAGATGGAAGCACACTTCCACCAGAAAGTGGTATAATAATAGGTAATACTAGCCTATTGCCAAAACGTAAAAAATTCTCAAAGAAAAAAGATAAGACACAAACTCACCCGATTCGAAGCTGTACAGGAAAACCCGGAGAACAATGTGAACAAGGATATTTGTAAGTTATTTTCATCTTATGAGAAATTTAACTTTGAATAAAATTCCTGATGATTTTTTAATATGAGCAGCACAAATTGGAATACAAACTCTTTTTAATCCCAAATCAAGTAATGAGAATACACAGTCACAAACACATGTAACTCTGGAGATTGAAAATTTGAATCATCCAACAAATGGAACTAACTCATCTCAGGCTCCCTTAAATTCTGATCCAATCATCTCATCATCATACCTGCCAATTCATTGTGCATCTAATCAAAATCTACCCAATCTCAACCCATCTTCTATAGCAGCATCACCAATTACTATCTCCTCAAATTCAGCCATTTTATCTCCATGTAGCTCAGTGATACCCCTGGCTTCCAGCTGTATAGATAATATGCCTCACCTCAACCAACAATCCAATGACACACCTTGCCTTAATTTACCAAGTTCTTCATTGGCTACTTCTACTTCCCTGTTTTCTATATCATCACATGATAATCAATCAGGGAATTTAATCACTCCAGTCATTATCAATAATAATGATAGTCCAATTCCAAGCTCATCCTCCATGAATCCACAAAATAACCCCACCCAGATTGATTCCCAAGTCTCTACTCAAAACTGTGCCATGACACCGTCACACCAGGCCTCTTCAAATCCAAACCCCTCAACATTTAATTCCATGCCTCCAAACACGCCTATTTTCTTTCAGTATGCCATCTTATTTGTGCGGAGTATTGATACGTTTGAAAACACTATTGGGGCACACCATAACTCCTTGGTTCAGAAAGCCATTCATTATTTGATGGAAAAGCGCTATCAACAAAGTGAACAAGAAGCTTCCTTTCCCACCACTCTACCCTGTAGTATATGATTCCTTTCTGATAAGAATACCTTGGCTGATGCATGGCTTGATCAATTCCAAACAGACTGTAAGTCTCTTTCTTTATTTATACTGAAATACCCCTAATATTTGGCCGTGATTTATAGATCCTGGAATTTTTGAACCCAGTATCAATGAACCATTTTATGATCCTGAAGTTGTCAATTTCCCTTACATCAAGACCCAAGAATGGAATCAACAATCACACCCTTTATATCATTTCTTGAAATATCTCTGTCTGCCCTCACGTCATGCACACCAAAATTGGTCCAGGGTATTCTTCCAATGCATTGGATTGGTACATGAAGATCTAACTTTACCTATTCTTAATGTTATTGAGGAAGATGTTCCTATTGAGTTCTCTCAGGATTACCGTGCTATGAAGTATTTCACTTCATGTGTTAATCAAATCAACTCAAGAGGAATTAGTGGTATTGAAGGTCATTCAACTAAAAAAAAGGCCTCAAGCTCCAACTCAGATCCTCATGCAGATTTAAACCATCTCATTAATAGCATCTACTTAATGTTCCAGGCATTTGAAATTCCTCGTTTTAGGTGTAAGCTCAATAGTGGCTCTACCAACCTTTCATCAGTCCAAGCAAACCAGCTCATTGTCAAGGCAATTAATGATCCCCAAATCCGACCGTCATATCACATTCTGGCGTCATTCCTTGCTGCTGGTTGTCGTGGGCTAATGCTTTGCCCTCAAGATCATCGCAAATTTGGTGTCTCCCCTTCCTTTCAATTATTAATGCTGGCTTCACAGTTAAACCGCTTGAACTTACATCCAATAAAAGAGACTATTTGGAGAAGGTTAAATCAGTATATATGTGATCTTTTTTCATCTGCTTTCCCTTCACCTCAGTCTTTTCATGAAGTGCATATTGCCAGATATGATTTGGCTTGTGCAATCATTTTAGACTTGGGAGAGTTCTTTCACAGAGAAAACCCCAATGTATCCAGCTATGTTGTGTCTCTTCCTAGATCAGCTCCACGAACAACAAATGTTACTGTTACAAGTCTTGAACCTTCTTCATAAATTATTTTAGCTATGTTGTACTTACAATCATATCTTTCTGAAGAATCTGAGATGAGGAAGTATGAATCCTTGGTGAACCTTTATACCACAATTCCAAATTGGATATAAATGAGTGAGAGCTCATGTTTTGTTTGGTTCCAAAAATAATTGTGTGAAAAATTAATGATATGATTTCACAAACAAATAGTCATGTACAATACTATATTATTGAAGATAGTTTAAGTCAAAATCTGTGCAATGAATACACTACATGTTAATGAATTTGTTTTTAAAAGGGAAAATTCAACAAAAGTGAGAAGCAATACACAAACATTCCGGTTAGCTCTGGCTTACTTTGCTCAGCACAAATGATAATAATTTATTTTTAATTTTTCAGGTTTGAGCAAAAATTATTTCCAAATAAAGTATATATTAAAATTCCTTTTTTATTTTATGTAAATTTCTTGTTGAACAATTTCTTAAATAACTCATGTGATTATATATAAATTAAACAGAGCCCATCATAGTGATCCAAATTGAGAAATTATATTAACAGTATAAATGTAGTACTGTACAGTTTTTTAATCAATTTTTTAATTTTTTTGAGCTCCAATAGAATTTCAATAGAATTTAAATTTGATTTGATTTGATTTTGTTGGGTTCAAATTTCATTAAATTTAATCTTATTCAATTAAACTATATTAAAGTAAAATAAAATAAAGTAAAGTAGAGTACTTTAATCTAAATTCAATTTGAATCACTGAGTCTTAAATCATAGATATGGTTTTTGTACTGCTTTTCAGTGCCCTCCAACAAACCTTTGAACACTCCTAAAATTGGAGTTTTTTTTCTCATTTTTTTGCTCTCCTGCTATTCAATAGCTGCTTTTTTCAAAAAAATAAACTGCTCTCTGGCTTCTTTTTTTGTCCTGAGACTCTCTCAACAACTGTTACACATGCAATGAAGTTTTTTGCAATTATTTAACATTATTATGAGAAATAAACTAAAATTTAACCCTCAACAGTAAATAAAAAGTTGAACAGATAAAAACAACTGATAAATTAATGAAAAACATGCACAGTTGAGCTTAAAACAAAAGGAAATTTCAAAAACTATTTTGAGTGCATTTCACTTGCTTAGCTCAAATGAATAATCTGGATTTTCTTTATCCCTGAATTAATTTCAACTTTATATATCAATTAGAACAATGTGATAAACTTTTCTTCTCTTTGAAATCGGATCAATACACCTCTTCAGCTCACTTTCAAGTTATTTTGAGAGGATTCCATGTTCTGAGGGCAAAATTAATTGCACTGCCATTTTACAAGACTAAAAACTCAAAAGTTGATAAAGTAAGTTTTACTTAAATTGAACCATCCTCTTTAAAAGAATGAATATGATATAGGTCTCACTTTCCAACCAAAGATTCCTTTAAAACATCTTGCAAGTATCATCGCACCAACATGTGAGAATGGAGTAATAGGATTGTGATGTTGAGAATGATTTAAAATTGAGTCTTGAGAGTTGTTTTAAAGTCCTTCAACATGTTATTTTTGGCTTGATACTTTTGAATAATTTACAGTGAAAAATGAAAAAAACCTTGATGATGCGATAAAAGAGATGAAAACCAAAAAATTGATAAAGAAAAAAGTGAATGTTGAAGATGATGTAGTCTTCAGAGAGCAGTGGATGGTAGGAGTTGAGTTTCAAAAGTCATGCGCGCTAGTTTGTGTTTGGATCTATATTGGAGGGAACTTGACATTGTCAGTGTTAGAACTGAATTTTGCACTTTGCACATTTTACACAGTGTACAGATCATTTAATAATCCTAACCCTACTTCTGCTCATCCATACAAAGAATTTTTTCTTCCCAAACAATGAATTACTGAATTTAACAAAATTTCTAGATCCAACCTCAAAATGCTTCCAAGAAATCCCCCCTCTTCAAAAATATCTGATTGGTTCTGCCAGGGCCCACAGATTTTTTCAAAAAATAATGACTCTTTAATTCCACCTCATCCAACTCAAAATAAACAAAAATACTCTACCAAAGGATCAAAATCATCTAACAATTTAAATTCACTTGATTGGTGCTGCCAGGGCCCACTTGTTGAGTTCAAGTCTGAAGGTTCCTTGCAACAAAATCCTAAATTTAATAAAAAAAGAACCCAAGCTCAGCGACGACATCAAGCAGCCATCCATCAAGTACAATCTGAACTACAAGTAAATCCTGATCAAACAACTGAAGATTGTTTGATTCAGGTCTACCCAAAAGCAAAAACCAATCTGCTAATCTTACCTAGGGCCTCAATTTCTGAAAAAACTAAATTTGTTTTTGACTGTGCTAATAATAATTCACTGATGATTTTCTGTGTTCACAACTTAGTCAATTCATCAAAAACAACTCAAGAGCTTAAAAATATAATTTTGACTCTAATGAAATCAGGTCAAGATCGTCAGCCAATTAAAAATGAAAATAAAATTTCTGGTATAATGAAAGGAGTTGGGTTCCGAGCTGGATCAGACAAGGACAAGAGTGCAGGTAGGGAAATACTAACCTTCCACAATTTAAAACTAATGAGATCGCTTATTCAGAATACAGGTGTTTATGCCTTGAAGAAAGGTCTTACACCTGAGAAACTTCAAGAAGACACTATAAATCATGAAAAGTTATCTTCATATAATAACTTTATTTTTAATCGTATTGCTGAGTTCACCCAGGTTGCCCCAGCCAGTAACTCAAGACTCATGCTAGATGCCTCTTTACCATCTTGGCATGAATCTCAATGGCCCTTAGCTGCAATAGAAGAAAATAAACAGATTTTTTTGAACGTTATCATCACTCATAATGGATTTCACAATTAAATCCATGTTGATCAACATGATGTCAATCCCTGGACCTATGGATTGTTTTCTTTCATTAATGCAGATACTTTTGAATGCCTCCAATCACCTCATAACACTTTTCAGCATGGATTATTTTTTTCCCAATTATAATTTTCTCCTTGACTTTGCAAAGTCCAATGGAATCATAGAGGTTTTGTGGAAAACCTCCGAAATCAAACATCAAACTACATCACCCCCTTTGATACTCAAAAACTATCCATCAATAACACACTTTGGAGCCTCATTTCAAATTTCAAAAGCCCTCTTCACTCAAGGACACAATTTAAAATATTTAGATCCTTCAATCATAATGACCAAAACTTTCAGCCGACCTGAGAGAATAATGAAATATGACAAAAAACAAAAATTAAAAGATTAGCTAAGTAGGGTATTTCTATTACATTCAAATTGGTCGAAATTTATTTTAATCAGTTCCAATTTTTTGGATGGCTCTTTGAATCATTCCTAAACATAACAATTTCATGCAAAATTCAATATTATTCCATCACATCCATCACAGTTATACACTGAAAGTCTTAACTGTTTTCCCGTACAGTATATCAGTTACATTGCACGGCATAATAGATAGCAGTTAGTTTCTCCACGGGGTTTTTTTAATTGATTTATTAGTCCATTCTTTAGAAAACTTTCCTCCAATTCAAAACTATCACATCAAAATCAAGCACAATCTAATTGTGAGCCTTGAGGTATATTTTACATACCCAAATAGGCCACAATTATCTTAAAAAGAAATTTTGAATTATACATAACTCATAAATCATGCATATATTCAAAATTCATCATTTTTGATTTCAGAAAAGATGAATAACTTTTTATTGAGTAAGTAAATCCATGGATTTAAGGCCAGATTTGGATTCTACACAGAAATTCACCTAGGGTAGCTCCATAGAGTGAATAAGCTCAAATTAACTCTTTGAGGTGGTAATATGGAAAATACTTCAACACCACATCATTAATACCACATAAAAGATCTGTGAAAATTTTTGTTTTTCTTGATTTTACGCCAAAATAATGGGAAAGTGAGAAATCCCATGTTACATATACACTGAGAATAGTGTTATACATGTTTTGAGAACTTAATATTATGGTATTCTTACATGCACTTTTGGTACACCCATAGTGGATATCTCACTTGAAGCTTAAATTTCTATTTTGACGTGAAAAATAAGTAAGGGGGACAAAAGACATCAAAGAGAGCCAGGGTACCCAGCTTCTGAGGCCTCAGAGGCGTGGACAGCTCTAAAGCTTGGATACATGGCTGATCTTAGACTAATTGGTAAACCAAAACCTTTTGGGAACTTGGTTACCATGTCACAACTACTGTAAATCTTAAGAAAATAGCAAATAACCTGCTATTTTGACATGCCAAGGAGGTAAAAAGCTACTTAGGCTCCTGTAACCACGTCAATTCTTAATGACTTCCCATGGATAAACCCCAAAAGAGTAGTTAAAACCCTTTTTGGACTTGTATCCATTTATTTACCTCATAGCAACCAATCAAACACTGATATTTGCAATTCTACGTAGAAATGAGGTAAACACTTCAAAAATTCATTAAAAATACAATTCTTAATGAATCTTTCTGAAACTTTCGAGACCAATTGAGAACTGTCTTATCTATGGTAAAACCAAAAAGAATTGCAGTTTTACTAGTAAAATTTAAAGTTTTACTTACAGTCCATTTTTGGTTATTCTACGTGAAACACTGAATCTTCAAAAATTCACAGTAAATACAACCTGTGATGAAATGGTCAATAACATTGATAACTTTGGGAAATCAATGATTACTTTGGAATAAAAGAAGATTTACAAATGTTGCTCCTTTTATTCTTAACCATATTGGGGTTGGTAGTCACGTAAAAGCATCAATTAAGCAATTATGACAATTTATGTGACAACAGATGATGCAAGTACTAATCCAAAAGGGTTTAATGCTTTATCACTCACTGGTTTTTCAGTTTGCTCCATGGCACGCCTCCGTGAGCTGTTGTTGACTTAAAAGAGGCCTTCTCTTGCTGTTTTTTCCGTATCATCATCATCTTATTAATCATTTATATCAGTATTACCAACAAGTAAGTATTAGTTAAAACTTTTCTTAAGTGTTTTATTCTTTCAGAATCAATCAGAAAGACGTGAGATCATAGAAATAAACTATATATTGTTGTAATACATTTATAAATTCAATTTGATCCTCTAAATCCACAATTCTACGCCAAATCTCTCTATCTTATCTTTCAATAAGCTCTTTGGAATATTAGTGAGTGATTTATCTTTAATTCTTAAAGTTTTTCTCTAAAATTTAGTTTTCTTCAAGAATTATCATTATAATTATTCTTGCAAAAGATAATTATATATTAAAATAATTTTATTATTTTAATAAAGAAGTTTCAATATTAAATTCTTCTTGTAATTGATTCTTGTAGACAATTACTTGCTCACTGTTAAAATCACTAGTAGTGCTTAACACCTAAAAGAAATAATTTTTTAATTATTTAATTGTGGTTATAATAATATTTTATTATTATATTTCATAAGAACAGACATAGTACTGTTGATTAATAGTAATATTATCATCAGTTTCATAGTCACATCTTACATTTGGGGGCCTGGCAGTGTTTTTTTGAACCTTGTACCCTTAATTAATATATTTTTAAGCTCTAAAATATATTAATTTAATATTTTTTTCTTCAATTTAAAGAAAAATCATTTTTATTTTTGAAATTGTCTTAAAATCTTATTTCATTGAGGAATTTGGTTTAATTTTGTACTGTTTTTACACGTGGCTTTTTCACATCCAAAAACTTATAAAATTATTCTTTGAGTTACTCTGACTTAAATTTTTTATTCAAATTCTTAAATTTTAAATACTTTTTCTTTGAAAAGAATATTTTTTTTAATATCAAAAAATAATAAAACTTATAAAAAATCTTTTAAAATATCTTAAATCATAAAAATAATTTCTTTTATCATATTTTCTCTTTAAGTGTCTTTAATCAAATACTGTGCAGCTGGCAACAGACTCAGTAAAAGATACATCAATAGTCCTGAATCTTCAGAAGCAGAATCTGAAGAAAGTATTGAGGTGCAAATTGCTAAAAGAGGCACCTTATTTAACTCAGAAAAGGCTAAATTACCACCAAAAGGTGTGTATTTAAACAAAATTCATGATTTAGAAACTAAAATGTATATCCATTGGGTCATTCAAGAATTAATTCATCATCCTCAAACATTTGAATCTTGGAAAGATAATAGCGGTATCATTAGCTCTTTTGAAGTTTGGATTCTGCTCAAATCATCTTGGATCAACTTAATTCAAAGTCTCAAATAACCTCCTTTAATTAAAAAAATCAAAATAATTTGAAATTCAACAAAACATTTGTAGATCTCAAATGGAAAATTTAATTCATCAACTCAATCTGTTCAAATAATCCGTTGCTCAACGTGGTTTAGATCTCATTAAATTTAGTATTAGACGTAAAAATATCACTAAATTAGATCATGCAATAAAGAAATTGAAAGATATCTGGAATACTTTACGGTCAATTGAAGATATAATTCAATCAGGTTATTGGCTTACCGCTTTGAACTTGATTGAAAGTTTGGAATCAATTTGGAATTCATCTTGATTTAATTCACTTTCTACCAATCATCTCGTACCTACTTCCACCTTTCATTCATCTTCATCGCCTTCAATATCACTTCGGCTAAATAAAATTAAAGGCCTTGCTTACCTTCCCGATCAATTGTCCTCATTTCGTAATATCATCTCTAAAGCATTAGAAGCTGAACTAACATAAATACTCTCTCATGATCTCAAGGTTAATCTACAAAACTTTCTTAACCTTAACCCATTCGAATCTGACTTGTCTGAACCCAAATCACCTTCACATCCTCTCTCAGCATCTTTGGAAGAAATCATGCCAAAGGGCTTTTTTCAAATTCAACAATCAACAAAAGAAGAATTAAAAGATCACATTAGACTTACTTTCGATGGCTTAGCTCAAGTTGCTGGATTAGACAAAGCAATTTCATCATGGAGGCAAGCGGTCATAAAACAAACCAGAAAAACAATTAAAAAAAATTTATCAGATGTAATCGAGTTGGAACAAGAAGATCAAGATAACAATTCTGATATCTCTCTACTGGATTCAAAAGATAAACAATCTATTCTTAATCAAAAAACGTACATAATCAATCAAAGCCTCTTTTTTTTTCAAATTAGCTAACATTTTCAAACCATGCCTTGACTTGCCCTGAAACTAAGGTTGCCGAGTCCAAAGGATCTTTGGAGAAAAATCAGACATCAAGTGCCATATGAAATGAAATTGAAGAAATGCCAATGCAAGATAATCCAACTCAAAGCTTGGGTGCAGCAATTCCATCTCTGCCGATAAATCGCTAACCTCCCCAGACTCATGAACCTCAGCTTGTTTTACCCCTATCTGAAACTGTGACTGAAACATCCTCTCCAAACCCATATCAAACTCCCAAATTGACACTTAGCCAACGACTGAGGGCAGTAGCTACCAATCAAAAATGGAGTCTCCCATCACTTGTTACCAGTTCATCCGCTCAAGTTAATGTGGCTCAAGATACATCCAATGTGACAACTAGTTCAATAGATATTATGACACAGCACAAAAGGCTCCCAATGCCGATGAAGAACTGGAGAAGTCAAAAATAATAGCTAGGCAACAAAGCTTCAAGGAACGACTTGCTGCCATTGCTGCCAAAGCCACTTCTACATCCACTCAAGCTTCCTCCGATCAACAAGTGATTGAAACTTGATCTGAAAGTGCAGTGCTTACCCAATCCAAAACAAAAGATGTTGAGAATTTGATCTATGAGGTCAAGCAGGAAGTCATGTTTCTGGCAGCTCAAGAGTAGCTGCAAAAATTACCCCCCTTGCCAAATTCAGCAATTTTTGAGAAATTTTCAAATGAATCTAAGTCAATGGTTGAAGAATGAAACGTATGATTAGAAAAAAAATTCTTTCTTTATCTCTACACCAGTTACCTTTTATAAAAATCTCACATTAGAATACTTCTATAAAAACTACAAACACATCAGCTTTAGAAAAATATATATCATAAAAAACAACATAGCTACCAAAACACAACTTAACGGGGAATAATAACAAATCTTGCCTAATGCTCTTCTACCGACTCTATAATAGGAAGAGATAAGATGGATCAACTGGAAGGCCGATCAAGCAAATGCTCAATCATATTATTATCCAACCCAAAAAGATTAACCTGGATATAATGAGCCTGGCAAACCACATTAGTATTCTTTCAGCATTTTGCTTGTAGTAATTAACTCAAATACATCTTCAATCAAATCATGACCACTCTTAAAGACACTCCTCCCTCTTCAAAGGATACAAGACTCTACATGGCAAAAAGGTTGATCTCACCTTATCTTGGAATATTATAGGGAAGATTTGAAGTTGCATTCATCAAGCAACACTTTTTAAGATAGTACATTGTAGACCAATTCCAAGCTTTTTCAGTCTAACATATCTCATGACAAGCTAGTATTCCGTGTTATCTACTTGTATTTACAGAAAAGATACCTAACAATATTAGGTGCTTAAACACGTTTAGATTTAGTGTGATATGAGAAATTCAATAACACTTTAAAAAAAAGAAGATATGAATGGACTAGCTCTCTCCAATGGTATTAACACCCCCCAAAAGGCTCAAGATTTTAAAGATGATGGCAAAGGGAACCTTGATGGTATTATAGATCAAGGGCAAAATGAAAGCACAAAAGCTAAAGTCAACCCAGGTAATTTTGTTAGGGATTCTGCAGAAGCACAGATTCAAACAGATGAAGAAAATATAAATTTTACTAGTAATTATAATGATTAAAAATTACAAATGAAGGAATGTTTGAAAATTCAAAATAATAAAGGTGATTAAAAAGCAATAACTTATTTTTCATGTTGAAATAAGAGAGTAAATGATAGACAATAGACCTAACAACAACATTTTCTTTTTTTTGTTGTATATAAGTATGAAAAAAGTGATAGAAAGATTCTTGAAACCTTTTTTCAGGCCATATAAATGGCTGAACGTCACAATAGATTTTATTTAAAGGGAAATCAAATTTCCTACTAAAATTAAGTACATTGAGGAATGACCATTGATTTTTTAAATAATCAAATTTGTATTTTTTTGGCTTAATTTAGGTTACTTCTCACCTCAACTTAGTTAAAATCCCGGAATATTTTCTTAGCTTTGTATTTCAAGACAATTAATTCCATTTATTATTTATATTTATGTTCAAAATGATACACAAAATTAGCTTGTGACATCACATTAGAAACAGCCCACATTCAGTAGAAAAATGAACTTGGAAAGGTGATCATTAAAAAGAACCAATCTAAAAGATTGAGTGTTAAAACAGTAAATGAAGAAGTTGAAATGAATGATAATTGGTAAGATAGCTCCCTCCCATCCAATTGTTTTGATACCAGTATTATCTTAAGAATGTTGTATCCAAATCTGAAGCCATGACTGATATGACCACACACTCAACATATCACCCATGTAGTGTCCTTGAATAAACTACATTTAATGTGAGCCAGTGATCATCAAAGTTGCTGGTTCTTTATTTTTCAGTTTTTGCAGTGTATTTTAAAAGCTGTTTCAAGATCTTTTCATGTTCAATTCAAATTGAAAAGAAATTTTTCTTTTAAAGATGGATTTACAAGAATTATATGAAAATATGAGTATTGGAGTTCATGACAATTTACTTTGTGTTGTGAAAGGAATTTTGCAAAGAATGGACTTCGTGTTTTGGTTGAATGGCAATAATTCATTGATTGAATATACTCAAAAAACAAAACACCTGAGAAATTAAATACAAATGCAATTTACTATATTTTTGGAAATATGATAAAATCTTTGCCTTATTTTCTTTCCATATTTTGATATATATATATGAAAGTTGAATATCAGGATAATATGAAACATATATACCAGCTGCATTTGCGCAATGATTATACATCCACACAAAAAATAATCCAACACAATTGGTTTAAAAAAAGCCCTAACAATATCTTTGTAATGTCAGATGTTGAATTTATTTATGGATTTGAAAATGAAATTTGGAAAATATTGAATAATTCAAAGAATAAATATTGGAGCTCAATATTATTTCCAAAAAATCAACAAGTACTAACTGAGATAAACTGCTTGTATATTTAATCCAGGGCATTTATAGAATAATATTTCCCTTTTTCTAATAGTATTTCATGA
This sequence comes from Austropuccinia psidii, assembly GCA_023105745.1. Lineage (NCBI taxonomy): Eukaryota > Fungi > Basidiomycota > Pucciniomycetes > Pucciniales > Sphaerophragmiaceae > Austropuccinia > Austropuccinia psidii. The sequence continues at coordinate 32,632,055 of JALGQZ010000009.1, read as the reverse complement.
GTTTATGTTGATTATCATGAAATATCTGGCTGAAGATGGATTTTAAGTAATATTATATCTTATTTTCAGGAAGCTTTATGATTACATCAAAAGAATATATAGACAACATCAAAGTAAATTTCTAAGCTTGGTTAGGGGAACAGGATATTACTGGCCAGCCAGTTACCTGAAAAATGCCCTGGTGAGAGGAATCTTCTCTGGGAGTTCTGACATGGTCAATGAGTACTTGTGAACAAACTGCTTTGCAATAAATGAGTTGGTAGCACCAGAATCAATGAGAATACTATAAAACACATCAGAAAGAGAAGAAAAGACAAAAAACTTTAGAAAATTCTTGACACCAGTATTCAGAATGCACAATTGTGCTCTGGAAGGAAAATAGTGAGGACCATTGAACACAACATGATCTTCACTCAGGCTTTTCCCTGCCTGGGAAAATTGCCAGAGGATTGGGTAAGCTTGTTTTGAGGCCTTTTTAAACAGGACTCAAGACTATGCTTCCCACCACAATAGGTACATGAGCCCTCCTTGATTCTTCTTTCTTTTTCAGAATTCATTAACTTGCACTCTTTATTCAACAAAGAAGAATGGGGCTTGTCCCTCTTCTGAAAAATCTTCTTCTTCTTATGAATTGAACTTGAAGAATTTTGAGGATGAGAAGAGTTTGACTTTGAGGCTTCAGGCTTCTTCTCTTGATGATGATTATTCTCCTTTTGCCTCTCACGGTACCTGGTATCAAGCTCCAAGGTAATATCCATTAAGTCTTGGAGGGAATCAATATTTGAAGGATGGGTGGCCAATTGATCCAGAATCCTGGAGGCCACCCCTCTCCTGAAATGATAAATGAGAGCCCTTTCACCCCAATCCCTGATTCTTGACACTAAGCTTCTAAAATCAACAACTTATAAAGATACATGCCCACCTTCTTTCATTCTCAAAGTATCCAACTCTTCTTCAGCTTTTCTGACTTCATTCAGGTCACCAAATAAATTGAAGAGTTGAGATTCAAACAATTTCCCAGAGTTGAGAAGGTAGCTTGGGTCTTTATTAGTGAGATTGAAAAAAAAGGCTCAATCCATTTCGCAGCCCTGCCAATAAGAAATGAAGTTGCATAAAGAGCTTTATTCCCATCTTGAGAGAAATTTTCCAAATCATTATGAAAAATTAATTGACAGGAATGGATAAAGATTCTGAATTTGAAGGGCTGGGTCCCATCAAAGCATTCTGGTGCCTTCATAAATGGAGTCTTGAAGGCCGGTGGTCTTGATGATTCAGAAGAAGAAGCTGCTTGAAGATTGGCCATAATCTGAGTCATCTTCTGCATAATGGCCAATAAAGATGGTTCAGATTGATGAGAGAAAGGCTGATCAGACTGAGCTAGAGTTGGTCTTCCAGTACCTTGAGGTGCCCCCACAGGAGCAGGAGCGGCCTCAGTACCATCAGACTCTTCCTCTTCCACAGAATTCTCCTCCTCTTCATAATCTTCACCTGGAGCCTTGAGACTGGTTCTTGAAATTCCTGGAAATCTGCAAACTACTCCTGAGAATGAGCTTTATCTCCTTGGCCCTCTTCCTTCCTTCCTGGATAGTGCTGCTCCTTCCATAATAGGTCCTCTGTCTAATTGGGCCATCAGTTGAGGAACTGCTGTGGTGCCATCAAGAGGAGCTCTTGGAGTTGGAGTGAGAACAGCTTTAGTTCTGTCCTGAGATCTGGTATGTCTCGCAGGAGGTGAATGTTGGATAGGCATTATTTCAGGAATAAAAATGAATTAAAATGAATTAAAACAATAAGGATCAAAATTTAAATGGATAACTTGAGGCAATCCAAAGGGAGAGCTTAAAGTCAAGTCAAATAAAAGCTTGAAGTGAAAATAATGAATCAAATAAGAAGCTTCAAGTATGTCAATCAATCAAATATCAATGAAGTCTTGAAGTGAATAAATCAGTCAATCAAATCATGCAAAAGCAAATTCTTGCAGAAAATCAGTCAATCAAATGAATTCTTAAATCAAAATCGATTTATGTCAAAATTCTTAATGTGAGTAAGCAGCAAAGTCAATGAAACTTCAGGACAATAAATTTTCTTGAAGTCAATTTCAATTATGTCAAATCAATCATTAAAATAAATATCAAGTGAATTCTCCCTTAAAAATCAAAATTCTTGAAGAAATAATCAAAATGAATCTTGATGTGAAGAACGCGTGTGAATTAATATGATGAGCAATTGGAGGATCAAAAACAAAAGATGCTTGAATTATAATTGGAATGTGATTTGATAATTTGAGATTGAGAGTTAAAAGGAAGATAAATAAAAAATAAAATGAAAATGGGTCAGTTATCAATTTTCAAGAATGAAGAATGAATGAGAGAAAATTGAGAAGTGACAAAGAATCATTAAGTTCATAAGCATTAAAGAGTCATAATTTCAATGAATGAAAGAATGAAAATGATAAGAGAATGAATGAACAGAATGAAAAGAAATTATGAGTTAATTAGTATAATGTCACAGGGGCTCTTGGACAGAAAACAAGAGTGGCCTGGCACTCAGGAGTCAAGGACTCACTTGGAAGGCTCCAAAAGGATAAAAGAGAGAAAAGCAGAATGAATTTCTTTAAGAAGGATAAGAGTAAGAATAAGGACAAGTATGTCAAAGATAAGAAAGAGTAAGGGAAGCCAATAGCCAGAGAATGAAGAAAGCCAAAAGCCAAGAAGCCAACCAAGTGAATCCCCAATTCACTGTTTTAACCAGCCAGAAAAGTAAATGGAATTAGTAAAGGATAGTACCACAAATATCCACTGACAGGCAAAGAAGAAAGGTGCAAATGACTTACTTAAGAATATCAGTACTTACTTTCATAAATGAAAAGAAAAAATTGTGAGCCTTTGAGATATGACCACATATCCAATAAGGTCACAAAAAGGATTAATAATAATTATACCTTTAATATAATTATATTAAAATTAATTAGAATAATTATACACTAAAAATAATTACTCAAATATACAAAAAATACCATAAATTGGTACTAAAATTGGTTTAACTTAAAAACCAATGAATGAACATGTGAAATAAATTATACCATTGGATTCCCCATGGAGAAATACACATATACCACTTTTATGGCATATCTGTAAAGTCAATATTTAAGGAATTATAAGGTATAATACCTTATAAAAACCATAAAACCTTATTTATCTCAGAAACTAATGAAACAACATGTGAAATAAATTGTACCAGTGGATTCCCCACAAACCTCCACATATAAAACAATTAATAAGCTAATTCCCAAAATCAATACTTAAGGAATTATCCTGAATATATGCACTTTTTTGGTCAACGCATATATTCAGTGATCATAGCTAATATCTTCTAAAATATACATGATAGAATGATGAACCAAAAATAAAGTTACCACGTAATTACTGTAAGAACACAGATATGAACTTTATTTTACAAGTTATAAACAAGGTTAAAACCTATGATGAAATATTGATAAAAATCAGCAGAGCTGTTGACCACTTTGTTGTGAAAGTGCTCCAAACTTAAAAAAAGATACACAGTTGGATTCTACTAGTTCATTCGTGAAGAATGATGTAATTTTTATTATTAAATTCAGGGTATAACCCCCTGAAATCAAGGTTTGAAGTTTAAAATATTGAATTTCGACAGAAAAGATGAGTTACAAGAAAAATCATCAAAATTAGAGTTTTGATGATGTAATGAAAAGCTCTTGGCAGCATAATAAAGTTATGTCAGGCTATCAGAATTAACTCTCTGAATTGCTGTAGCGTGAAAACCTTAAAAGTTATTGAGGTTCAAAGTTTGAGCTTAAATTGAGCTGTTATGATCACATACTGTAACCTTAAATTAAGTTTAACAGTCTTAATAGTGATAAAATTGGTGAATACTATTAGTTTATGATTAAAACTAATAAAATACACGAAATTTGGGGTTCTGCCAAGCCTCTGATGTCATCACACTTAGAGTTACAGTGATAACTCTAAATAATGGTGCAATAATGATGTAATATGGTTTGATCATGATGTAATCACCCTCAAACCTTAAAATATTGATCAATTCCAGTGGATATGATCAGTACACGTCTACTAGAAGCCTGTTGGACTCTAGGAGGGAGGTATTTACTATAAATAGAGCTCTTTTTACTCTGTTTTCCCCTCAGACGCATCAAAAACATTAAATCAATTAAATAAAAGGTAATTTCTTTATTCTTTAAATATAAAACTCTTATATTCTTAAAGACCAAAGACCATCTTGTTATTAATCACCATTTTTACGTGATTAAATCAATTCTTTAATTGTTTTTGCTATAAATCTCTCTAAAAAGCTCATTTCCACGTAAAATCAAGAAATTTAGTAAATTCTCTTTATTTTTATTGTAAATACAATTTGAAAAGGTTGTATTATATTCTTTTGGCGTAAAATAACTCAAAATTATTATCTTAAGTGTTAAAAGTAGGTTATTTCATCTTATTATAATAATTTCTCTCTTATTATTACTCATAATAATTCTTATTTAATATAAATAGTATTTATATTAATTTATAAATTTAATATTAGTAATATTATTGTTATTAATTGTTTTTTATTTATAAAAAACAATTTTTTACGCCTTTATTATTTGTTGGTAACAATAATAAAGAGCTTTTTAATATATTAATTATTTTATATTAATATATTTATTTATTATATTATATTTTCATAATATAAATTATATTATTATATTTATTTAATAATATAATTATTTTACGCCATAATAATAATAATTATTTATTATTATTATATTTTTAATCTTATTTATTCAATTTATAAGGACATTCAGAGTACAATAAGTAATAAATTAGTAATTTTTACTTATTGTTTCATAGTCAAACCTTACATTTGGGGGCCTGGCCGTGATATTTACTTAAAAGACCTTTAAAAAGATTCTATTTGGGTTTATCCATAATAAATTATATTTATAATCATAAAATTATATAATAATTTTATATTTTATTGATTTTAAAAGCTATTGAGGCATTTGGAAAGCAATTGTACTGTCTTACACGTGGTTTTTCACATCCTTAGACTTGCAAGAACTTTCTTTGAGTGACTCTAGTGATTAAAAAAGATAATTTATAAATTAAAAATAATTTTTATTATAATTTAATTTTATAAGAATCATATTCATTTTTTATTTTATTCTTTAAAAATAAAAATATACATAAAAAATATTAAAAAATATTAAAAACCAATAAAAAAAAAGTTATTTTTATTCATTTCTTTATTTATTTCATTTTTTAAGATATAAAAGCAATTTCTACGTGGAAAATTGCCATATCTTGCCAAAAATAACACTTATTATAAAAAGACTTATATTTATTTGTCTTTTTTAGTGTTTGAAGATAACCCAACAGAAGACAACCAAGCTACTGTTGAGAGATTGGTGGAAGAAACTTGTCAAAGTTCTCCTACACCAGTTATCACCAAAAGAAAGAAAGCTAAGAAATTAGACTTTCCAGGGCCCACCATTCAAGACTCTGAAGGTGAGCACCTCTTTTTAAATTGCCATAAAAGAATTTTATTCTAAAATACTTTTATTTTTTCTTATTCTTTAATTATGACTACCAGAAGAGGTTCCCAATACTCCATCCAATCAGATGGAGCTGGACTCAGAAGTAGAATTGATCCCTCAAAAGGGAAAAGAAAGGGCAATATCCCCAGTGGAACAGAATCCACACAAGGAAGTGCCTTATCCCAAAGGCAAGTCCCAGAAATGCCCATGATATCTGAGCCTGAATTGGAACTAAGTATGAGTAACTCAAACAGGTACAAATCACATTCAGAGGGCTCAGATAGACATCTACATGAGCCAGTACAAGCAGTATTACACAGTATACAAGGACAAAGACTGGGAAATGCTGCCTCAAATACACCAAGGAGTGATGAACTCCTGGCACATCCTGAAAAAGTTCCTCAAAGAGGAGGAGATAGTGAAATACTCCAATGGATGGAATCCACTGTCATCCAAACCTCAAATCAAAAAAATCAAGGATTATCATGCCAAAAAGAAGGAGGAAACCAAGGAAGAAGCCCCAGTAGCTTCTACCAGCAAGCCTCAAGCCAACCCACTTCCCCAAGAAGGGAAGAAGAACAAGAAAAAGCATTGGAGGAAACCATATTCCCCAAGCTACAGAATCCCAAGAATCCAAAAGGATGCCATGGACAATGTCTTCAACATGGCCAGAACCTTGATGGAATTCAAGGACAAGGAAGAGCAAAGAATGAGACAACCTCATTTCCCAAAGAAATAACCTTGTCCAAAGATGTTGTAAATACTTTAACAGAAATCAAAAATAGTATATTACCTCTAAAAGAAATTAAAGACAGTTTATTATCACTACAAGAAATAAATAACAATTTATCTTCTTTAACAAAAATTGTTGTGCAAAACAAAAAAGAAATTGACAACATTAAGTTTATTGTTGAAAATAATAAACCAAAGAATTTAATTGACAATACTCAAAAATTAATACAAGGACAACAAGAATTGTATAAATAAATAAAAGATATCAAAGACAAAACTTTGACAATCAATTATGATGTGAGTATTGATAATCTTACAGAAAAATTAAATAAATTAAGTATTTCTGTAGAAAAATTTGAAGAAAAAACTTCATCACACCAAAAATTACTTTTGGACCATGTGGAAAAAAGTGATGAAGCAAGAATGCATCTGAAAGATGATATTCAAAGTGAAATAAGGCTTATTACAGAAAAAATGGATAAGATTAATGAGGCTAATTTAAATATGCCAAAGTTATCAACACCATTTTCTCATATAAGAAGCCCTGTTAAAACAAAAGAGGAATTGTCAAATCCTTTCATAACAGACTTGAGTCACCAAGACAATAACCAAGTCTTAATGAAAGAAGCACCTCAATTGAAAGAATGGCCAACATTCACAGGAGAAGGTGAATATGACCACATGTCATTTATTAAAACAATTGACATGTTACAAGAAGACTATGCCATACCAGATGAATTAATCACTGCAAGATTACATTCATTGTTTGAGAAATCTGCAAAAAGATGGTATTATGGCATAAGACAGACAAATGGTAAAAATACCTGGTCTTGGTGGAAACAAGAAATAATCACCAAGTGGGCAAATGATGCCTGGAGGTATAAGATAGAAAATGCATTTGAAAACTCTTTCTTTGACCCAGAGAAAGATAAACCTTTAACTTGGTTCTTAAAACAAGTTGAAAGGCTTAATGCACTGTACCCAGAAATGTCACAGAAGATGGTGCATATGAAAATACTTAAAAAATGTGGAGGGGAACTAGAACATGCCCTAAGAAGCAGGTGTATAGAACCATGCTCCACAGAAGAGTATATAAATGCACTAGAAGATATAGTGACAAGGACAAAAATTGGCAGGACTTGGAAAAGATTGGACATTAAAAGCCCAAACAAAACATTTATCAAGAAAGATAAATCAAAAGAATCCTTTAAACCCAATACATCCAACAATAATGAGCAGAGAAAATGCCATAAATGTGGAGGTATTGGACACTTAGCCAATAATTGCCTTAAAAAAGCAAAGATCAATGAAATTGTGGAAACAGAAAACCACAATGACAAAGAAGAGGAATCTGACTCTGAAAAAGAGACAGAAGAGTCAGAGAGCTCTGAAAGTGATGAAATCAATATAATTAATGCACAAATTAATAATATTGATATAATTTATGAAGTACTGGATGTTAACTCAAACTTGCCACAAGTTGGAACATCTGACACAAATCTGACAAACATACAAGATGCCAAAATGTATAGAACCAAACCTGCAAGAGGAATGGGATATACAGCTGGAAAATCAAGTATTAGTATTGTTATGGTTGATAACCAAGAAGGAAAGGTTAACTTGGATACAGGAGCATATTGCACTTGTGTTGGCAAAAGTTATTTAAAAACCATTGTCCCAGACTGGCAAGAAAAACTTATTCCAATACAAGGTGTCAAATTTAGTAGTGCAAGTGAGAGCATGAAGCCCCTTGGAATAATTGATTTAACACTAATCTTTCCTCATCCCTCACAATGTGTCAGAATTAAAGTAGAGTTTGTAGTAATGGACAACTGTACTAGTAATCATTTCATACTTGGGAATGACTACTTATCAATCTATGGTATAGATATCTCCAACCAAAAGGATAGATATTTTACCATAGGAGATAATAAAAGACAAAAGTTTGCATTCTTAAATAACAAAAAACAAATCACAGTTATTAAGAATGAGGAAAAAATTCCAGAAAAAGAACTTTTTATATCTGAACAACTCAAAGAGGCAGAATTCAATCAAGAATTAACAGAAAAAATGAAAGAAAAATTGATTGACCTCTTATTCAAGTATAAAAATGCCTTTGCAACTGACAAAGAGCCACTAGGTGCCATAATTGGACATGAAGTGGATATAATTCTGAATGTAGAAAAACCTTACCCACCTTTATTAAGAAGACCTGCTTATCCAGCCAGCCCAAGAGCTAGAGAAGCCTTAGAGGTGCACATTAAAGAATTAATGGACCTTGGAGTATTAAGAAAGGTTGGACATAATGAGCAAGTAGAAGTTACTACACCTGTCATTATAACTTGGCATAATGGAAAATCAAGGATGGTAGGAGACTTCAGAGCCCTGAATACCTATACCATTCCAGACAGATATCCAATACCCAGAATCCATGAGACATTGACCCAATTGTCACAAGCTAAGTTCATCACAGCTATGGATGCTCTTAAGGGTTTTCATCAAAATGTCTTAACAGACAATGCCAAGAAACTACTAAGAATAATAGTCCATTGTGGAATTTTTGAATACTTAAGAATGCCATTTGGGATAAAAAATGCACCTTCCCATTATCAAAGAATGATGAATACCATATTTCCTGAAGAATTATCAGAAGGATGGTTAATAATCTACATTGATGATATCATAGTTTGCTCAGAAACTTGGGAAAATCACCTGACAAGACTAGAAAGGGTACTACAGAAAATAGTCCAAGTAAATATGAAAATTTCATTGAAAAAATGTCATTTTGCATATAGTGAATTAAAAGCCCTAGGACATGTAGTATCTGGCCTTAGTCTAGGCATAGACAAAAATAAAGTAGCAGCAGTACTACTTAAACCAATGCCTCAAACCAAAAAAGAAATGCAATCATTTCTAGGATTTGCTGGTTACTATAGACAGCATATAAAGGACTTTGCAAAGATTGCTAAATCCTTGTATAAGCTATGTGACCAACAAACAGTCTATGAGATGACAGAAGAAAGAGTCAAAGCATATAAAGAATTGAAAAATTCCTTAACAAATGCCCCATTTCTTCTAATGCCAGATTGGAAACTACCTTTCAAACTGTACATTGATGCTTGTGGAGAAGGACTAGGTGCTGCACTTCACCAAACACAAATTATCAATGATAAACCAGTGGAAGGACCAATTTGTTTCATTTCAAGGCAGATAAAGCCAACAGAAGCAAGGTATGGAGCAAGCCAAATGGAATGCTTATGCCTAGTGTGGGCTTTAGAAAAGCTGCATTATTATTTGGATGGCACAGTATTTGATGTAATCACAGACTGTAATGCTGTGAAATCACTATTAAATATGAAGACTCCAAATAGACATATGCTGAGATGGCAAATTGCTATCCAAGAATATAGAGGAAATATGACTATTGTTCATAAATCTGGAAATATTCATAAAAATGCAGATGGTCTTAGCAGATGGGCTCTAGCAAATACCCCTGACAATCCAGCATGGGTACCACAAGAAGAGCACCATATAGAAGGAATATGTGTTACAGACATTGGCACAGAATTCTTTAACCAAGTTAAAGAAAGCTATAAGACAGACAAAAATTGCCATATCTTAAGCCAACTTCTAATGAAAGACTGCAAAGATCCATCACTTTCATCAAAACTAGATGAAATATGGAAAAAGGCATATGATGAAGGAAGATTTCACCTCCTTGATGGAATCCTTTACCATAGAACAAAACACACATGTGTTATGGCCTTAACAGATAGAACACTAATAAACACTATTTCACATGAGTGTCATGATAGTGTTGCATCTGGACATCTCTCAGAAGATAGGACACTAGAAAGGGTGAAAACCTGCTCTTGGTGGCCAAATTGGAAGAAAGATGTTGCAGAGTACTGCCAAACCTGTGACAGATGTCAAAAAGCCAACAGAGCCACAGGAAAGAAATTTGGAATGATGATCCAAATCCAAGAACCAAAATCCCCATGGGAAATAGTTCATATGGATTGGGTAACAGCCTTACCTCCAGGAGGAGACAGGAGTTATAATGCATGTCTAGTGTTAGTTGACAGGTACAGTAAAACTCCCATGTTCTTACCATGTCATAAAGATGACACAGCTATGGATACAGCCATAATGATATGGAATAAAGTCATTAGCCACACAGGCTTATTCCAAAATATTATAAGTGACAGAGACCCAAAGTTCACTTCAGCATTATGGACAAACCTCCATAACTTGTTTGGGACAAAGTTATCATTCTCAACAGCTTATCATCCTCAAACTGATGGTTTAGCAGAAAGAATGATACAGACCCTAGAGGATATGATCAGAAGATTCTGTGCTTATGGGCTAGAATTCAAAGATTCTGATGGTTTTACCCATGATTGGTGTACACTAATACCAGCACTTGAACTGGCATATAAGACATCAATCCATTCTTCTACTGGCAAAACACCAGCAATGCTAGAGAAAGGTTGGAATCCAAGACTTCCTTATGACACCCTCAAAAAGGACTTAGTGGATATACATCCAACAGCAAGCAGTTTCAAGATAATGCTTGACAAAGCAAGACACCATGCAAACAGATGCATGCAAGATTCTTTTAAATATGCAAAAGAAAAATGGGATAAAAGTCATAAACCACCTGACTTCAAAATAGGGGACTTGGTTTTAGTATCAACCCTTAATTTCAATAACATAAAAGGCCCAAAGAAATTGAAAGATTCCTTTGCAGGACCATTTATGATAAAAGCACTTCATGGACCCAATGCTGTGCAATTAGAACTCACAGGTGAACTAATGAACAAACACCCAACTTTCCCTGTAAGTCTGATAAAACCTTACAGTTCAAGTGACAAAGAGTTATTTCCACTAAGAAATAAACCCCCACTTGAAATTCCCCCCTTGGAAGAAGGAGAGGAAAAGAAAATAGTAAAAGTCCTTAAAGAAAGAAGGACAAGAAACAAAAAAGAAAGGGAATACCTTGTGAGGTATAGAAATTCTACTCAAGAAGATGAATGGCTACTTGAGAAAGATATAACAAATGCTGATAAATTACTAAGAAGGTTCAGACATGAAAGAAAACCTGAAAAATAAAAAGTTAAGCATTATTGAGCTTCAAGACTAACAAAGTCTATTGAAGAGGTAGGACAGTGGATGATACCCTAATCACATATATCAGATTGTGGTACAATCTTTTTTGGTGGTAGGGAATGTGAGCCTTTGAGATATGACCACATATCCAATAAGGTCACAAAAAGGATTAATAATAATTATACCTTTAATATAATTATATTAAAATTAATTAGAATAATTATACACTAAAAATAATTACTCAAATATACAAAAAATACCATAAATTGGTACTAAAATTGGTTTAACTTAAAAACCAATGAATGAACATGTGAAATAAATTATACCATTGGATTCCCCATGGAGAAATACACATATACCACTTTTATGGCATATCTGTAAAGTCAATATTTAAGGAATTATAAGGTATAATGCCTTATAAAAACCATAAAACCTTATTTATCTCAGAAACTAATGAAACAACATGTAAAATAAATTGTACCAGTGGATTCCCCACAAAAATCCACATATAAAACAATTAATAAGCTAATTCCCAAAATCAATACTTAAGGAATTATCCTGAATATATGCACTTTTTTGGTCAACGCATATATTCAGTGATCATAGCTAATATCTTCTAAAATATACATGATAGAATGATGAACCAAAAATAAAGTTACCACGTAATTACTGTAAGAACACAGATATGAACTTTATTTTACAAGTTATAAACAAGGTTAAAACCTATGATGAAATATTGATAAAAATCAGCAGAGCTGTTGACCACTTTGTTGTGAAAGTGCTCCAAACTTAAAAAAAAGTACACAGTTGGATTCTACTAGTTCATTCGTGAAGAATGATGTAATTTTTATTATTAAATTCAGGGTATAACCCCCTGAAATCAAGGTTTGAAGTTTAAAATATTGAATTTCGACAGAAAAGATGAGTTACAAGAAAAATCATCAAAATTAGAGTTTTGATGATGTAATGAAAAGCTCTTGGCAGCATAATAAGGTTATGTCAGGCTATCAGAATTCACTCTCTGAATTGCTGTAGCGTGAAAACCTTAAACGTTATTGATGTTCAAAGTTTGAGCTTAAATTGAGCTGTTATGATCACATACTGTAACCTTAAATTAAGTTTAACAGTCTTAATAGTGATAAAATTGGTGAATACTATTAGTTTATGATTAAAACTAATAAAATCCACGAAATTTGGGGTTCTGCCAAGCCTCTGATGTCATCACACTTAGAGTTACAGTGATAACTCTAAATAATGGTGCAATAATGATGTAATATGGTTTGATCATGATGTAATCACCCTCAAACCTTAAAATATTGATCAATTCCAGTGGATATGATCAGTACACGTCTACTAGAAGCCTGTTGGACTCTAGGAGGGAGGTATTTACTATAAATAGAGCTCTTTTTACTCTGTTTTCCCCTCAGACGCATCAAAAACATTAAATCAATTAAATATAAGGTAATTTCTTTATTCTTTAAATATAAAACACTTATATTCTTCAAGACCAAAGACCATCTTGTTATTAATCACCATTTTTACGTGATTAAATCAATTCTTTAATTGTTTTTGCTATAAATCTCTCTAAAAAGCTCATTTCCACGTAAAATCAAGAAATTTAGTAAATTCTCTTTATTTTTATTGTAAATACAATTCGAAAAGGTTGTATTATATTCTTTTGGCGTAAAATAACTCAAAATTATTATCTTAAGTGTTAAAAGTAGGTTATTTCATCTTATTATAATAATTTCTCTCTTATTATTACTCATAATAATTCTTATTTAATATAAATAGTATTTATATTAATTTATAACTTTAATATTAGTAATATTATTGTTATTAATTGTTTTTTATTTATAAAAAACAATTTTTTACGCCTTTATTATTTGTTGGTAACAATAATAAAGAGCTTTTTAATATATTAATTATTTTATATTAATATATTTATTTATTATATTATATTTTCATAATATAAATTATATTATTATATTTATTTAATAATATAATTATTTTACGCCATAATAATAATAATTATTTATTATTATTATATTTTTAATCTTATTTATTCAATTTATAAGGACATTCAGAGTACAATAAGTAATAAATTAGTAATTTTTACTTATTGTTTCATAGTCAAACCTTACAAAAATAAAGATAAAAATAAATCCAATATATTAATTAACTGGGGAAAATGTCCCCAGGTGCTGAAAGGTGGCCAGTATATGTGAAAAGCTGAAAGGCTGATCTTGTAAGGTGAGTCAACAGCTGTATTTTCCGAATTGGGCCAATAAAGTTCTTGCCATCTTGAAAACTGAACTGTGGGACTGAATTGGCCCAATTGGGCCAAGGCCATACAGGATACTTGAGTATTACCTGTATGAACCAATTGAATTGTCCAAGGGATGTTGAAGTACTTACTGCCTTGACAACTGATTGAAATGATGTAATACCCCTGAGAAATGGCCCTTTGAATACTCCTGAATTGAACTTCCAACCCAACTCCTGCAGGGCCAGGTGGTTGGGGTCCTTAAATAGTCTTCTGATAGCAGCCATGGATTGCCAGACTAATGAGCTGAAGAGTCCTCCTTCAAAATTGGCGTTGGATTTTGGTACCTTGATTTGGAATCATGGAACTTGGTCCTGAAAATGTCACCATTGAATTACTGAGGAAAGATGGTGCATAATGGTATATAATACCATATATGCACCACTCCTGCAGCCATGAGTATGGGGTGCATGGAGGAATGGGAGGAATCCCCCTTAAGTTGAGGGGAAGGATTGAGCTGAGCTGATCTGGTGGCCTCTGGTGGTTACCAGAGGCCATGGGGTGAAATGTGGTCCATGGTGGTCCTTGGCCAATTTGGGGCCTATGGTGGTTTATGGCCATTTTTGGTGTCATGGTGATTGTGGCCAAAATTGGGCTCAGGTGGGCCCAATTGGGGTTTGGGACCCATCTGGCCTTGAGGGCTAGTGGGATGCGCCATTTTGACCCCATTGCATTAGGCCAAAAGGGGCCTGATTGGCCCACAGACCGTGGGCCATAGAGGCCATAGGGGCCCAAATGGCCCAAAAAGGCCATTTAAGCCCTAGACCCCCTAATGAAAGGGGGTGGCCCAAGTATGATGGTTATGGCTAGGGGGCCCAGAACCCCCTAGGAGACAAAAGGACACCCCCAGGCCCAAAAACAAAGATAGAGGACTGAGGGTTGGAGATATGGAAATTGGCCAGGAAGGCCAATGATGGCAGGATATGGCTTGGGGGAGGTGCTATGGCAAAAAGTCCATAGAACACCAAAGGGGGCCAATTGGCCATAAAAGATATGGTGTGGCCAATTGGCCCCAAATTGGTTCCAGGCTGGATTGCCGCAACAGCTATGGAGGGGGGTCATTCCTTGTGGTTGTGACACTTTTCCAGCTAATTTGAGAAAGAAATTAAAGATATTTCTTATAGCTTCATTGTAGATAGACAAACCTATGTTTATAACAACATATTTGGATCCCTTAACCAAATTCACCTAGGGTAACTCCATTGGCTGTTTTTCAATTTTATCAGAATAATTAATAGTTTCTCATGAAATTCAAGAGATTTAAATTCTTTTCAGAAATATTTGAAGGTTTTAACTTTAGAATGAATTTAAGGCAAAATAATGTATATATTAAATTGAAAATTTTTTGCTCAAATGAAGGTGTTGTGTAAATTTAATTGATTTTATAATGAATTAAAATATATAATTTAAATGCTAAGTGGAATTGATTAGAATTGGTTTTATGAAGTGGTATGGGTTCAAGTTTATAAATTGGAAAATAAATGCAAAGGGGGTAAAAAGGGAAAAAAGCAAAAGAGTTTCAGGACATCCGACAGTTGGGATCTGAAGAATATTGAATCAGGATTTCCTCTTTTATTTAATAATTTTCAGCCTCATTTAGACCTTTTTATCATACTTTGGCTGGTATTAAAGCTTTTACAGATATTACAAGCTTTCAAACGATAAATCCCAGATTACATACTTGGAATGAAGTCTTTAAGAGATTGGAAAGCTTAATAATCTTTGAATGAGCTTCAAATTAGATCCATCTTTATCCAAAACCGATCAGAAGTAAATTTTTGGTCTAGATTGGTGCTTGACAGGTAAAAAGAAATAAATAAAAAAGCTCCTATAAGTTCCATTTTTAAATTTATTTACTTGATGTTTTCACATATCTTATAAGCTGATTGTATCCATGTATATACCAAATATAAATAATATTTTTCCCATGATATTCTTTAGTATTTACCCTTGCAAGAAACTTATTTTATTATTTTTCAAGAAAATTAATATTACTTTGAGAACTGGTTATAAATTTAAATTCAGATAATTTATTTTTGAACTTCATTTTTACAATATTAATAAAACAAAGTGAAAAATAAAGAAGTAAGTTTAGAAGTAAAACTGAAAGTAATATACCCAATCAAAGCTTATAGTTATTGGGGGTTTGGACTAACACTTGCAGCTCAAAGTGTAATTTAAAGTTGATAATATTTGAGTTGGAAATTTATTTTTTAATGATGATTTCTTAAGTTTAAATCCATAAAGACCCCCTATAGCTATATTTTATTACAGAGGAAGTTTCTGGAATAATGAAAAGAGACCTGTGAATAATGTTTTTTTTCTACCAATCAGTAAGATCAGTTTTTTCATCGCATATATTTTATGAAATAAAATCTCACATTGGTATAATAATTCTTCTATCTTTTATTTGTTAGAATATTCATAAATAAATAATTGAAATACAAAAATTTTATTCTATTCATATAATCATAGTAATTATTTTATGTTGTAATTTCTTATTTAAAAATCATTCACTAAACCAAAAATACCTTTGATAATTCTCTTATCAGAAATTTTGGTTTTTCTTACTTCTTTTCATTAGTTTATAACTGCCTCTTACCATTTTTGGCTATGTTTTCTTATTTTATCTTTTATAAACTGTTTTTTGATCAATAAAACATTTTTATGCTTATTACTTTGTTGTAATTATAATTACATAAAATTATTCCACCATTCTATTCATAAGTAATATTTATAGGTATTGGTAAATCTGAACAGCTTCTGGTGAGCTCATGTAAGCCCTTATGTGAATTTTCCAAAATGGGCCGAATTCATGTAAGAAAAGCTATTTTTGGCAAACAATTGCCACAGCTTAAGAAAATTCAAATATTTACAATAAAATTTATTTAATTATTCTCTTTTCCACCCAAATGTTCCCTCATCTTAATATTTTCCTTGTAGTCCCAAACTTCCCAATTCAACAAATTTTCCCATTTCATTCCTTAAGGGATAAAATGAGAAGAATGAATGCACTTATGAGTTTTTATGATCTTCAAAACAAAGGGGACTTATGTGGGAAGAATCCCTCTAATAACTGCAAATATGTTCAATTTTCATCCAAACTTCTTTCAATCCTAAATAAGAGGTCTTTGTTGATATCAGGCTCAAATATCACCTGTTTAACAATCTTTTCTTGGACATATTTAACAATAAAATATATTAAGAAAGTGTATTAATTTTAGGTTTGATATTGCTCCTTGTAATTTTTCTTAAGGAATCTAATTAAGTAGGCTATACACTATTCAAGCTAAAAGCCATTTTTTAATAAACAATCAGGGTTTTGAGGTCAAAATTTCATCTAGAGTAGGTAAAATTATTGAAAATATACAAAAATCAGGGTAAAGATTGGATATTTAATAAAATAAATCCCATCATAAACTTTTATTGAAAATTTGAGAGGCTTATTAGGGGTTAAGCTCTCCAATTTTTGGAAAACCGGGTGTGTGGTTGAAGTGGGTCTTAAATCAGGAAATTATAACTTGTCTCAATATTGAATTAGTTTATGAGTATTTACTTCATTTTCTGTACCAAAAGCCCCAAGCTCAAGTCAATAATATAATTTTTAGAAGTGGTCAGTTTTTTTTAAGAAAATCATCAACAGAAGCTTCTCACACTCATCTGTAAGCTATCATAGGCTATTGAGCCATCCAAAAAATTCTCATAATCAAATTTTGTGACAGTATAGCTCCTTTAAATTTTGCATTTGGTGCATAATGAAAATAAAAATGAGTCCAAAAGCCCACAGAAATATAATATCTGAGCCAATTTGACTCAGCAACCCAAAATTTATTACCAAATAAATATTTGAAACCAAAAACACTCTCCCATTTTTAAAATCCAAAAGATTACTGGAAACTAGAAAAAATATTTATCCATAATTTCTTGATTCTTCTATTTAGAATAAGGATAAGACCAATTTTTTGCATTTCAACATGAGATTTGAGGATCTATGAATTAACTCCAAGTAAGAAACAGATAAAATTAGCAGGAAATACCTTTATCCTATAAGTTATTTCATAATCTCAGAAAAGTAATAGAATAGGATCTTAATTTTTTCACTAAAGGTTTAACACAATCACCATGAATTAAATTTTCTCATTGAATATCAGAACATGAACCAGCTTTAAGAGTTTGATATTGTAAAATGAGCTTAATTATAAAACCGCATCTCTAATAAGTGAATATATCAATTTAAAAGTATAAAATGAGGCTCCCTTATTGTAAGATGTGTCTATGAAACTGTTGATAATATTACTATTCATCAACAGTACTATGACTGTTCTTATGAAATATAATAAATAAATTTCTTATAAAAAAATTGAATAAGTAATTACTTCATTATTTCTGGAAGTTTTATAAACTACTAGGTATTATAACAGTAAGTATTAATTTCCACATAAATCAATTACAAGAAGTATTTAATAGTAAACATTTTCTATTAAAGTAATAAAATTACTTGAATATATAATTATCTTTTCAAAGAGTAATTATAAAGATAATTTTTGAAGAAAACTATTACTAGAGAAAAACTTCAAGAATTAATAAAAGCCACTCACTCATACACCAATAAAACCTTGAGAAGAACTGGCAGAGAGATTTGACGGATAAATTGTGGATTTAAAGGATCAAAGCTGCTTAATAGCCATAATACAACAAAATAATAGCCGAAAACTATTGGAAATAGTATATTTCCATGATCTCAAATCGTTCTTATTTATTTGGGAATATCTGAAACACTTAAGGAAACAACTAACTAATACTTACTTGTTGGTACTAAATATATAATTGGGGAATAAGATGATTTAGAAAAAGCAGCAAGAGGAGGCCTCTTTTAAGTAGAAAACGGCTCACAGAGGTGAGCCATGAAGCAAGATAAAAAAAAAGAGAGTGAGAAAGCAATTTATCCTTTTTTGATTACTGATTGCATCATCTGTTGTCATGTAAAATTATCATAATTACTTAATTAAGACTTTTACCTGACTACTAACCCATTCATGGTTAAGAATAAAAGGAGTAACAACAGTTAATCTTCTTTTATTTCACCATAAACATTAATTGCTCAAATTTATCAATTTTATTGGAAATTCTATCACACATTGTATTTTCTGTGAATTTTTGAAGGTTCCATGTTTCACATGGAATCATCAAAAATGGCCAATAAGTAAATATTTCAATTTTATTTATGAAATCATAATTCTTTCTGTTTTACGTATGAATAACATCAGTCTAAAGTGTACCCAAAAGTTTCAGAGAGATTCATTGAAAATTTTATTTTTAATTTATTTTTGAAGTTTTTACCTTATTTCTATGTAGAATTGCAAATAGCACAGTATAGCTGGTTTCCATGAGGTGAATTAATGGATACTAGTCCAAAAAGGGTTTTGATTGCCTTTTGAATTTCTCTTCACACAAAATAATTAAGGATTCAAATTGCTACAGGAGTAAGAGTAGCTCATTACCTCCTTGTAACATCAAAATAGCAGCTTATTGGCAATTATCTCATGATCTAATGAGACGGTAACTTGGTGACCAATCTCCCAAAAGGCTTTGATATTCTAGTTAGGCCATTATTAGCCATAGATCTAAGCTTTAGAGCTATCCATGCCTCAGAGTCCTCAGAAGTTGGTTACCCTGGCTCTCTTTGATTTCTTTTGTCCCCTTTAGCTAGTTTCACATCAAAAATAGTAATTCAAGCTTAAAGACTGATATCAACAATGGGTTTACCAAATTTTTATGTAATAATACTGTGATTGTAAGTGGCACAAACATGCATAACACTAATCTTAGCTTATATGTAACAATGAATTTCACCCATTCCCCTTATTTTGGCATAAAATTCAGAAACAAAATTTTTCACAATTCTTATATGTTGTATTGATGATGTGGTATTGAATTATTCTCCATATTACCACCTCATATAGCTAATTTGATCTTATTCCATCTATGAAGCTACCCTGGGTGAATGTTTGTGTAGAATCCAAATCTTTCCTTAAATCCATGGATTTACTTTCTCACAGTATTCATATTTTCTTAAATCAAGAATGATGAATTTTGGATATGTGCATGATTTATGGATTATTCATAGTTCAGAATTTACATTAATATTAATTATGGCCTATTTGGGTATGTAAAATCTACCTCAAGACTCCCATTTATCCATAAACAAAAGTTAATCATACTCATCTTGAGAATTGGAATTTGAGAATTTAGAAATATAATTCATAGTCTTTGACAGGTTCCTTGTGAATTTTGAAGTATTTTAATACTTGAGTATTCTCTGAGTACTTTTCTTCACTATTAAATTTGCTTATTAATTTGAAATTTATAGCCATATTTTAGTGAAAAACCTCTGAATAGGAAAGGACAAAAAACAAAGAGCTCAAAATGAAATATTCCATATACTGAATCTTATGACTTGGGCTTGAGATAAATCATCTTGAATCCCATTTTCATATATGAAGCTCACTGAAACAAATCTCTTTTAAGATCATATAGGATTACCAATAAAAGACTAATAATGAACAAATATATTCATAATTATCACCTTCTTTTAACCACATGAGTAGTACCAAATTTGAATTTAATGTTGCTTAGACCTCTAATCAACTCATGAAATTTCAATAAATCTCAAATCTAATTTCATTAAAGAACTATCTCTCAGCTTATAGTTATTTTAGGTGTCGAAAATGTCATTCTATAGGACTTTTTAAATAAACTAAAAATTTTGGAATCCATATCCACAAAGTATTTCTGAAGAAAATATTTAGGCATTTCTTTCCCCAAAATCATGTTTGGATTGATTTAAAATCAAATAAAATATTTTTTACGGGGTAGAAAATTAAATAAAAAATAATTCAATACTGGAAATATCAAAAGAAAGATCATCTTTAGCTCTCCTTAATTAAATTTGAATATACAGATTATTTCAGAAAAACTTCTTTTCAACAAAATAAAGTTCACTAATCAATTAAGACTATTACTATATATATACATCAATTCCCTTACTTAGAAAATAATCCATTCAATATCCAACAGTACAAGAGTGAAAAATATATAAGTTATTTATGTTTACAATCTCATTCAAAATAATCCTGAGTTTTATTGTCAAAATAAATAACTGAGTGTGATATTAAAGCAGAAATTCTCACTAAAATGTTTCCTTAATGAAATCAAATGTTATTAATGATAATTCGATAAAAGGGTGTTTCTTAATTTAAGTAGCAGTTATTCTTTGAATATACTTGGTGTTGTATTTAATATCATCTACTGAAATACTCACCTGGTGAATCTCTCCTTCTCTTGATGTGTCTTCTCTTTTTATCTCCCTTTTATTATATTCTTTCTGCCAAAACCTCCCATAATGATTCTCATTTCATCACTAACCTTTTTATTTCCACTGAAGCTTGCATTTTCTCATTATCTTGATTATTCATAGTTAATTAACTTCCCAGAATATTTTTATTTTCAAATTTTTGCTTTTTTTTTCAGATAAACTTTCTCAACTTTTAAAAAAACTGTTTTTCTCTTTTCAAAATTATGTGTTATAACTAGTAATTCAATATTAGTTTACATTAGACTGTTTCTCCTATATATCTCCATTTTAATAACCACATCAGTTGGTCTAGAATTTTGTTTTGAGTTTTTTTACCTTCAAAATCTCAACATAGAAATTCAATATTTCTTGTTGTGGATAGAAAATCATTCATAAAAATATGTCAATATTTAAATTTAAATTTATATTACCATATTTCTTTGAGCATATATCCTGCATTATATATCTTTATTATTTATATCAAATTGAGGATTTAACATTACTTGAAACATTTTATTTTAGAAAGAAACCAGATCAATAATTTTGAAAATAAGATTAATTTCGGAAGGTTTCCCCTGTCCCGCTAAATATACTCAACAAGAGATATGTTCCTTTCTATAAAACCACCAACATATATTACTTTATTAACCATATAGATTTGAAAAGAAATATCCATAACGATTCAAGGTATATTCTGGAATGAGCTCTGATCACTTTATGTAACAAGAATCACCTTTTGAACTCTCCTTTAGTCTGAAATGTGTTTAATTTTTTTTCATACTTCCTCTTAAAACAATTAAAGATCTTACTACAGTTAGATTTTTATATTCTTAACTAGGCTAATTATTTTCTGGAATATTGATCTAAATAATTTTCTTCATATTTTAAAAAATATAAAATTGGTTAGCTTTTCTTCCAATAAATACTTGAGGAATAGCAAGTAATTAAAATCCTTTAACCCAAAAGAAAGAAAGGATACTGTTATGATCCCCATGTGGCTTAAATTTTGATATCCTTTGTAGTTTATATAATATACCAGATCAAATAAATATGTTATATTTTTTATATCAATTGAATATCCAATATATTAAGCTAATAAGATGAGAGTTTTAGTTATTTTTCAGAAGTTAAGATTATTTTTATTCTAATTTTCCCCTTTGATTATTGTATTTCTTAGATTTCTCTCCATAATTTATGAATTTCTAGCTTGTTTTTTATAATTACCTAAGCAGATCCCTCCCAACCACCATGAGAAAATTGGCTACACCTGAAAACAGTTGTTTCAGTTGGAAAAGGAATTGAACCCAGCTTAGTCTTAGCTTAGACCTGTACGCTGTACTAAGTTGAAACTAGAGCTCCATTTTTTGGTGAGATTCCAAGCCATTCTCAGCCACTAGAAGGCTATATAAATTTTCATTTCCTTTGTTCTTTTTTATTCAATTAAGCTTGAGATATTTTATTTTATTCTTATTCTATCCAAGATTTGATATGTATAGAAAATAATGTCAAATTTCTTTACAATATTCCTTTAAACTGCAGCTACCTTTGAGCTTTGACTTCAGTGCTATATATTTGATCTAGAAATTAATTGGTTTATGAAGCCCTGAATATAAGAAAACCATTTTTTATCTCATGAATTATTTTTATTACCCTCTACTGATATATTATAGTGAGAATACTCTTCTCAAATCTCATGAATTGAAAAAAGGTCGTTTCAATGTAGCACTATTTTGGCTGACCTCTCAAACTGGGTCATTTTTAATTTTAGTTTTTGACATGTTTCTACTTGTTTTTTTTAATGCTGTCAAAAAGCCAAATTTACATAATTTTCTTTTTTCCAAAGGCTTATTTGTGAAATAAATAACAAAATATCATTATCATTTTACTTATGAAATTCTTATTTTAAAATAGGAGTCATTTTATTTTTTTTAACCTTATGATTGGGACTTATCAACAGTATCCTTTTTTATTATTATTACTGTAATAAGAATTAACATGTTTTTGCTTCATTTCTGATTTCATTTTTTCATTATCCTTATATTTGAGTGATCATTATATCATTTTTAATCATGTAATTATTTTGAATTTTGAACTTTTTTCCATAGGATTTCTTTCTTGAACTACAGTAGCATGTGCTGTATAGTGTGTTCCTGTAATTTTTCAATGATTGTCTACAAATTTACAATAGCAGAATTTAGACAGATCCTGCTACTGGAAGATTGAAAAAAATTAATTAAAAGAATCTTATTGCATTAACTTCAATAAGAATAGTAATACCAAGTTGAAAAATTATGCTTATCATTAAAATGCGTTAAATTAAGATTAACCATAAAAGTGATGCTAATTTTCACAAAAACAAAATTTTGAAAAGGTTTTTATTTTCTACAGTGGCAGGATATTAAAAATTTCTACTATTCTTAAGACAAAAAATAACATCAAATAAAAAAAATTATTAAAAGGACTTCTGAAGAAATATATGAATACAGGATAAATCCAATAAAGAGCATATGAAATCTCTCTTTTCATATCTGTTTAGGTAAATCTAATAGAATTCATTTTAAAAGTCATTTCAGATTTATTTTTGACCATTCTGAATACAAAAAGATTCTTTTTAATGCATTATCTTCATATTTTTGATATTTTTGACTTACTTTCCCTCAATACAAAGATTTAAAAACTACTGGGTTTCAAATTTTACAGGGGTAAAGAGAGAACTGAGACATTAAGACTCTGTATATCAATGTAACAACCATCCATCAGGGGTAAGGGTATTCATTCATACACCCACTCAAGCATCTCAAATCAGCAGATCCAGCACTTGTATCAGCAGTAAGTTTCAGCAACCTTCATTTTGAAATATTTATACAGCTTGGTACCCCAATACAGCCTGCCAATACCTGTACAGGTTGGATTCACCCAATACAGTTTCAATACACCAGTATGAAACTGTATGATCACTCAAATACACCACACCTCTTGTACAGGCTCTGTACAGCTGTACAGAACCTGTATTGGTCAGACTCAATTCAATCATCAATTATTCTCATGAAAATTCTTCCTCTGGATCAGGGCTGGTGATTCTCACATATACCAGCCCCTCTTTCTCCCCCCTGGGGACTTTTCCCCAGTTAATTAATTTAGTTTATTTATTATTTATGATTATTCTTATCCTTATTTTTGGGTATTATAGTTATTTAGTTTTAAGTTAGTCTTTGCATTTTCTCTCTTTGCCTGTACAGTATGAGCTGGGTGGCCATATCCTTATTAACCCTTCTATTTCCATTCTGACAGGTTGAAACAGTGGACTTGGACTTGTTTGTGGTTGGCTCTTCTATTTCTTACTCTTATTTCTTGTTGCTGCTTTTCTCATATTTATTCTTTTAGCAATTCATCTTTAACACTCTTAAGTGTATCCCTTCTTATCATATCTTTGAGCCCTCCATAAGTGAGTCCCAGTTTACTGAGTGCCAGGCCCTCTTCACTTCAAAGAGCCCCTGTGACATTAAATTAATTAAATCATATTTGATTCTTTCTTTTTATTCCTTTATATTCATTTCTCTCATTCATCAATTATGATCTTTTATGACTTAATGATCTTTAATGATTATGATTTTTTCTCTCTCATCAATTTCATCTCATTCATTTCATTCACATGAAATTGATTTTTCTTCTTTCTTAATCATTGCTGACCATTTCATTTTATCAAATCAATCTTTTCTGTGTTCTTATTCAGGTCTTATTCAGGATCGATTATTGGTTTATTGGTTTAATTGATTGGATTATTCATTGGGATTCATTGGATTATTGATTCAGCGGCTCAGGATTCTTATTTGGATTAAATTGATTGATTTTGACTTCTCAAGATATTGATTGATCCTCAAGAGCTGATTTTGATTATCAATTGACTTTGAATCCTCAAGATATTTTATTGATCCTCAAGAATTGATTTTGATTATTGACTGATTTTGACTCATCAAGATATTGAATTGATTTCTGAATATTTTAAATTGATTGATTGATTCCTCAAGACCTTGATTTCATATTGAAGACACTGATTTATTGATTGATTGATTATTGTTTGAATATTGATTGATTGTTGATTTACTCAAGATTATTGATATTTGATCTGAATTGATTGTGGATTGTTGAATTGATTTGATTATTGACTGAATTTGATTTCACCTCAAGATTTGAATTGATTCCTCAAGATTCCTCAAGATTTTATTGTGATTGATTTGGCCCAGTTCTGATTATTATTCTCATACCATAAACCTTTATTTCATTTTATTCAAAATGCCAGTTCAGAATAGTCCCCCAGCCAAAAATACTAGATCCCAAAGAATTCAAGCTGTTCTCACTCCTACAGCAAGGGATCCTCTTGACCGCACACCATCAGTTCATCAACTGAGTGCAAATTTGGACAGAGGACCACCAATGGAAGGCGCAGCACCCTCAAGAAGAGGTGGAATGAAATTTAGAAGATCAAGATCCTTTTCTGGACTTTTGGGTGGCTACCCTGGAATGTCTGAAGGTGCAAGAGCAAGACAAGGGGAAGTTGAAGATGAAGAGGGGGAAGAGTCTGTGGAAGAGGAAGATTCTGGGGAAACTGAAGTGGCAGATGCCTTGGCAAATGCTCCATAGGTGCCTCAGGGTTCTAATCTAGCCCTTTCTAGTCAACCTCTTGTCTCTCAAACTTATCCAAGTCTCCTCAAGATGATGGAGCAGATGACTCAATTCATGGGGCAGCTCACTCAAGCAGTTGCTCCCAGGGACAATTCCAAAGCCCCTGCTTTCAAGACTCCATCCATGAAGGCACCTGATTCTTTTGATGGTACTCAAGCTCATAAATTGAGAGGATTTATCCAATCCTGTCAATTAATATTTCATAATGATCCATCAAATTTCTTCTCTGACAGGAAGAAAGTTCTTTACTCAACTTCTTTTCTCACTGGTAGAGCTGGAAGGTGGATTGAACCCTATCTCTCAAATATTTCCAATGAAGACCCTTCCTACCTCCTCAATAATTGGCCCTTATTTGAATCTCAATTATTCACTCTGTTTGGTGACCCCAATGAAGTCAGGAAAGCTGAACAAGAATTGGACAGTTTGAGGATGAAGGAGAGTGGTCATGTTTCCTTGTACATTGCAGATTTCAGAAGCTTAATGTCAAGAATTGGAGATTGGGGAAAAAGAGCTTATATCCATGTTTTCAGAAGAGGATTGGCATCAAGACTATTGGATCAGTTGGCTTCTCACCCTGGAAATTTTGATACTCTTCAAGAACTTATGGATGTCACTTTAGAGTTAGACACAAGATTTCATGAGAGGCAAAAAGAAAAGGGTGGCAATCAAGAGAAGAAGCCTCCTGTTAATGGATCCAATCTCTCAAGTTCTCCTCAGGATTCATCTTCAAAGAGGCCTCACCAGAAGAAGAACAAGAAGGGCAAGCAATCTCAATCATGGAAGGACAAACCCCATTCTGCTCTCCTCAATAAGGACAATAAATTAATTGGTTCTGAAAAGGAGAGGAGGATTCAAGAGGGGTTATGCACTTATTGTGGTGGAAAGCACCCAATTGAAAAATGCTTCAAGAGACCTCAGAACAGGCCTGGGCCATCATCAAGAGGCTTCCCTAGCAAGCAGGGAAAAGCCTGAGTGGGGATCATGATGTGTTCAATGGTTCTCACTTATTTCCTTCAAGAGCACAATTGTGCACTCTGAATACTAGTGTCAAGAAATCTTTAAAATTTCTTATTTTCTCTTCTGTCTCTGATATTTTTCATAGTATTCTCATTGATTCTGGTGCCACAAACTCTTTTATTGCAAAGAATTTTGTTCTCAAGTACTCATTGACTCTGTCAGAGCTCCCTGAAAAGATTCCTCTTTTCATTCTGGATTCTAATGAATCCCCTGCCTTGTTCATCACCCATTATACCAAGTGGGTAGTTGACTTGCCTTCCTTCCCAAGATTTGAATGGGACTTCTTTATCATAGATTCACCCAAGGGAGAAGACCTGATATTGGGCTATGATTTCCTTTACCATTTGAATCCCATTATTGATTGGAAAAATGGATTGATCACCTATGATTCTAGTGGTATTATTCCTTCTACTAGTAATGACTTAGCCACTGCTGTCAACAGTGTTGCTCTGGTTGGTGAACTTAAGACACCTTCCCTTCCTTCTTCTGTCCATATCCCTTCCATTATTCCCTCTCAGTCATTACTTCCATTAAGAAATGAAGTCTTCAAAGAGATAAAGGATGTTGGAGAAGATGTTGCCATATCTTCACTTCATCTCTTTCAAGGGGATACGGACCTTCCTCCCTTATCTTTTCATGCATCCCTGGAGGGGCAGTGGGATGAGGAGGAAGAGCCAGAAGAAATTGAAACTGTGTTGAAGGTAGTCCCTCCTGCTTATCACCAATATTTGGATGTATTCTCCAAGGTGAAAGCTGAGAAACTTCCTCCACACCGCGCCTGTGATCACCATATCGAATTGGAGGGTCTTCTACCTCCAATTGGTGTTATCTACTCATTATCAAATCAAGAGTCAGAAACACTGCGGGCCTACATTTCAGAGAATGTAGAGAAAGGTTTCATTAGACCAAGCTCCTCTTCAACAGGAGCACCTGTCCTTTTTGTCAAGAAAAAGGATGGAGGTCTTCGTTTGTGTGTTGACTACTGCAAACTCAATGCTGTCACTAGGAAGAACAGATACCCTGTTCCTCCTATGAACCAGCTTCTTACCGTATTCAACGGTTCCACTATCTTCTCCAAGATAGATTTGCGTGGTGCATATAACCTTCTGAGAATCAAAGAGCGGGATGAGCACTTAACTGCCTTCAGAACCAAGTATGGTAGTTATGAGTATTTGGTCATGCCATTTGGTTTGACAAATGCTCCTGCTTCTTTCCAGAATCTTGTAAATGATATATTTGCAGACTTCTTGGATGTGTTTGTTGTGGTTTATCTAGATGATATTATGGTATTCTCAAGTGCTGAGGAAGAACATGTCAAACATGTGACCTCTGTCCTCCAAAGACTCAGAGAAAATAATTTATTTGCTAAAGCCTCCAAGTGTGTATTCCATGCCTGAAGTGTGGAATACTTGGGCTATGTTGTTTCAAGTGATGGCCTCAAGATGGATTCTTCAAAGGTTCAGCAAATCCTCAATTGGCCTCAGCCCAAAAACATCAAGGCCCTTCAATCTTTTCTTGGCTTTGCCAATTTTTATCGTTGTTTCATTGAAAATTATTCCAAAAAATCACTTCTCTCACTTCCCTTCTCAAAAAAGATTCTCTCTTTATCTTCCATGAGGAAGCTCTTAGTCAGTTTCAAGCACTCAAAGAAGCTTTCACCTCTGCTCCTATCTTATCCCATTTCAATCCATCTCTACCTACTATTGTAGAGACTGATGCTTCTGATTATGCATTGGGCGCCGTACTGAGTCAGGTGAATGACTCAGGAAAGCATCCCATTGCATTTGATAGTCGCAAGCTCTTACCAGCTGAACTCAACTATGAAATTCATGACAAGGAACTCCTTGGCATAGTTTGGGCTCTCAAGCGCTGGAGAGCATTTCTTCTTTCTCTTTCCAATCCTTTTGAGGTCTTGACAGACCACTCTTCCTTGCAGTATTTCATGTCTTCCAAAGTTCTTACTCGTTGTCAGGCCCGTTGGGCTGAATTTCTCTCAGAATTTCATTTCACTATCACTTACCGCCCAGGCAGGCTGGCCCCTTTACCAGATGCCTTGTCACGTCGGGACGACGTGTACCCAGAGAGGGGGGTGGACTTCATCAGCAAGAATCCTCAAAATTTTCATCAAATACTTAAGCAAGATGGAAATCAAGAGTCAAGATTCTTCTCAATCAAAGTGGAAATTTTCTCAGATTTAGTGGACAAGATTCAAAAAGAAGTATGGCAAGACAAAGACTATAAAGAAATACTCAAGCAGCTAGCAAGAGGTGAATCAGTTCCAGATTATTCTCTTGAACCTCAAGCCAAGTTATTATTATTCAAAGATAGAGTGGTAATCCCAAGCAATGAAGAACTTCAACTCAATATTCTTCAAAAGCATCATGACTCACCTTTGGCTGGCCATCCTGGCCAGGAGAAGACCCTCAAGCTCATCAAGAGGGATTTTTATTGGGCTGGCATGAATCAATTCATCAAGGACTATGTGTCCTCATGTCAGCAATGCTCAAGAAACAAGAACATTCATCACAAGAAGTTTGGATTACTCAAGCCTCTTTCAATTCCGTCTGGTCCTTGGAATTCATTATCAATGGACTTCATCACTCAATTGCCACTGTCAAACAACTTTGATTCAATTTTAGTAGTTGTGGACAGATTCTCAAAAATGTCAATCTTCATTCCAGCTTATGGAACAATCACTGCTCTGATGTTAGCTCAAATCTTCATTAGTCATGTATTTTCCAAGCATGGCCTTCCAGTCAGTATCTTAAGTGATAGAGGATCCTTATTTGTTTCATCATTTTGGACTCAATTGTGTCAGCAGCTCAAGATATCAAGAGATCTTGCAACTGCCTTTCACCCTGAAACAGATGGACAGACAGAGAGGGTAAACAGATACTAGAACAGTACCTTCAGATGTATGTCAGATATCATCAAGATGACTGGTACACCTGGCTCCCTCTGGCTGAATTTGCCTATAATAATGCAGAACATTCATCAACCAAGCAATCACCTTTTTTCACCATTTATGGAAGAAATCCCAGCTTTGACTCAATCCATATTTCTCAAGACTCACCTGCTGGAAAGTTATCAACAAAACTTCAAACAGTACAGAAAGTTGTCAAAAAAGAATTAGAGTCAGCAATAAGGAGATTCAAGAAGTATGCATATATAAATAGCGCAATTCCACCTGATTTCCAACCTGGGGACAAAGTATGGCTAGCTTCCAAGAACATCAAGACAACAAGACCCACCAAGAAATTATCAGAAAGATGGCTGGGACCTTTTGAAGTTCTGAAGAAGATTGGCAGCCATGCATATCACCTCAAGTTGCCTCAGAAATGGAAGGCAGTTCACCCTGTATTCCATGTGTCCTTATTATCACCAGTCAAGCATTCAACTATCCCAAATCGTCATCAATTGCCGCCACAACGAGTTTTAGTGGAAGAGCAAGAAGAATGGGAAGTGGCTCAGGTTCTGGACTCAAAAATCAAAAGAGGTAAATTATGGTATCTTGTAGAGTGGAAAGGATTCAGTGAAGACCCAGAAAGAACCACTTGGGAATCAGCTTCCAACCTTACCAGCTCACCAGACCTTGTCAAGGATTTCCATTCATTATATCCAGACAAGCCTGGTCCCAATACCTTAAGAGTTTGATTATGGTGCTTGGTGGGGAGAAGAAGTTATGAAAGTAAGTTCCTCTCCTGGCATGCACCTTTAAGGGGGTATTCTACCCATATGTTGTTGTAAGCATCACCTTGGCCACTTTGTGAGCACTTGTCAATTCTTTGGACAGGTTCAGGAAGCATACAACACCAATAACCTCCAATTTGGACCTTATCAAGATATGGACAAATGTTTCTTTCTTTAATTTTCCTTTCTTTCTCTTTTATTTATCATTTCATTTATGCCAATCATCATAATTAAAAACATTCATTATTTCAAGTCATTTATGGCAATTCTTTTCAGAAGTCATTTATAGCAATTCATCTCAGAAGTCATTTATGGCAATTCTTTTCAATTTTATGGTGCTTGGTGGGGAGTGGAAGTTATGAAAGTAAGTTCCATCTCCTGGTATGCATCCCTGAGGGTTCTACTTCTTGTAAAACATTACCTTGGCCACTCTGTGAGAATCAAATGCTTGGTTTTCATTTTTCAGACACTTTGGCCAGAATCAAGCAACTCACCACAAGAAGGACCAACCATCAGGATTTTTCTTTATTTCTTTCTTTACTCTCATTTTCTCTTATTCTTTTATTTTTCTTTCTTTCTTTACTTGTATAATTTTCTTTCTTTTATTTCTTTAAAGCAGCAGCATCCCCTCCCAAATCATGTATTGGGAGGTTCCCTTATTTTTTCATTTTTTTTAGTATTTATAAGAGTATGAATAGAAGCCAAACAAAACACAAACAAGAACAAGATACTGGTTTTAACTCCACCCAAATCGTCAAAGTTCACGTGGATTCAGTCATCAACTCATGGAGAATACCCAAGCAGAAGGGTGAAGATGTCAAATCAGCCCACATCAAATTCAGAGAAAACCCTCAAGGAAGTGGGCCATAACTCAATTATGGCCTCCCACTCAAGCCCTCAAGGTGAATACTCAAAGCCCTCCTTGGTCTGGATTCATCACCCAGGGCCTCCCCTGCAACTTTGGGGAGGCCATGGTCTTGGTGGTCCTGGACCCCCCAATGGGTCCAGGCCATGTAGGTGAAGTTATGGTCCCATGGTACCCCTGGGTCCCCAGCAAATTTGGGCCCAGGGGCTCATTTTTTTCCTGGGGGCCTCCAATAGCCCCCACAGACCGCAGACCGTGGCATACGGCCCACGGCCCACGGACCGTAGGACCCCAAAATTAAAAAATGGCCAAATAGGCCCAGAAATCCAATGAGCCCTAAAATGGCCATAGATGGCCATAGGTCAAGAAATTGACCATAATCACCTAGAACCTCAAAAAAGGCCAGAAATGGCCATATGTTCTAATATGACCAAAGATCACCAAGAAGACCAATTAGGCAAAAAAAGGCCATAAGGGCATGAGCCATCCAGAATTACTATAGCAAGGGCCACAGCCCAAGATTGTTATGGAGGGCTGTTGGGGCAGTTCTTTCAAATCCAATGGGGACAAGACCCCTGAATTCACTTTTTATAAATTTCTTCTGATTAAGCCTGGCCAGATGGGTACACTTCATATACTCACCTGGCCTCATTGTTTGAGCACAAGAGCTCAGTGGCCATCCATTTGGGATACAACCCAAGGCCAGGCCCCAAGGACAAGTAAACTCATTGAATCAGAAGAAAAGTATAGTCCGAAGTGGGGTACTTACTCAAAGTTAAAAGAAGGGGGGGAAATAAATTTAATTGACAGAGAAGAGTTGAAGAAGGATTTCAAGATAATGGTCAAAAGAAAACTTTTCGAAGGAATGTGGGAATATTGAGATGCCACTCAACAGTAGCAGGATATTATGGTATTCAGGAGCCCACCAGTTTCAAGAGGGGAATACTGTAACAACCATCCATCAGGGGCAAGGGTATTCATTCATACACCCACTCAAGCATCTCAAATCAGCAGATCCAGCACTTGTATCAGCAGTCAGTTTCAGCAACCTTCATTCTGAAACATTTATACAGCTTGGTACCCCAATACAGCCTGCCAATACCTGTACAGGTTGGATTCACCCAATACAGTTTCAATACACCAGTATGAAACTGTATGATCACTCAAATACACCACACCTCTTGTACAGGCTCTGTACAGCTGTACAGAACCTGTATTGGTCAGACTCAATTCAATCATCAATTATTCTCATGAAAATTCTTCCTCTGGATCAGGGCTGGTGATTCTCACATATACCAGCCCCTCTTTCTCCCCCCTGGGGACTTTTCCCCAGTTAATTAATTTAGTTTATTTATTATTTCTGATTATTCTTATCCTTATTTTTGGGTATTATAATTATTTAATTTTAAGTTAGTCTTTGCATTTTCTCTCTTCGCCTGTACAGTATGAGCTGGGTGGCCATATCCTTATTAACCCTTCTCTTTCCATTCTGACAGGTTGAAACAGTGGACTTGGACTTTTTTGTGGTTGTCTCTTCTATTTCTTACTCTTATTTCTGGTTGCTTCTTTTCTCATATTTATTTTTTTAGCAATTCATCTTTAACACTCTTAAGTGTATCCCTTCTTATCATATCTTTGAGCCCTCCATAAGTGAGTCCCAGTTTACTGAGTGCCAGGCCCTCTTCACTTCGAAGAGCCCCTGTGACAATCAACTACTATCAAGTATTTGAGATTCAAATCCATACTCCCACTGAAGAGGTGAGTTCAAAATCAACTTTATTGTAGGAAATATTTACCAAATGCTAAATGAGCTATGCCAAAATATAAATCAAAACTGAGTTCTGCGTAGTTATTGTGAGGAGGTCAATAAAGGATATTGATAAAAATAAATGAATCCTTAAATATTTCATAAAAATATTGTGAGCCTTAGAGGTATTTTCATATACCCAAAAGACCACAAATAACATAATAAGATACAAATATAAATAAAATAAATTTAGGGTGTTGGTAAACACATGTAAGTGACCTTATTTTTCAAAAAAAATTCCTCAGGCTCAGTTTTGAGGGTTTTTTAATTTTTTTTGCCATATTTTTCCCTACTTGGCATGTCAATAGGCACAAATTTTTTCAAAATTTTTTTTTTGCCAAATTTCACCAATTTGGCCAATATGCCAAAATGGCATATTTTTTTAAAAAATTTCTTTAAAATCTTCCCACTTATGAATTTCCTTCATTGTTTTAAAATGAAGGGTTCAATGTGAAGAATAAAGCACCAGAGTCCCATAATTTTGGGAATTTTTTTGGGTGGGACAAGTGAAAGCACAAAAAGGGTTTTTTTGAATGTTTTTTCCCATCATTGTAATATGCCTATTTTTAAAAAGTGAATTTAATAACTTCCCACTTATGAATTTCCTTCATTTTTTTTAAAATTAAAGGGTTTAATCTGGACAAAAAGAACCAGAAGCTCATGAATTGGGAGATGTTTTTGGTGGGACAACAAGTGAAGGCGCAATGAGTGTTTTTTTTCAACTGTTTTTTTTCTTGTGTGTAATATGACTATTTTCAAGTACAAAAGCTCCACATGTTTGATAAAAAAGGAGACTGAGGTGGGATTTAAGCAATAAATATGACTGAGGAGGAAGATAATTGGCATAAATTGTATATACAAAAATCATTCAATCAGAATCAACCTCCAAAATAGTGGGTTTTTTCTGAGAGGGGGGAGGAAGATTGGACAGATACAACATTCTGTGTTTCTTAAATTTATCAGCCCACCCCAGGGCTTGTGTTTGGGAATGAATCTCCCAGTTCACAGTAATGGCGGGGATTGGATAAGCTTTAGAAATGATGATGTACAAAGGAACAAAATGAGCACAACTATTCAAGAAGCAGATGAAAATGGGGGATTATCATTTGGAGGACAGAAATAAGGGAAAAAAGAAAAAGATTGGGCTGTTGAATAAAAGAAAACTGGTCTTTTATACTTATTTGCAATTGGATCCCCCATGTCAGGCATGGACATTCACTTGCTTTTTGGAGCCTGGCCAACATCTTCATACCATTCAATTCTTTCCAAATAAGAGGATACCAAGGGAATTAAGGTGTTCATGGCTTCATAAAGGTCTTTATTTTGTTGAATTTCTTCAGCCAAGTCACTTCTTACATCATCCCATTGATCTTGAGTCTTTTAAATGAAGTGGGATACTGTTCTGTAGCCACAGTTTCCCTCACCCTGGAAATTGATGGCCTTGAAGGTGTATTTCAATATAAACTTGGGAAAGTCTTCTGAGCCAGTTATCTGATAAAATAAGTTCAAAAAATGAATAAATATCAAAATAAACAACAGAAAATTACATTAAAAAGAATCAGAAACTCACAAACAGCTTGGAGCATTCATCACTTGTGTGATAATTGCTTTGACAATGCTCACAGGTAAAGTCAATTGCTTCATAGATATTCAAACTGGTGGCAGGCTTGTGTGATTTTCTTTGTGAGGTTTTGCTTCCAATTGCCAATCTTCTGGACCTTCTAAGGGTTACTTCTGATTTATTTAATTCAGCTGCTGAGGGTAGTGAATCTGATGAACTGATGGATTTAGATAATGAGTCCTCAGAATCTTCAGACTCTTCAGATAAGTCCACTTCCATAATTGGAGAGGGGAGATTTGACTGGGATCTTGACGTTGTTGTACTGGTCACTTTTGAGGGGGATCTTCCTCTTCTCTTGAATTGACTTTCAATAATTTCAAATCTTGAAGGTTCTCTTTTTTTGATTTTTGTTTTTATTCTTGGCTCCTTGGGGTCTTCCACGGATATTCTTGCATTCTAGAGGGTCTTCATAATATTGATCATCCTCTTGACTCTTGGGAATTTGATCAAATAGGACTTTTCCAGTGAAACCATCTTGAAAATGTTGAAGTATTGGAGTGATTTCTGCCATTGGTCTTTGAAAAAGGTCTTCCCCAATGTATTCAAATATTTTCTTGGCTTCATTCTTTCTTTCTTTTTCAACACTTTTATCATCACCTTGAAAACCAGCCTGAGAACAATATGACAAATAAAATCAGTTAATAAGAAAAATAATAATAATAAGAAATTAAAAAACCCTCACAGGCAAATTAAAATGCCATTGAGGATGGAAGTCTGATAATTCAAGCCTTTGGCGCTTGGCAAATGCCTTTTGGGTCTTATGCTTGCAAGGAATGCCTTTATAATTGTTGTATTTGTTGGTGCATTTTTCATCTGGAGGAAATTTTGTTTTGAAATTTTCAAAGGCAATCTGAAGAGCATAATGAGACACCTTGCCATTGAGGGCACAGATGTGTGGAGGAAAATTCTTGACATGGACAATCATTTCTTTGGAGATTCTTTTGATTATTTCAATAAATTGTTTTCTAAATTCCATGTGGAGAGCCCTGACTACCTCCAGGATACTACCAGTGGACTTTTGGAGCCAAAGTTTAACCATGGCATGGGCACCTTAAACTCTGGATGTGGAGCCCACACCCAGGTGGCAATGGTGGTTGGTCCAGGCTGGCACATAATACTCCTTTAGAGGAAGCCATGTCTTTTCCAAATATTGCAGGACTTCAGGACTTTTGACTTGCTTTTGAAGCTTCTTCCAATTGTCTTTGAAGGACTTTTCAGTGGATGAATACATAACCTGAGAAATGAATCCCAAAGTCATTAATAAAAACAATAATAAGAAGAAAAGTAAAATAAAGTGAAATAAAGTGAAGAAGTATATTACTTGATTCCAAAGGCCCATAAAATTTTCAAAATCAGTCCCATGACCAATTTTCTTCATGCAATGAGCAGATACATCCTTGTTGATGTGCCAAATGCATAGCATGACTTTGGAGTCTGGGAAGAGCTTCTTAATAGAGTTTTTCAAGGCCAGATCCCTGTCAATAACAATAACTGGAAGGGGAACAAGATTGGTGTTTTTGAGAACCTTTTCTATGTATTGATTTAATTCCCAAGTATATGAAGGTTCATTTTCATTCTTCATCAAACAAAAAGCCCCAGAAAAGTTCTTATTGGTTGAGCTGAATCCAACAATATGAAAAAGGGGCATTTTGTACTTATTGGTTTTATAAGTACAATCCATAATAATGACATGGGGAAAGCCATGAAGAAGTTTTATGGCCAGGAGGTGAGTAAAAAACAACAAGGTAATGTGTCCCTCAGAATCCCTTGCAGAGGACCAAACAAAATTTTCTTCTTTGAGAGTTTCAATAAGACCATCAATGGGCCTTCTGCCTTGCAGTTTTTATTTCTTGATGTTCTTGACTTGGTTGTAAATTTCTTGAAGGATTACAGGCCTTTCAGACTCCCTCTGGCTGCATAATTGGGCCTGAATTTGCCTTGGCATGAGCAGTGATTCAGACATTTGAGCAATTTGGGATGTTTCTTGCTCATTTAATTTCCTGAAAGCAGGATGTGCCATGATATTTTCAGTGGCATCATGGCTATGTTCAGAATTTTTGACTTCAAGAGTCCAAGTGGTACTCTTGGCATATTTCCTGGCATAAAGTCTAAAAGGGCAGTCAAGCTTTCTTGAGGTGACTGTTTTGGAGGGGCTTTTGTTGGGATTTTGGGTGCCAGACCTGTCACAACATATTTCAATTTGGTTGTGGGTCATATTGGACCTCAAGGTGGACACAGCATACCCCTGAGCCCTGGCAACATTATGCACATGTTGCCAAAGAAGCTCAAGGGTCTGAAATTCACCTTCAGTGGGGGGTTGAAGCAATTTTGAATGAAAAATATGTATAAAAGTGAAAAAGGGGGAATTGGGGGATTTGGAATGGGGTAAGAACCTTTCAAAATGTGAAAAAGAGGTCAAAAAAGGTGTGAAAAATGAACAGAAGTGGTTAAGAGTGAAAGAAAGTGGTTTAAATGTGGGATTAATAGATGAGGGAAGGTAAAAAATTGAAAATTGAGAGGCTTGA
Source organism: Austropuccinia psidii (assembly GCA_023105745.1). Taxonomy (NCBI): domain Eukaryota; kingdom Fungi; phylum Basidiomycota; class Pucciniomycetes; order Pucciniales; family Sphaerophragmiaceae; genus Austropuccinia; species Austropuccinia psidii. The sequence goes on along the minus strand of JALGQZ010000009.1, from coordinate 32,594,754 downwards.
AAGCAGGTTGTTGTGGTGGAAAATGCAGTCTTTGGGGGAAAAAAAGAAAGAAAGTGTGAAAAGCTTTGCAAAATTGCTTTGGTAATGCTGTTTTTCCAAAAAAAAACAATGGTTTGGGGTGGGGATAATGTGTATTATTGGGGTGTTTGGGCTTGTTGTTTTTTTGGTGGGGGGGGGCTGGGAAAAAAAACTGAGACAATTTGAAGTTAGAGAGGTTTTGTGGGGAAAAAACCTCTTTTGGCCATGTTTTGGCCCAATACAGGCCCAATTGTGTTTCATTTTCAATTAAAAATGGGCCCAGGGCACCCCTTACGTGTTTTTACCAATTTATGGCCAAAACACGTAAGCTCTTACATGTTTTTACCAACACCCTAAATTTATTTATATTATCAAAACAAAAATTAAAATATAAATACAAATTTATATATCAAAATAGAAAATTTAATTATAATTGAAAATAAAAATTACTTTAAATTTTAAAATTATTAAAATGCATTTTTACTTGAAAAAATTAAGTAAAAATGAATTTCTATTAAAGTTAATGAAATTAAAATATTTTTGGTAAAACGTTACACAAAAAATATTAAAATTTTTTATCCAATAATTAAAGTTATGAAAATTACTTCACCATTGGATTCCTCATAAGAAATAAGGTGGGGTCACCAATGGGTAAAATTTCTGTAACACAACTCTAAATAAGGTTAAATTAAGTTTTTAGTATTTTGTGTACAAAAGTTAAAAATCCTCAAAACCTTTGTTTAATTCACAACACATGTGGTGTTAACAATCAATTTTTGTGTTAAAATTGAGTTTTTGTGTGTAGCTTAGATTTGAGCCTTGAGGTATATGTTACATACCCAAATAGGCCACAATTATCTTAGGAATAAACTCTGAACTATGCATAACTCATAAGTCATGCATATATTCAAAATTCATCCTTTTTCATTTGAAAAAGATGAATAACTTTTTATTGAGTAAGGAAATCCATGGATTTGAGGCCAGATTTGGTTTCTACACAAATTTCACCTAGGGTAGCTCCATAGAGTGAATAAGCTCAAGTTAATTCTTTGAGGTGGTAATATGTAAAATACTTCAATACCACATAAGAGATTCGTGAAAAATTTTGGTTTTCTCAATTTTATGCCAAAATAATGGGAATGTGAGAATTCCCATGTTACATATACACTAAAAATAGTGTTATGCATCTTTGTGGCACTTAATATTATAGTATTTGTACATGCATGTTTGGTACACCCATAGTGGATATCTTACTTTAAGCTTGAATTTCGATTTTGATGTGAAAAATAGTCAAGGGGGACAAAGGACATCAAAGAGAGCCAGGGTACCCAACTTCTAAGGCCTCTAAGGCGTGGACAGGTCCAAATCTTGGATCCATGGTGGATCTTGGCCCAAGTAGTAAGCTAAAACCTTTTGGGAACTTGGTTACCATGTTACAACCTCAGTAAATCATAAGAGAATAGCAATTAACCTGCTATTTTGACGTGCCAAGGAGGTAAAGAGCAGCTTAGAATCCTTTAAACATGTCAATTCTTAATGCCTTTCCATGGATAAATCCCAAACGACTAATTAAAACCCTTCTGGACTAGTATCCATTGATTTACCTCATAGAAACCAGCCATATACTGCTCTTTGCAATTTTATGTAGAAACAAGGTAAAAACTTCAAAATTCATTAAGAATACAATTGATAACTAATCTTTCTGAAAATTTCAGGACCAATTGAGATCTGTATATTTCATATAAAAGCCAAAAATAATTATACTTCTATATGTAAAATTGAAACTTTTACCTACAGTCCATTTTTGAACATTCCACATGAAACACAGAATCTTTGAGAATTTGCACAAAATACATTCTGTGATAAAATTTCCAATAACATTGATACCTTCTAGAAATAAATGATTATTTTGAAATGAAAGAAGATTTACGGTTGTTACCCCTTTTATTCTTAACCATAAATGGGTTGGTAGTCATGTAAAAGCCTCAATTAAGTAATTATGATAATCTTACGTGACAACAGATGATGCAATCAAAAATCCAAACAGTTTTATTGTTTTCTCACTCACTGATTTTTCAGTTTTCTCCATGGAATGCCTCTGTGAGCTTTCTTAGACTTAAAAGAGGCCTCCTCTTGCTGTTTTTTCCAAATCATCACATTATTCAAATATACCTTTAGTACCAACAAGTAAGTATTAGTTAAACCTTTTCTTAAGTATTTTATTCTTTCAGAAATCACGCAGAAAGACGTGAATTCATGGAAATCGACTATATATTGTTGTATCATTGTCATAAATCAATTTTGATCCATTAGATCCACAGTTCTACATCAAATCTCTCTACTATTATCTTCTAAAAGGTTTATTGGATTAATAGTGAGTGATTTATAATAATTCTTAAGGTTTTTCTCTAGTAATAGTTTTCTTCACGAGCTATCTTTATAATTATTCTTTTAAAAGATAATTATATATTAAAATAACTTTATTATTTTAATAAAAGAAGTTTTTATTAATAAATTCTTGTAATTGATTCTTGCAGACAATTACTGCTTACTGTTATAATCACTAGTAGTGTATAGCACGTAAAAGAAATAATTCTTTAATTATTTAACCGTGATTATAATAATTTTTATTATTATATTTCATAAGAACAGTCATGGTACTTTTGATTGATAGTAATATTATCAACAGTTTCATAGACACATCTTACATTAGAAACTATGAGGAATTGAAGTATTTTCAATTGAAATGTCAAAATGTGCGCATGTATTACATAAGTGAGCTGTAATTTACTTATGAGGTATCAATTATTACAGTTGTGTACTGTAAAATCTCAATTTAATTGCATGTGTAAGTTACAAATGTATTACATGATGAGTAATTAAAGAAAAAATAAATTGGAAACCTTAAATCTGGGCAGGAAAAGGAACTCTAGCACTAAGGGGGAGCCATACCCCCAAACTCCTTCCTGACAGGTGTGGGTTGTCAAAATCCCTGCAAAAGCTCATCCATTTTGGCCTGGAATTGAGTCACAGGGTCTGTGACTCAATTGATGATGAGGTTTTGATACCAACCAGGGCAGTTTTAACTGTTGCAAAGAGGGTAAAGCTACCCTTAAGTTACAATAATCTTAGTAAAAATGGTTTTAACTGCTTTTTAAGTCTCTTATACACATTCTGAAGTGTCTTGAAGGCTCTAGACCAGGTATTACCATAGTGATGGCTGATTTAAGGGTCTAAAATGGCTAAAAACAGCCAAAAATGGCTAAAACCAGCCCTTTTTGGCCTAAACCAGGGTTCAATGATGCCATAATTGGCTTTTCTGTTGTCAGAGTGTTTTTCACGACTGAAAAGAGTAAATTTTACTTTTGGAGAAAGAGAATTTATATCTATAAAAGAATGTCTTCTTTGCCCCTCTTTTCTCTTCATCTTAGAATCTTTGTCTTTTATAATCAGTTTAAACACTGTTAAACCAATCAATAAAATATTCCAACCAGCCTTTTTATATCATTTTAAACCTTTTAACCACATAAAAAATTATTACAATCATTGTTTTTAACTCTTATAATCATTTTTACCCCTTGAACCACCCCATAAGTGAATCAAAGCATCTTTCATCACTGTTAGCTTTGTCACTTTGTTTCCAAATCCACTCTGGTCACTTTTGGGCATGTTTTATCTTTAAATACCTTTTTAAATACTCTGTTCTTCAATTAATTGCTTGCAGCTCTTTGCTCAATTAATTCCAATTGAAGTTTCTCTTGAAGAAATTTCTTTTGTAGCCTTAAATATCTCTTGTAGAGTATTTTTGGATAAATTTTTATTTTTGTTAAAATAATAAATATTTAAAATATTATTGTTGTTAAAACAATAAATATTTATAATATTATTGTTTCACACTTAGAAAAGTTAAAAACAAGAAAATTGGCGTGTTTTCTCTTAAAAATAATATTTCATACTATTTTTTAATTATATTTTACCTTATACAAATGTTGAGGACAGGAAAAGTACTTGATTTTTAATCAAAGTTTCATATCCAAACCTTACAAATATTAAGCTTATCAAGAATATTTGAAATCTTCTTTGTGTTTCATTGACCCTAGCACACAAATATTCTTTCCGATTCCAGAAAAAATGATTTTAAAAGAAGTGGCTTCAATGGGATCTTGAGATCTTGTTAAAATGCAAATTTCAATAAATATAATTTCAAGCAGAAAAAATGCTTGGTAATATTTCAAGTAATGTTTAATACGTATACTAGAGTATTTGGGAAGTAATTGATAATATTCCTGGAACCTAGAAGGATCTCTTTCTGAAGTTATGTTTTCATTATTTCAATATTTATTCTCAATTCTTTCCATTTGTTCTCCTGGAAGGATCTGACTAAAATTTTTACTGTAAGTTCTTTATTAAGTTTTCATACAAAACAGTTTTTGAAACAGATTTCCCTATGATATATTTTGAAGCTATATAAATAATCTTAAGAAAGATTCTGATCACCTCAACCCTATAGGTAATCTATATTATCAATCCCATTTCTCTTTTCTTGGTATGCTGAAAATTCCTTTGGGAGCCTTGAGGTATATTTTACATAACCAAATAGGCCACAATTGATATTAAAATAAACTCTGAACTACATATAACCCATAAGTTATTCATATATCCAAAATTTGTCATTTTTCATTTGAAAAATATGATTAATGTTTTTTTGAATGAGTAAATCCATGAATTTAAAGCCAGATTTGTATTCTACACAAAAATAATTAACTCTATTCGCTGGTAATATGGAAAATAATTCAATACCACATTATCAGTACAACATAAAAGAATTGTGAATATTTTTACTTTTCTTAATTGCACGCCAAAAGAATGGGAATGTGAGAAATCCCATGTTAAATATAAGCTAAGATTAGTGTGATGCTTGTTTTTGGCACTTCAAATTAGATTGTTTTTACATACAGCTTTGGTAAGCCCATTGTGGATATCAGTCTTTAAGCCTGAATTAATATTTTTGATGTGAAAACAGCTAAAGGGGACAAAAGACATCAAACAGAGCAAGGGTACCCAAATTTTGAGACCTCTGAGAAGTGGATATCTGTAAAGCTTAGATCCATGGCTTATCATGGCGAAATTAGTACACCAAAACCTTCTAGGAATTTGGTTACTAAGTTAAAGTCACATTAAGTCATAAGAAAATAGCAAATGAGCTTCTATTTTGATTTGACAAGGAGGTAATGAGCTGCTCTGAATTCTATAACCATTTCATGTCTTAATTTTTGTCCATGAAGAAACCTTGAGAGAGTAATTAAACCCTTTCTTGACTAGTATCCATGACTTTACCTCATGGCAACCAGCTATAACTGCACTATTTTCAATTGTATGTAGAAATAAGGTAAAAACATCAAAAAATCATTGGAAATACAATTTGTAATAATTCTCCCTTAAATTTTCAGGCCCTATTGAAAAAAGGTCAACATATAAAAACCAAAAATAATTTTGACTTCATAATTCAAATCAAAACTTTTACTTACAGTCCATTTTTGATTATTCCATGTGAAATGCTGAATAATCAAAAATTCACAGAAAATAAAATCTGTGAGGGAATTTCCAATAAAATTTATAACTCCTTTCTTTTTTAGCCATAAATGGGCTGGTAGTCAGGTAAAATGACTTAATTAAGTAATTATGATAATTGTATGTGACAACAAATGATGTAAACCATTATCAAGAGATAATTAATAGTTTCTCAAACAATAGTTTTCCATTTTTCTCCATGGCATGTCTCTGTGAGCTTCTATTGACTTAAAAGAGGCCTCCCCTTGCTTTTTTTTCTAAATCATCTTATTATCCAATTATATCTTTAGTACAAACAAGTATTAGTCAAATCTTTTATTATGTGTTTAATTTCTTTCAGAAGCAATTAGAAAGATGTGAAATAATAAGAGTATACTATTTAAAATCTTAATTAACTATTATATAGTTTTATTACTGTTATAATACCATTTTGATCCCTTGAATCCACAATTAATCTGTGAAATTCACTCTATCAATTCTTTAAAAGGTATTATTGGAATATTGGTGAGTGTTTTTATTCAATTATTCAAGTTTTTCTTTAGTAACTAATTTCTTCAGGGATTATTTTCATAATTATCCTTGAGGAATATAATTTTAAATTAAAATAATTTATATTACTCAATAAATAAGCTTTATTATTAAATACTTCTTGTAATTGATTCTTGTAGACAATTACTTCTTACTGTTATAATCACTATTAGTGTATTACAAGTAAAAGAATCAATTAATTAATTTTGTTTATAATAAATTTATTCATTATATTTCATAAGAACATTCATAGTACTTTTGATTAATAGTAATATTATCCACAGTTTCATAGACACATCTTACAACCTTCCAGATTTACAAAAAAATGAATTCCTATGAAAAATGAATTCTGAGAAAAATATATAATGAAATGATATACTCAAGCCACTTATATCTTTGAAATAAGTTATGAAACTCACTTCTCTTAATATAAATAAGATGAATTTTAGTATTTATTGAAAATTAAGGGTTTGGAAGTTTTTTCCGAAATTATGCAAAACTTCACACTGCTTAAAACTTTCAGTACAGATACATTTATTCCGTGCTCTTTTCAAGAAGACTTCTGACAGAAAAACTACCAAATTATTTTTATAATTCCTTGTATTTATATTATTTTCTTCATTCTGTCATATTTCTAAACTAATATTATGATTGTTTAGGTATAATTCCCAAATAAATCATAAGGTCATTCAGTTTTTTGGCTAAATCACATATGTGGATTTCAATTAATCCTCATCTTTAACTATAACACTTAATACAAAAATTAGAAACAACATCATATAATATGAAAGAAAACTATTGAGGGAGTAATTATGCACCCAATAACCTCAATGAATAATATTTAGCCAATAAGATAGCTTCAAAAATTATCATATTGAGCCTATGGGGAAATTAAAATCAGGTTTCCTTGAATTTCACATGAGATATTGAAATGGGTTTATAAATAATATTCAAGTTTTAGCTAAAAGAGCTAAGGAATACCTATTTATCAGTTTTCTCACCCTCATTTTGTTCAAATTTGATCCTCAAAAAATAATGATAATTAAATCAAAGATCTTTTGGCACATGTGATCATTGATTTTTTCACAAAAATACAATAAATTAAACTCTTAATTTATTTCAACAGGAAAGAATTATCAAAAAGATTCATATGAATGGCTGCGTTGAGAGAAATCCTCTGCATGTTTGGAAAATCTCAGAAAGAAACATCTGCTTTGTTTTCAAAAATCAAAGCTATTCTAAGAGGCAGAAATAGTCAGACTCTCAAAGCTCCAGAGGCCTGTAGCTCTATAGCTTGAGATTATATGGAAATGGAACCCCTTACTTTAGAAATGAACGCAAAAATCTGTTTTTCAGCTTTGAATATATGCTCTAAAAGCTATCAAAGCTATTCATGAGAATTTCTTAGATTAAATTTATGGAAATATCTATCCAAAATACATTATCTTTCAATGATATGTTTTAAATGTGATATTTCCAAAGCAGGGAATAAATTATTTATCTATGATTTTCAAATGAAGTTTTTTTCTAATGAGAGGTAATACGGGAGAGACATAACTTCAGGCTCAAAACATAATTTTAGGATGTATGGCTTTAATAACAGATTTATGTTGGATTTATTTTAAATATCTCTTCTTCAAGTCAATTTTACTCCAAAAGATAAAGCTTCAATCTTCATATAATTGACTAATGATTTTCTCATAAGTGGGATGAATTAGTTATCTATCAGCTTCAGCCCAAGTGCAAAACTCTGATTACTTTTAGTAAATAATATGTAATATAGAAACCAAAAAACATCACAATGGAAACTTTCTTTTCCAATTTAGGGATGAAGATTTGAGAATTTTGACCAAACACTTATATTGAGCCAATTCAATGGAAAGTGCATGGTTGGCATATGTGGCTTTAATTTCTTCCAAAGCTGCTGTTTTCTGATTTAAATCATTTTGTGTATTACAACCTGTATTCAATCCATTTCCTGTTTCATTTGAAAATGCACAGCCAGCTGTCAGGTGTATCCACTTTGGTCATGGTGAATTATGATCATGATCTCCTTTTTTTATTAATTAAAGCGCTATCATAGCTGTATGATTATATTAAAAATATGAATATAAACAGATAAACTTTTTTATCTATAATATTCCAAAATTATTCCAAAAATGTAAAATAATCTGTAATAACCTGCCAAAAACTTCGTAAGAATTTTAGAATAACTTTCAAGTTGGAATTGAAGTATTTTTATAGCTTATATTATTTATTTTCTTTAGTTAGATACTGAAAAACCTTTGGATGGTATTACCAGTTTATATATTTCTTTTTCAAAGTGAATTGAAAAATGATTTTTCAGGATACATATGTAGTATAGATTCAGTTATATAGGAAATACAATGAAATCTTTTCCTGATTTGATGATAAAATGACTTATTTTGATGTTATTGAATAGTACTTTCATCATTAAATTATTTGAAACATTTCCAATAAATGAATTCAAAGTCTTCAATATACCATCAAATATGAAAAGTAGCTTGGGTAGGAGCTGTATTCATAAGTATGTTAAGAAAAAATACCAACAGAGACTTCTTGTTTTACTTGTATTAAGACCAAGTAGTAAGCCACATTATACATAACAAAACTTCTCTAATCACTGAAAGGGGAATAAGTAGAATTAAAGTATACGACATAACAATCATCTTATTGATATCAGCCTTGATACTTAAAATAAACCAAAAATTACTCTTTTTTTGTGGAGAAAATACCACATAATAGCTATAAATATTATTGGATATTCCTCTGATACTACTTTGGAACAATGTATAGCTATTAAGCTTATTTTAGAGTCTGAAAAAATATTTCTTCATATAAAATTGAATCCTCATATATTGATCAAAAAAACATTAGAAAAACAACTCATGGTATAGGTATTTTTTATCTTGTCAAGTATTCTTTTAGAATAATTAAAGAGAGTTAAGGTTATTCACTATGATCTTGTTAATAAATAGAATGAAAGATTTTGGAGTTTTTATTTGGTAAAAGATTGGCTATAAAAAGTCTGTATTAATCAAAACTCATTGTGACATTTTTTGAAGTAATTAAACATGAAATTTTATTTATTGAAGATTATATAAATCTTACTAATTCCTACTTTTTTTCTCCGACATGAAAATTTTATTATTTTTGTTTAAATATACTTACAGATTTGAAGTGAAGAAAAACAAATTATTTTGATTTTATTCTTGATTTAGATTGAGATTATTACATTGTTTCTAAAATTAAATTTCTGTTTTTTATCAAAATTATGGAAGAAATAGCCCATTAAAAAATAAAAGTAGCTGGAAAATCTTCAACTGAAAAAGACTTAAGGAACATATCAGTGATATTCCTATAGTAAGTCAAAAAATCATAGCACTTATTAAGTACATTAAATCAATCCTTAAATCTGTCAAAAATGTCTTTTGAAAAAACACAAAAAAAGAATAGGATTAATATGGTTTCTTATTCCAAGTTATATCTAATATCATCATTGGGGGTACAGGAGTTTATTTCTTTGTAGATTACTGAAACACTTACTGTATTAGTGGGATGTTTGAGAAGCTTTTTTTACCTATTCACCTGCCTGACCTTTTCCCCACTCAAACTCACCAAACCAGCATTCCACTTCTGTTTATGAGCACACAGTTTTAGCAATTTTCTTTCTAAAAACCCATACAGTTTGGATTGACAAATTTAGTTTTTCATTACTAGTACATCCTGTATTAACCGCATATATTTTGGATACACAAATCTGGAACTTTAAGATTACCCATCTTTAACACACCTCCTGTACAAATTCTGTATATTCATAAGGGGCCTGTCTTATACAAATTACTGAATCTTCTCAAGAAATCCAATTTTAGTACCTGTTCTGGTGGACTCTCAAATATACCAACCTGTAAAGTTTTTCATGATACTATTGATAAAATTAATAAAAATCAAGAGTACTATGAGTGTCCTCAGTAGAAAATATAATATAATCATTGAACTAGTTATATATAGATAAAAGAATAATTAATCATTGTTAAATAATTTAATAATAATAAAATGCTTGATAATTGTAATAATTGAAAATTACTCTATTATTATTATAGTCACTGAAAGCTACAATAATAAGAAATATAAAGGCTTTCAATGAGATAATTATATGTGTAAAATGATAATATTTCGCCACTTATAAGTAATAAGGATATTATTTATTGAAGAAATCATAAAAAACACTGTTCAGAGGTAATTCTTATAATAGCTATTTAATAAAATAAGTCAAACAAAAAACTATAGTATAAAATAATTTTTAAGAGTTCCCAGAGGAATTGGCTGATTTTAAAAGATATTAAAACAAAAATTCTATCACATAAAATAATTTCTTGATTATTACAAGAATATAAGCTGAATAATCTTATTTCAATTCTTTATCAATGATTTATAAAGAATAGAATAACTTCATAATTACTTTTAATAATAATTTTTTATAAGTAATGAATCTTTACCTTTTTAAATGTCTAATTTTATTTTTTGAATGATTATTATGGACAAAAACAGTGAGGAAAAAGGTTCTTTTATGCCTTTAGAACATCTCTAGTAATTTATAATAGATATAGACATTGTGCTAAGATCAAAACTGAAAACCAAGCTTAAAAATAAGGCTCTTAAGGTAAGGTATCTTTTTTATTTCCAATGCAAGATTCCAGTGTTACTCTTAACTCCAAGTAGCATTAATCCACATTTAAGTTTATTATTTTAAGGTTCAATATAAATCTCATATACTTATATCAAAATTTATCACATTAAAAACTTGAAAAATAAACTTCAAGCAAAAATTCTTTAAATAATGTTTTTGATTAATATTTAAAGAAAATTGATTTTCTTTAAGAAGAATCAAAAGAAGTATTTTCAAGGCTATATACCAAAGTATCTTGTGAAGAAAATATACATCAAAGTTACATTTATACACAAATAAAATTAATTTCTAAGCTGTGCACAAATATAAAGTAAATAAATTTAGGATTGGATTTTATATGAATTTTTGAATCTATTGCTATTTTTTCCATCTAAAAATAGCAATAAACACTAAAGCTTAACTTTTTCTGAGGTGTAATTGCTTTTTAGTTTTGTTTTAATATTTGAAAGCTCATAAAACCTTGATCACAATCCTGAATATAGGTATTCACCCTGTGGAAGCTTGTAATTCCTGTCCAAAAGAGGAATATACCAGATTAAACTCGAATGTTCAATTCAATTCTAATCTTAAAGTTTAAATAAGGTTTGAAGTACTTCATGAAATGAGGACAACCTTATTTTAGTTCTTTCAGATCCTAAAAGTTGGGTACCATGGCTCTTTTTGCCTTTTTTCCTTTGTGTCACCTTTTCGCATGAATTTTGCCCTTTTATTTTCTTAAAGCCATAAAATTGACTTAATCCAATTGAAGCTGATCTCATTCATGATTTACAGCCTGTATGGAAAATCCTTAGCCAATTCAGTAAATATACACAACACCTTATTTTGACTGAGTTTTTGTAAGTTTGGATAAACCTTATGCAAAGTTACAATTAAGATTAAATTTAACAACTGAAAACCTTTAGTGAAAATTGTTAAATTTTGTAATTGTACTTTGAAATTGTTAAACCTTGAAATAACACTAGAAATAGCCAATTTTGGGTGTAACTTCCTATGGGTCTACCCTAAGTTATTTTGGGTGTAGAATCCAAAAATGGCATAATATTTGAATCTTTGGTTATCAAAAATAGAGTTATACTTATTTTCTATTATTTCTTGTTTTAAATTTATCTGAAAATTTAGTTTACTATTAACTCAAATGCATAAAAAGTTCTTTGGGGCCTTATGGGTATGTCATACATACCTCACAGGCTCTGTCAGGCCAAGTATATGATGAAGATGTAATATGGCTATTTACAGCTTTAACTATGACTTTGAAATGGTAACATGAATTAAAAGTGGTTGGATTATATATAATGAAAGCTTTAAGATAGAGTAATAAGGGCTTTACTGTTATAAAATAGTGGTGGTGAGCACTGTAGGAAGCCCTGGGTGCAGTCTTACCAGTTGGGTTACTATGATAAGAGCTACAATACTAAAATTCAAAGTATAACCTGATTATTTTCCAAGAGTATAGCTGTTTTTGACAGTTTTACTACGTAGTAACTCAAGATCAGGATGAGGAAACCTTTTCTGGTGGAGAAAAGGCCCCTTTTTATCCTAAACTGGGGTGAAAAAGGCTTCTAGACCTTTCCACATAGAGGCAGTGAAGACTTTTCACTTCAAAGGACTGGCTTGTGGTTTTCAAAAGGCCTGTATTGGGCTCAAATGTGGTTTTGTGTGAGCATGTGAGGTATGTATAACATACCCATAAGGCCACAAATGACTTCATATACAGTTGATTTAGTCTTCAACAGACTTTTAAATTGAATTTAAAATAAAAAATAATAAAAAATAAGTATAAATTTATTTGGATAAACAAAGTTATAAATATTATGTAATTTTTGGATTCTACACCAAAAATGACCTAGGGTACACCTATAGGGTGTTATACCCAAAAAGGCTTATTTCTTATGTTATTGGAAGATTTATGAATCTCACAGTACTAATGTAACTTTTTAAACATTTTTTTTAAAAATTGTTAAATTTAAGCTTGAATAAGCTTAAATTTAAAGTTGCATAAGGTTTATGCAAACTGACCAAACTTTTAGTTAAAATTGAGGTGTTGTGTATATTTACTGAATTGGCTAAGGATTTGCCATACAGAATGTAAATTCTGTGTGAGCTCAATTTAAAAGGGTTTAAGGCCAAAGTATGGCTTTAAATAAATAAAAGGGCAAAATCCACACAAAAAGGTGGGACAAAGGAAAAAGACGAAACAAAGATGGGGTACCCAACTTTTTGGATCTGCAAAGATTCAATCAAGGTTGTCCACCTGTATTGGAGGATTTTCAACCTTATTTAAACTTTAAGATTAGACTTTGATCCAACCTTAAAGTTTAAACTGGTTTTAACCCAATGCGGACAGGAATTTCAAGCTGCCAAAGGGTAAATCCCAATATGCAGGGTTGAAATTAAAGTTTTGAGACCTTTCAAAGCTTAAATAACCTTAAAAATTTAAGGTTACAACCATTAAGACCTTATCAAAAGTTAAGTTTTAGTGTGTATTGCTATTTTACATGGAAAAATAGCAATAACTTCAAAAATTCATTCAAAATCCAATTCTTAATAGATTTTCTTGAATCTTTCACACAGCTTACAATTAAATATTATATATATATAAATTCAATTTGAAGTACCTTTTCTAAACATATTACCTGGGTAATCAGTGGGGAAATTGACTCTTTTAATTATACCTAAAGAAAATTAAGATTTCTTTAAAAATTACTTAAAAATTGAGTCAAACAGATTTATGCTTGAAACTCTATTTTTAAAATGTTCATGTGATGAACCTTAATATAAATAAACTTATTTTATATTAAAGCTTAAAATAATTAACTTAGATGAGGATTAAAGTTACTTGGAGTTAAGAATAACCCTGGTAACTTTAAATTGGAATTAAAAATAAGCTACCTTAAGTTAAGAACCTTATTTGTAAGCATGGTTTTTCAGTTTTGACCTGAGAACGCCCTCTATATATATTATGAATCATGAGAGCTTCTCTGTAGACATGAAAAGAGTCTTTTCATCACTGTTTTTGTCTATCATCAATTATCAATCCAATCATATTAGACATTTAAACAGGTAAAGTTTCATTCTATATAAAATCTTATTATTGAAGTATATCTTAAGCATTTTATTCTTTATAAATCTTAAATTAAAGAATTGAAATCATAGAAATTAGATTATTGTTGTAATCACCTATAATATATTTTATTTTATAAAATTATTGTCTTTAAAATATCTTTCAAAATCCACAAATTCCTCTCAAAAACTCTTTAATAATAATTTTTATTATGAAAATTTGTTTTATCTTTAAAAGTATTGATTTTTGGCGTGTTTTTAACTTATAATTATTATTTAATAGAATAACTGTTTCTGTTTGACTTGTTGTATTAAGTAAAAATTCTAAGTATGTTTTCTCAAAAATTCTATATTTTTTTGATCTATTATTAGTTTTTTTACATAGAATGTTTCTATAAGAATTATTTCTGCATAGTGTGTGTTTTAATTCTTTTATAAATAATACTCACATATTATTTATAAGTGGTTAAATATATATATTTTCCACGTGTAATTGTCTCATTAAGAGCTTTACACTTCTTATTGTTATAATTACCAGTGACTATAACAATAATAGAATAATTATAATTTATTATATCTTTTTATTATTATTTTACATAGTAATAATTAAATCTATTTTCAATATAATTCTTTTTAATAATTATATTTAAATTTGTGGTCATAAGATTTTATTATATTATATTTTTCTACTCAGGAAGGTCATAGTACTCTTGTTATTGTTACTATTATCAAGAGTTTCATAGACAAACCTTACATTTTCAAACCACATCTGGGCAGTCTTCCCTTGTACAGGGTGAAAATTTTCATTTGGGGACCACATAGCCCTCTTCTGATGTGTATTATGCGTATAATGCTGTACAGAACCTGTACAGGACCCCAGTATTGACCAAACTATGACTTATTGAGGTGTAAAGAACATTTTTTGTCTTTTTTACACCTCATAATCATATTTATGGAAGATTATCCCACAGTAAGGCTCCATTGGTCTAACTTTGGGATCTTGACCTTAAGCCTGCCATGACATTCTACGCTTTTGAGATATCAAGCTCAAAGTTGGTTCATTTTGTACCCCTGGATGCTCTCTACACAATGATACCTCATTTGACATGGCTATCATTAAATATGGGCAAGTTAAGCCATGTAAAAAATTGTTTGTACATATGTATAATCTTCTTAAAATATGTATGGAGATTGTTTGCCCCATAATGTTTGTTCTAGATGAGATATGGGGAAATAGATTGCACAATCAGATATCCCTGATTGTTTTTTTTACAAAAAGACCCAACTTTGGGTATCCCACACTAAACTGTATAAGCTAGATGAGAGGTGAATATTTTGTTCACCCTTATTTGAGTTTATTATGGCCATAACTCCTATAGTTCTGGTGATAACTCAATTTGGATAGTACCATTGGATTGGCCTGACTTAGAGCCTCAAGTTGAATACCCATTTGATGGGTTTAAGCTTCTTCCTCTGAATTTCAGATGAGAGGTGAAAAATAAGGTTTATGCTCAGCAACAACTTTGAGCAGGAATAACTTTGTTATTCCTTGTCCTATGATGGTGGGACTTGTGTATTTGGAAAGTGGTGGGCTTTCTCTTTCTTTTTATTCTTTTGGAGCTTATTTAGCTCAGCTCCATTTTGTGGTGGTGTCTTGGATTTAACATTGATTTGTGGTATTTGGCTATCATGCTTGTGCTCTGGTTTTGAGTCACAGGCTGACAGGCGCACAAAACCCCTCTTCCTCCCTCTGGGGACTTTTCCCAAGTTAATTAATATCTTGAATTTATTCTTAATAAATACTAACTCTTACTTGTTTCAATATCTTATTCATCAATAGTAAATTAATCTTTGAATTTTTTACTCACCTGTTCAGTAGAGGTATGGTAGCTATATCCTTATTAACCCCTCTGCTTCCTTCTGATAGGTTGAAGCTGGTGACTTGAACTTTATTTCGTTGGCTCCTTTATTTGATACTGCTTATTTCTTATTGATTGTTTTTTATTTATTCTTCATCAGAAATACAATTTTATTTACACTACTTAAGTTTCCTTCTCATATCTTCTGAGCCCTCTGCAAGTGAGTGCCAGGTCCTCTTCACTTAGCCCGCGTGACATTGTATTAATCATTTCATAATTGCTTCTTTCTTGGTTCATTCCATTTACATCAAACATTTTCACATTTATAAATTATTACTTTTATATCAAGCTTCATGATTTTGAAATTTATGATTCTCTCATCAATTTTCATCTCATTCATCTAAAATGAACTTCTTTCTCATTTCTCAATCCTTGATGACCATTTCACTCTAATTTTAAAATACTAATCAAGTCTTGATTTTTCCTTCTTTCATTGAATTCAAGTCATTTTGGAAGATTTGATTAACTTGATTATTATTTTGGGATTTAATTTTTCAAGCCGATTTGACTTGATCTTCAAGATTTTATCTTATTCATTGATTTTTTTTTGAATCCCTCAAAATAAATTGAATGAAATTTATTCCATTTAATGTGGTTGATTTATTTTAATTTTAATTCCTTAAGCTAAACTGATTTTAAATACCTCAATATTTGATTTACTGATTTAATTCCGTACCAACTGATTGGAATTGATTGATTAATTATTTCTTTATTGAAAAATTGATTTGAAATTTCTCTAAAAATCGATTTTTTGGAAGAATTTGACCCTGTAATTTTCACTCCTCAAGAATCTTATCATATTCATTTCATCTCAAGATTATTGATTAATTTCTCAAGGTTTAATTTTGATTTGACTTTGTCAAGAATTTAAATTTTCTACTTGTGTATCATCAAGGTCTCTTTAAACTACGTCAAACAATGCTTTTTCAGAATAGCCCCCAGCCAATAATACAATATCTCAAAGAAATGAAGCTTTTCTGACCCCTAAGACTAGGTTCCCTCTTGACCACATCCCATCAGTTCCTCAAAGTAGTTCAAGCTTGCTCAGAGGGCTATTAATTGAGGGAGTAGAAACCACAAGCAGAGGAGATATGAAATCAATAATATCAAGGTCCTTCTCTGGATTTTTGAGTGGATTCCCTGGCATTTCACAAGGAAAGGGGGTATTCTATGCAAGAGGAACATTTTAATGAGACTGATGGCAGATTCCTTGGAATATTCTCTTGAAACTTGCAATGTAGCCCTTTCTAATAAAACTCTTGTCTCTCAAGCTGAACCAAGTCTTCTCAATACTATGAAGTAAATTACTAAAGCAGTCTAACCAAGGGACACTTCCAAAGTCCCAGATTTCAAGACTAAATATATGAAGGAACCTAATTTTTTTTATGTCAATCAAGTTCATAAACTGAAGATATTTATCTTATTGTGTCAATCAATATTCCATAATAATTCATAAATCTGCTTCTATGACAGGAAGAAGGTTCTTTAATGAATTTTCTGTCTCACTGGATGAGCTGGAAAATGGACTTAACCTTATCTCTCAGATTCATATAATAAAGACCCTTCCTAAATTCTCAATAACTGAAACTCATTGAAACCAATTCATTCACTCTGTTTTTTAATCCCAATAAAGTAAGGAATTCCAAACAAGATTCAGACAATCTGAATATGAAGAAAAAGTGGTCATGTTTTCTTGTACATAGTGGATCTCAGAAGCTTAATTTCAATATTTGGGAATTTTAGAGAAAGCTCCTTTATGCATTCTTATAGAGGAGGCTTTTCATAAAGGCTGTTGTACCCATTGACTTATTACCCTGGAAATTTTGATATCCTTCAAGAACTGGTGAATATCACCTTTGAGCTAGATAGTAGGTACCATGAGCAGTAGAAGGAAAGGGGTGGTCATCAAGAAAAGAAGCCTCCAGGCTCTGGCTCCAATTCCCTCAGAACTCCTCAAAATAAATATTTCAAGAAGCCTTTCCAGAAGAACAAGAAGGGGAAGAATTTTCAAATTTCAAAGGAGAAATCTAATTCTGCTCTCCTCAATTAGGACAGCAAATTAATTTGTTCTTAAAAGGAGAAAAGGATTAAAGAAGGCTTATGATCTTAATTTTGTGGCAGGAATCCTATTTAAAATTACTTCAAAAGGTCTCAAAATGGGACTTGGTAATCAAGAGGTTTCCATGGCAAGCAGGGAATACCTTTGGTAGGGATCATTTTGTGGTCAATGGCTCTCAATTACTTACTTTAACAGAATATTTTTGAACTCTGAATACTGGTATTCAGAGATATTAAAAGCTTCTCTTTTTTCTTCTCTCTCTGATATTCTTTATAGTATTCTCATTGATTATGGTGCTACAAACTCTTTTTTTCAAAGAATATTTCTTTCAAGTTATCATTGAATATGTCAGAGCTTTGTGACAAGATTAATATTTTAATTTTGGATTAAAATGAATCCACCTCCTTTTTTTCATAACCCATTATAGCAAGTGAGCTATTAATTTCCCTTCTTTACCAAGCCTTGAATGGGAATTCTTTATAATATATTACCGCATGGCAAAATATCTCATATTGGCCTATGATTTCCTCTATTATTTTATTCCTATGATTTATTTGAAACATGGATTGATCAAATATTCCACTGGTCATAAGGACTCTGATGGTATTACACCTTCTATTAGTAATTTCTTTTCCACTTCTGTCAAAAGTGCTTATCTGTTTTGTGAACTTAAGACACCTTCCCTTCCTTCTTCTGTCCGTTTCCCTCCAATATTATCCTCTCATTCATTACCTAAAATCAAGAGATTAAGTCATTGAAGATATAAAAGATGTTGGATAGGATGTTTCTATATCTTGAATCTATTTCTTTAAAGATCATATGTACCTTCCTCCTCCATCCTTTCATTCATCCGTAGTGGTGCAGTGTGATGAGGAGGAAGATATGGAGGAACTTGAATCTGTGCTTAATGTAGTCTTTCCTGCTTATCACCAATATTTGGATGTATTCTCCAAGGTTAAAGAAGATAAACTTCCTCCACATCAGGCCTCATATTAAGCTGAAGGGGCTATCTATTATTTATTGATTCAAGCGTCAGAGACACTCAGGGCCTAAATTTCACATAATGTAGAAACATTTTTCATCAGGCCAAGCTCCTCTTAACAATAGGAGCACCTGTCCTGTCTGTTGAAGGAAGTTTTGAATTATCTTGCTTGTGTTTTTACTACCAAAAATCTTATTTCTGTTGCTAGCAAGAACAGGTATCTTGTTCCTCTGTCACAGGGGCTCTTGGGGAAAACAAGAGTGGCCTGGCACCCGGTAATCAGGGACCTCACTTGGAATACTCCAATGATTAAAGAAGATAAAAATAAAATAATGATAAATTTCTCTAAGGTGATAAGCAAGTAAAAGATGAGATGCAATAAGAGAAAAGGAAGCCAAATTGCCAGATAGCCGACCAAATAAGTCCTTAATCACTGCTTCAAACTCCCAGAATAAACAATTGAATTAGTAAGGATATAACCACCAAGTATCCACTCACAGGAAAAGAAATAAAAGGTGCAAATGACTGACATAAGAATATTAGTATTCACTATCAAGGTGAAATAAAATAAAGATAGAAATGAATCAAAGTATATTAATTAACTGTGGGGAAAAAACCCCCAGGGTTAAAATAGAGGCTTGTATATATGGCTTGCTGAGATATTGACTCCTTCAAGCTGACAGCCAGTCTGTATTGAATACTTGAAGCTGTATTGATTGCATGATGAAGTGTATACCTTGCCAAGTTGGGAAATGAACTGAGTTGAATGATATTACCAAGGTTTGTGGTTGAGATAAAGGTCTTTATGAAACAAGAATGGATGGAAATGAATGTGGTTTCCAAGGTGGATTTATAGAGAATTTAAACTTGCAACTTTTTTGGAAATACCTCTTTAATATCCCTTGAGAAGAAACTACCAGCATTCTGTTAGAGGAATACTGCATAATTGAAAATAACCAATGACTGCTAGATGGAGGGATTGGTATGTGAGAAGAACACTTGCACTTGAACCTTGATGAATTCTATGGATTATTTGATTCATTGACATGATGATATTTTGAAATGACCTTCTGATATTGGCATCATTGAATTTCTGGTGAAAAAAGGTGCAAAATGGTGTATAACACCATTTATGGCACTCCTGGCTATTGAAGATGAAGAGTTGCCAAAGGTTTTTTGAATGAATTCCAGGAGGAAAGAGAGAAAAAGGAGCTTGGGTGGTTTTAGGACTTTCAGAGGTTTTTTATGGACAGGTTTGGTGTTTTTGGCTATTTTTGGGTTTTTGGCCAAAACAAGCCTAAAGGGCTTTGAAACTGTATTTGGGCAAAGTGTACAAATGTTGAAATTAAGCCCCAAATGGCGTGATAAAACCATTTGGGCATATTTCCCATATTGAAAGGAAATATGGAATAAAATTGCTAAATGCACAAAATGGGAAAAACTGTAGTAAAAGCTTAAAAAGCATAATACAAGCTTTTAGGCTGTATTCCCCTTATTGAATGGAAAATTTCCAAAAGCCCATTAATGGAATGATGGTGGTTAAGGGGCCAGGTTGGCCCCAGAAAATGAAATGGCAATAAAGGGCTATAAAAGTGAAAGTGGCAAATTTGGTCAAAGGTAATGGATATGGAATTGATATTCCATAGAATTGTCCTAGGGGTATTGTCCATGGTTGTGACAGTACCCCTCACTTTGAATGGTGATCTCATCAGCACCAAAACAAGGTAGAGCCTGTTGAGGCTTTTGGAAAGAGCTTGAGGTAGGTATTCAAGAGGAATGATTAAGAGAAAGAATTGAAACTGATATTAAGAGTTTGACATATGACACAGGACTTTCTCAATCTTCTTTTGAAATTGGCTTCATGTTCTATTTAATTTCAAAAATTATTTATGTTTGTTCATGAATTTATTTCAACATAAATAAAGAAAGAATTTAAACTAAAGAATTAAATAAAATAGATAAAGAGAAATGAATTTTGAAGAGGTTCCAATCTTGATCACTTAATTTTACATTTGATTTGAGTTTTCCAAGGAACTGGAAAAGAACATTTTATGCCAGGTGATCACAGAGTGACCAAGGTGATATCTTGACAGATTGTAGACCCCTCAGGGAAGTAAGCACCAGTAGTTGAATTTACTTTTGGTAATTACCACTCCCTCCAGTGCCATAAAATTAAAATGAATTTGCTGAAGGAATGAATTGCAATTTAAAATACTTGGAAATTGAATTAAAACTTTAATGGTCATTTCCCAAGTTAAAATGGCCATAAAGATTGGAATTTATGTTGAAAGCTTGGCCAGATTCCTGTGTCCAGACAATTGGCAAGTACTGACAGATCTGCCAATGTGATTCTTACAACAAAATGCGTAGAATACCTCTAAGGGTGCATACCAGGAGTGGGATTTACTTTTTGTGATTACTCTCTCCACCAAGAACCATAAAAAATCACGCTCTTGGAGAATTTGGTCCTGGCTTTCCAGGGTACAAAGAATCAAAAGCCTTGACAATTTCAGGAAACTTTTTGAGGCTTTCAGTTGGTTCCCAAGTCAGTTTTTCTGGGTCTTTACTGAAGCCTTTTCATTCCACCGAATACCATACCTTTCCTCTCTTGATCTTGGAGTCCAGTATTGGAGAGACTTCCCATTCCTCTTCTTCTTCAATGATTATTGGAGTAGGAGGCTCTTGATGCAAATTTGGGATTTGTGATGTCTTGACTGGTTCAAGGAGGGAAATATGGAAGACTGGGTGGATGAATTTCCATTAAGATAGAAGGCATGAGCACTTATTTTCTTCAAGATTGGAAAAGGACACAACCATTTTTCGGACATTTTTTTGGTGGCTCCTGTTGATTTGATGTTCTTGGAGGAAAGACATACCATGTTAAAAGGATTGAAAACAGGTAAACTTGCTCTACTTTTATCTGCATACCTATTAAATCTGTTTATGTAAACTTCAGGTTCTCTCTTGACATCTTGCTTTGCTGATTGCATTTTTGTTGATAACATTCCAGCAGGAGTGCATTGAGTAATTTTAACTGAGTCAAAATGAGGATCTCTCCCATAAACAGTAAAAAACAGTGGTTGTTTTTTTGAAGAGTTGTCAGAGTTATTGTGTCAGCCTGTGACTCAAAACCAGAGCACAAGTATGACAGCCAAAATACCATAAACCAATGGTATAGCCAAGATACCACCAAAACATGGAGCTGAGCCAAATTAGCTCAAAAGGTATAAAAAGAAAGAGGAAAATAACCTCTTTCTGAAAATATAAGTCCCATCACCATAGGACAAGAAATAACAAAGTTATTCCTGCTCAAAGTTATTGCTGAGCATAAACCTTAATCTTCACCTCTCATCTAGAATCTAGAAGGAGAGGCTTAACCCCATCAAATGGGTATTCAAAATGAAGCTCTAAGCCAGATCTATCCAATGGTACCAGCCAAATTGAGCTAGCACCAATATTACTGGAGTTATGGTCAATTTCAGGCCAAATAAGGGTGAACAAAACATTCACCTCTCATCTAAGCTCTACAGTTTTAGTGTGGGATACCTGAAGTGGGGTATCTTTGGAAAGGGCACAATCAGGGCTATCTGATGGTGCCATCCACTCCTTCATATCTCAACTATAACAGAAGTTATGAGGCAAACAAGCTCAATACAGCTTTTTGCCCAAACCACGCCTATGTACAAAAAACCTTGTACATGGGATAACTTTGCCATATTTCATGATAACCATACCAAATTGGGTACCATTGTGTAGCGCTCATACAGGGCTATCCAATGAACCAATTTCTAGGTTGATATCTCAAAAACGGACAGATTTATGGCTGGTTTAAGATCAAAATCCCAGCTGCTGTCATATACAGCCTTACCATGGGATAATATCCCATAATCATGAATATGAGGTGTCAAATAGACGAAGAAGAATGTTTTTACTTTAATACCTCATATTTCAGCCAATACTGGGGTCCCATACAGTTTCTGTACAGCATTCTACGTGTCATACACGTCAGAATCAGGCTGTGAGGTCCCCAGATGAAAATTGTCACCCTGTATTGGTGAAAACCGCCCAGATGTGGTTTCAAAACCACATCTGAGCCCAATACAGGGTATACAGGCTGTTTGCAAACCACAAGCCTGTCCTAGAGAGTGAAAAATCTTCACTTCCTCTACGTGGAAAGGTCTAGCAGCCTTTCCACCCCAATTTCAGGATAAAAGGAGGGCTTTTCACAGCCAAAATCATCTCCTCATCCTGCTCTTGAATAACCTACGTAGTAAACTGTCAAAAACATTTTTACTCTTGGTTAATAATCAGGTATAATTAGAAACTTAATTATTGTAGTGTTTTATTATTGTAACCCAACAGATAAAGCTGCACCCAGGGCTTTCAGCAGCGCTCACCACCACTATATCTCTATAGTAAAGCCCTTAAAATCTCAATTTAATCATCCATTATCAACTTTATTATCTTTTAAAACCATTTTTTACCGTGTCACAGTCATAGTTTTAGTTGTAAATAGCCTTATTACTTCTTCAACATAGACTCATCCTGACATTTTGGGGGCCTGGCTGTGTTTTAAATCCTTTTTTGGACCTTATAAGTAAGTCTTTTCTCTTTTTATGACTTATTAACAAGTGTTTTATCTTTTTTAGGTGTGATTTCTCTATTAAGATATATATTTTATATATCTTTATCCTTTTCTTCATATATACTCATATTATAAGAGTATCATTCACGTGATTAATACCCACTGAAAATAACTATTTTTGGCGTGTTTTGTATATAAAAACACATAAGCCATCAATAAGTCCTGTATTCTTGACTTAATAAGGACACCTCTGACTGAAAAACCATCAGTTGAGGCGTGTTTAAGTGTATTGTTAACTCAATAACACTTATATAAAACCACTTGTACAGAATACACTTGAAAACCACAAGTGTATCTGTGGGATACTGGCATACAAACAGTGTGACAGGGTACCAAAAAGCTGTAATTCTGACGTGGAATTGTTGATTCAATTACACTGTCATTATACAGGGCACATTGTAGTATCATACAAGCCCAGAGGCCAATCTTAGACGTGCAAAACCAGCATCCTTGAGAAGTCTTAACTGACATAAGCCCTCTTTTTTCCTGCCTTGATTCAGTGGAAGACAACTACATCCCACTTGAGACCCAGTCACAGGCCAACACACCAGTGACACCCTAAGAACCAGAGGGCAGCAAGGGCAAAGGAAAGAGGCACAGTGAAGGTCTCATTACAGCCAAAAAGTGGACACCCATAGCCACTCATAGAAGTAGAAAACTACAAAACTCTGCATCCATACAAGGTAAACCAACCTTAACCACTTGTACAGGAAAGATTACAATTATTAACCCAGTTGTAACTTCCAAAGGCAAACTGCCCAAGTCAGCAGACAATAAATTTGTACAAGGCAAAGTCAAAGGTAAATACCCTAAGAACATAAAGTCTTTGACTGCTTGCAAACACTGATATGTCCCCTGCATACCTCAGAGATCTTGGCTTCCAAAGGAACCAGCCAGAAGACAGAGAAGGATTGTCCAGAACCAGCAGACCTGGAAGAAGACACCTTGAACACAGTGGTGGATGGCAAAACAATGAGGGAGATAATATCAACCTTGCCATTCACACTCCAATTCAACAGAAACCTCAAACCAGAGGACTGGAAGGATATGGATCAAGTTCTTCAGATCCACCAACTCCTCAAAGATTTGTTTCAATGGAGCATGGACAACAAGAGGTTCAACCTAGCAACTCACTGGGCAGAACTTGGATCAAGTTGCCAGAAGATCTGTCTCAAAGAGATAGACTTCAAAGACCTTATGGAAATCACCAAAGGTTGGAATCCTACCAGGCAGCACAGACTCCTGGAGGCAAGGGCACAGAGGATAAGGGAAAATCAAGCCACTATCCAAGCAATAGAAGAACAATTAACCCAGACAGGGCCTACTCAGATTCATTCAGGTTCACAAGGAGCAGGCCAAATCAGCTCTCCAGTGGCTTCACACCATTCAGAAACCAACAGATCAGTGGCCAAGAGTCACCATTCTTCACAATTCCAGGAAGTTTCCAGGAGAAGACAAGAGAACAAGGGCAAGAACAAAGCCTCCTTCAACCAGAGGAGGAAAGAGTCAGACCCCATGATCCAGAAGCTGTTAGATTTGGTAAGAGAAGTACACAAGAACCAGAAGTAGTTGTAAACCACTCTAGAATCAGTAGTCCTAGTAATAGAAACATTACCCCCACTCAGACTGAAAGTAACATTGTCACATCTGAGAGTAACATCAACAGTGATACACTGTGGTTACAAATGTCCCAATATGCTGAACAATCTGCAAAGCAGTTTGCAGAAATTAAAGCTAGCCAAGAGAGGATGAGACAAACTCAAGCCTCCTTGGAACAAATAGTTAAAAATCTTCAAGAAGGATATGCTCAACTGAGCAAAGCCTCTGAAGAAACCAACAAAAGACTGAATATAGTCTTTGAAGAACAACACCACAGCACAAGGAACAGGGAGTGTCTGGATCAAGACATTAAGAAATTGTTTAATTCCTATAATAGCTTGAAGCCCCAACCACAAGGCCAAGCTATGGAGAATCCATATCAACCAGATGACATCAAACCAGATGCCATGATGTTGAATAAGGAAAGATCTCCATCACAATACCAGGATGCAGATGGAATGTCTTATTCAGAGAAGGAAGCCTTGAAACAGCTTCCTGAGGCCTCCAACTGGCCCAAATTCTGTGGATCAGGAGAATATGATCATATGGAACTCATAGATTATATTGATGGACTCTTCATTGATGTACCAAGCATACCAGACTACTGGATCACTGCTAGATTGAATACTGCATTTAAAGGTCATGCAAGTATATGGTACACAGAAATGAAAGAAATCCATGGCAGAAGAAACTGGCCATGGTGGAAGAATCAAATCATCCAAAAGTACAGTAATGGAACTTGGGTATGGCAAAAGACCATGTCATTTGAAAATGACAAATACTCTGTGGACAAAGATCCATATGAGTGGTGTCTTAGACAGTCTAAAAGACTCCAAGCCATTGATCCTCAGATGAACATCCAAATGAGGAATCACAAACTCCTGACACAACTGCCAGGAGAACTAGAGCATGCAGTGAAATGCAGATGCAACTAAAATTGCACTCTAGATGACATAGCCAACACCTTACAAGACATAAGGAAGAGGACAAATATAGGGATATTCACCCCATATAAGAACATTAGTTTCAAAGAGAAACAACCTTTCAGGGTAGAGTTTAAAGACAAACCCAAAGAAAGAGTGGCAGAAGTGGAAAAGAAGAGAAATTCTTGTCACAATTGTGGTTCAACAGACCACTATGCTAACAACTGTCCAAAGGCAAAGAAGAAAGTCTATGCCATAGAGAAAGTCCCTGAGGAAGAACCTCCAACAGAGGATTCTGATTCAGACTCTATGGGTGATGCCATCAGAGAACCATCTGAGGATGATCAAGACCCAAGAGAGGAATTTCTAGTGGAATACCAAGAAGAAACCCCACTGCAAATCCAGGACATACAGTTGGAAGCAGGCATGCCACAGGACACTGCTAACAAGAACTTGTGCAAACACACACAAGATGCACAAACATTCCTGGTTACACCAACCAAAGGAATGTCATATATACATGGAACAGCCACAAGAATGACTGTTTGTATTGACAATGGTCAGCATCCACTGATCATTGATAGTGGAGCACACTGCTCCATAGTGGCCAGAAACTATCTGGATACCCACTTCCCAAACTGGGAAAAACAGCTCTTGCCCACTAAGGCAAAAAACTTTAAAAGTGCATCAGGAAAGATGACTTCCATTGGGACAATTATCAAGGAGATAATTATACCCCACAAGAAGGGTAATATCAGACTCAACCCAGAGTTTGTAGTGCTTAATGATGCCTACATCCAAGGGATTTTACTGGGAACAGACTACCAGAGGACTTATGGCATAGATATTTACAACAGTAAAAATAGGCACATCACCATAGGTACTAACAAGGAAAAGAAATTTTCACTTGACATATACCAGATATCTTCTCAGGATCCACTGGAAGAACTTCTGAAGGAATTAAGAGAGGGACAGTTTAGCACTACCCTCACCAGTAAACAAAAACTAAGTTTACTGAAGATGCTGAGAAAGAACAGACCAGCATTTGCCATTGGTGAAGAACCATTAGGCAAGATCAAAGGGCATGATATAGAACTATATCTGGATGTAGAAAGGCCTTATCCACCCATGCTGAGAAGACCTCCTTATCCAGCAAGCCTGGAAACCAGGAAAGAAATTGAGAAACACATCAATGAACTCCTGGATATGGATGTCATCAGGAAGATTGGACATAATGAAATAGTGGAAATCACCACTCCTGTCCTAATCACTTGGCATGATGGCAAATCTAGATTGTGTGGAGACTTCAGAGCCCTGAATAACTACACAAAAGAAGACAGGTACCCTATACCAAGGATACCTCATGCCTTGGATAAGCTAGCCAAAGCCAAATACATAACCAAGAGGGATTGTATAAAAGGCTTCCACCAAAATGGAGTTAAACCAAACTCCATGAAGTTACTCAGAATAATATGCCATATGGGCATATATGAGTATACCAGAATGCCATTTGGCATTAAGAATGCACCAGCCCACTTCCAAAGGCTGATGGACACCATATTCCAAGAATAAATAATGGAAGGCTGGATGGTAGTCTATATTGATGATATCATTATATACTCAGAGACATGGGAAGACCATGTACAATAAATAGACAGAGTTCTAAGTAAATGTATACCCATCAATCTGAACATTTCACTCAAAAAGTGTAATTTTGGCCAACAAGAGCTACTAGCTCTGGGACATAAAGTCTCAGGTCTTAGTCTGGCAATTGACCAGAACAAAGTAGCAGCAGTACTGCAAAAGCCAGTACCAAAGAACATCAAAGAGATGCAATCTTTCCTTGGGTTTGCTAGCTACTATAGAAACCATATCAAAAGTTTTGCACACATAACTAGTAGTTTATACAAGTTATGTTCAAAAGATGTAGTTTTTGAAATAACTAAGGAGAGGAGGGATGCATATGAGAGAATCAAATATGAACTCACCAATGCACCAGTGCTCATCTTACCTGACTTTGAACTACCATTCAAGTTATATATAGATGCAGCATGCAGCCGAGGCTTAGGAGCAGCCCTTCACCAAAGACAAATTGTGGATGGTGAACCAAGAGAGGGTGTAATATGTTACATCTCTAGGCAACTGAAAGATTCAGAAGCCAGGTATGGGGCCACCCAGACTGAATGTCTATGTCTAGTCTGGGCTCTAGAAAAACTCCATTATTATTTGGAGGGTGCAGTCTTTGAAGTCTTTACTAAACATGAAGACTACTAATAGACATATGCTGAGATGGCAAATAGCTATCCAGGAGTATAGAGGGAACATGACCATCATATACAAGGAAGGTAAAAGCCATACCAATGCAGATGGCCTCTTCAGATGGCCACTGGACAATGTCAAGAGAAATCCAGCTTATGACCCAGAAGTTGCAGCCAAAATCCCTATCCATTTCATGGAAATAGATAGGAGGAGGAACTTCAGATTTTCTGAATGGGCACCAGGGAATGGTACCCTTGACAGTGGAAACACTGATTCAGAAGGAACAGAAACTCCCATACTGGGAATAAGCTCCTCAGAACTGCACAATGAATTCTTCAGTACAGTACAGAAGTCTTATGCCAAACACAAACAGTGTAGCATACTACTCCAACTCCTTCAACAAACGTACAGGAGCCCAGAACTGGAAACCCAGCTGGAAGAACCCTGGTTGAGGGCCTATAAGGACGATAGGTTTTTTCTTATAGATGGCCTTCTTTTCCATAGAGAGAAGCACACAAGTGCACTCACAGTAGTAGACAGAGACCATATATCCCTGATCCTGCAGGAATGCCATTAATGCCCCTATATGGGACACATGAGTGAATACAGGACCAAGGAAAGGGTAGCAAGCACAGCTTGGTGGCCCAAATGGGAACAGGAGTTGAGTGAATATATCAACACTTGTGAAAGATGCCAGAAGGAAAATAGAAATCATGGGAAGAAGTATGGGCTACTTCAACACATAGAAGAACCCAAACACCCATGAGAAACCATCAACATGGATTGGGTTACAGGACTTGTCCCAGGAGGCAAAGAAAACTACAATGCCTGTTTGATCATAGTTGATAGGTTCAGCAAGAGCATGAGGTGTCTACCATGCCATAAAGAAGACACAGCCATGGATACTGCCCTGTTGTTTTGGAATAACATCATATCCACCTGTGGAGTCCCTAAGATCATCATTAGTGATAGGGACCCCAAATTCACATCTGAATTCTGGACTAACTTATATGACATGCTTGGCACCAAACTTGCTTTTTCCACAGCTTACCATCCACAAACAGATGGCCTAGCTGAAAGGATGATCCAAACAATGGAGGACATCCTCAGAAGATTCTGTGCCTATGGCATGGAATAGAAGGACCATGAGGGATACACCCATGATTGGGTTACCCTCTTACCAGCAGTCCAACTGGCTTATAATACAAGCCAGCACTCCACCACAGGTAAAACACCTGCACTGGTGGAGAAAGGGTGGAACCCCCTGTTACCTGTGGATCACTTGAGGAAGAATCTTCTAACCATCCACCCCACAGCCAAAGACTTCCATGATATGTGGAAGAAGGCCTGTGACACTGCTGCCAAATGCATAGCTGAGGCCAAAGAGTATAACAAGCAGAGGTGGGACAAATCACATATGGAACCTGACTTTAAGGAAGGGGACCAGGTGTTAGTGTCTACACTGAACTGTAACAATCTCAAGGGACCCAAGAAAATGAGAGACTCATTTGTAGGGCCCTTCACTATCATTAAGTTGATAGGTAAGAATGCAGTAGAGGTCAAGCTCACTGAGGAGTTTTCCAGGAAACACCCAGTCTTTCCAGTGAGTTTGGTCAAACCATACTTCCAGACAGAGGAGGATAAATTCCCCTCCAGGAGAAAGAATCCCACACCACAAGAGATAGTGGAAGTGGAGGACTCCCCTGGACCTGTGAGTAAGATCATCAGGGCCAGGAAGATCAGACTCAATGGGAAGGATCAGAGACAATACCTAGTCAGATTCAAGAACCAGACAGCAGATAAAGACAAATGGTTGGCAGAAGATGCCATACCAGATGGGAACCTTCATTCAAGGAGATTCAGAGCCTCTAGGAGGAATGAACAGTCTCATCAATGATGAGCCTTTTTTGGAGGGAGGGTATGTCAGCCTGTGACTCAAAACCAGAGCACAAGCATGACAGCCAAAATACCATAAACCAATGGTATAGCCAAGATACCACCAAAACATGGAGCTGAGCCAAATTAGCTCAAAAGGTATCAAAAGAAAGAGGAAACTCACCTCTTTCTGAAAATATAAGTCCCATCACCATAGGACAAGAAATAACAAAGTTATTCCTGCTCAAAGTTATTGCTGAGCATAAACCTTAATCTTCACCTCTCATCTAAAATCTAGAAGGAGAGGCTTAACCCCATCAAATGGGTATTCTAAATGAATCTCTAAGCCAGGGCTATCCAATGGTACCAGCCAAACTGAGCTAGCACCAATATTACTGGAGTTATGGTCAATTTCAGGCCAAATAAGGGTGAACAAAACATTCACCTCTCATCCAACTTCTACAGTTTTAGTGTGGGATACCTGAAGTGGGGTATCTTTGGAGAGAGCACAATCAGGGCTATCTGATGGTGCCATCCACTCCTTCATATCTCAACTATAACAGAAGTTATGAGGCAAACAAGCTCAATACAGCTTTTTGCCCAAACCACGCCTATGTACAAAAAACCTTGTACATGGGATAACTTTGCCATATTTCATGATAACCATACCAAATTGGGTACCATTGTGTAGAGCCCATACAGGGCTATCCAATGAACCAGTATTTAGGTTGATATCTCAAAAGCGGACAGAGTTATGGCTGGTTTAAGATCAAAATCCCACCTGCTGTCATATACAGCCTTACCATGGGATAATATCCCATAATCATGAATATGAGGTGTCAAATAGACGAAGAAGCATGTTTTTACTTCAATACCTCATATGTCAGCCAATACTGGGGTCCCATACAGTTTCTGTACAGCATTCTATGTGTCATACACGTCAGAATCAGGCTGTGAGGTCCCCAGATGAAAAGTTTCACCCTGTATT
Source organism: Austropuccinia psidii (assembly GCA_023105745.1). Taxonomy (NCBI): domain Eukaryota; kingdom Fungi; phylum Basidiomycota; class Pucciniomycetes; order Pucciniales; family Sphaerophragmiaceae; genus Austropuccinia; species Austropuccinia psidii. The sequence continues at coordinate 32,563,617 of JALGQZ010000009.1, read as the reverse complement.
GGTGAAAACCACCCAGATGTGGTTTCAAAACCACATCTGAGCCCAATAAAGGGTATAAAGGCTGCTTGCAAACCACAAGCCTGTCCTGGAGAGTGAAAAATCTTCACTTCCTCTACGTGGAAAGGTCTAGCAGCCTTTCCACCCCAATTTCAGGATAAAAGGAGGGCTTTTCACAGCCAAAATCATCTCCTCATCCTGCTCTTGAATAACCTACGTAGTAAACTGTCAAAAACAGTTTTACTCTTGGTTAATAATCAGGTATAATTATAAACTTAATTATTGTAGTCTTTTATTATTGTAACCCAACAGATAAAGCTGCACCCAGGGCTTTCAGCAGCGCTCACCACCACTATATCTCTATAGTAAATCCCTTAAAATCTCAATTTAATCATCCATTATCAACTTTATTATCTTTTAAAACCATTTTTTACCGTGTCACAGTAATAGTTTTAGTTGTAAATAGCCTTATTACTTCTTCAACATAGACTCATCCTGACATATTGTAAGCAAAATACCCTCTCTGTCTGTCCATCAGTTTCAGGATGATAAGGGGTTGAAAGAACTCTTGAAATCTTGGTCTGCTGAAAAAGGTTGGTCCAAAAAGAGAACCTTTATCACTGACAAATCCTGAAGGAAGTTCATGCTTAGGGAAAATATATTTGATGATCAAATGGGCCAAATCCAATGAAGTAATTGAAGACTTTGTACACTATGACAAGAATTGAATCAAAATAATTGAACAGTTTTATTTTAGTCATGAGGTCTATTGAAAGACAAATCCAAGGACCATTTGGAATTGTAAGAGGCTTGAGGAGGCCAAACTTCTTGTGATGGATATTCTTGTTTCTTGAAAACTGTTTACAGGATGAAACATAATCCTTGATAAATTGAGTCATTCCAGAACAGTGAAAATCCCACTTGAAAAGTTTGATAGTCTTCTCTTAGCCAGGATGGCCAGCTAGAGGAGAGTCATGGTGCTTTTGAAGAATACTGAGTTGAATTGTGGGGTCCTTTGGGACCACCACCCAATCTTTCAATAGAAGAAGTTGGGAAGGGGAATCAAGAGAATAATATTGGACAGATTTACCTTTACCCAGATCTTGAAGAATACTTCTGTATTTAGAATATTGCCAAAATGCCTTCTGAATTGATTCAATCACATTCGAAATTGATTCCACCTTTACAGCTAATAATTTTGAGGCTTGAATTTAATATTGATTTATTATTTTCTGATAATTCATTGGATTCTTTCTGATGTAATCCTCCCCCTTCTTGGGGTAGACTATTTCCTGAAGTGACAAATCATCTGAAAGGGTTTTCAGGCAGACAGGGAAGTAGGTGATTGTGGAATGAAATTCTCAAAGGAATTCAGCCCAGAGAGCTTGGTGGCAAGGGAGAATCTTTGATGACTTGAAGTATTGAAGTGAAGAGTGATCAGTGAGAACTTCAAAAGGAGAAGAAAGAGAGAGAAGAAAAGCTCTCCAGCACTTGAGAGCCCAGACTATGCCAAGGAGTTCCTTTTCAACAATTTCATAATTGAGCTCTTCTGGACGAATCCTGTGGCTATCAAATGCAATGAGAAGTTTTCCCAAGTCATAAACCTGACTCAGTACAGAACCAAAGGCATAATATGATGAAGCAGTCTCTACAATGTTGGGTAGAGAGGTATTGAAGTGAGAAATGATTGGAGCGGTGGGGAAAGCCTCTTTTTGTTGATAAAACTTTCTAAGAGCTTCCTCATTGAGAGGTAAATATTAATATTTCTTGAGGAACTTTTTGAGTGAACTAATAGTCTTTGTATAATTCTTGATGAGAAGTTTGCAAAACCAAGGAATGATCAAAGAGCCTTGGGATTTCTTGTAGAAGGCCGATTGAGAATTTGCTTGAATTTTGCTTTGTACATCTTCAGGCCTTCAGAAAAACAACATAACCTACATATTCCACGTTTGAGACATGGAAGAGGCACTTGGATGCCTTAGCAAGCAGATTATTGTCTCTCAGTCTGGCAAGAACAGTGTACACATGAGTAACATGTTCTTCCTCAGAATTTGAAAAAACCATGATATCATCTAAATAAACAACTACATAAACATATAGAAGAACAGACAAATTATCATTGACAAGATTTTGAAAAGAGGCAGGAGCATTTGTGAGCCCAAATTGCATAACCAAGTATTCATAACAGCCAGATTTGGTTTTAAAAGCTGTCAAATGTTCATCACCTTCCTTGATTCTGAGCAGGTTATATGCACCAGGAAAATAAATATGAGAGAAGGTAGAAGAACCATTAAAAACAGTGGGTAGTGGATTCATAGGAAGAATAGGATATTTGTTTTTCCTAGTAACAGAATTGAGTTTGTGGTAATCAAGACACAAATGGAGGCCACCATCTTTCTTTTTGACAAAGAGGACAGGTGCTCCTGTTGAAGAAGAGCTTGGGAGGATCAACCCATTCTTTACATTCTCTGAAATGTAGACCCTGATTGTATCTGATGCTTGGTTTGATAAGAGTAGATCACCCCAACTGGAGGTAGAGACCCCTCCAGCTCAATATGATGATCACAGGCATGGTGAGGGGGATGTTTGTCTGCTTCCACCTTGGAGCATAAATCAAAATAATGGTGATAAGAAGGAGGAAAAACCTTCATCACAGTTTCTATTTCTTCTTGCTCTTCCTCATCATCCCACCACTCCTCTAGGGAGTCATGATAAGATGAAGGAGGAAGGTCCACATTACCAAGGAAGAGATGAAGTAAATATCCAGAATTATCTTCTCCAAAATCTTTTATCTCTTTGAATACTTTGATTCTTGATGATAGTAATGACTGTGGGTAATTAAACAAATTAATATGAACAGAAGATGGGGATGATGGTGTTCTCGAATCACCAACCAGAGTTCCACATGATTTGGAAGAAGAAAAGTCATTACCGGAATATTTAGAAGGATCATAATCATCCTTATGATTAGCATTAAAGGTGATCAGCCCTTGCCTCTAATCAATACATGGGTTAAAATGATTAAGAAAGTCAAAGCTCAACATGAGGCCTTCTAGCTTGGGAGTATCAATGACTGAAACTACAATTCAAGGCTTGTTAAGTAAAGGAGCTTAACCATATATTTAGTATAGTGAGTCACCCATAAAGACGGGGACTCATAGGAGTCCAAAATGATAAGAGAAATCTTCTGTGGGAGTCCTAAAATTGTCAAAGAATACTTGTGAGCAAACTGCTTTTCAATAAATTATTTTGTAGCACCAGAACCAATGAGAATACTGTAAAACACATCAGAGAGAGAAGAAAAAACAAAAAATTCAAGAGAATTCTTGACACCAGTACTCACAATGCACAATTGTTCTCTGGATGAAAAACAGTGAAGACCATTGAGCACAACATGATGTTAACTCAGGCTTTTCCCTGGCTAGGAAAACTTCCTGATGATTGGGCAAGCTGCTTTTGAGGCCTTTTAAAACAAACCTCAAGACTATTCTTCCCACTACAACAGACACACAAGACCTCCTTTACTCTTCTTTCTTTTTCAGAACCCATCAGCTTGAGGTCCTTAGTAAGAAATGAATACTGGTGCTTGTCCCTCTTCTTAAAATGAAACTTCTTCTTCTTTTTATTTGAACTTGAAGAATTTTGGGGATGAGAAGAGAATTAGTTTGAGGATTCAGCCTTCTTCTCTTGAAAATGATTCTTCTCCTTTTTCCTCCCATGGAACCTGGTATCAAAATCCAGGGTAATGTCCATCAAGTCTTGAAGAGAATCAAGTTTTGAAGGATGGGAGGCCAATTGATCCAGAATCTTGGAGGCCAATCCCTCCTTAAAATGATGAATAAGAGCTCTTTCACCTCAGTCTCCAATTCTTGAAACTAGACTTCTGAAATCAGAAATGTATAATGATACATGTCCACATTCTTTCATTCTTAAGGCATCTAGCTCTGCTTCAACCTTTCTGAAATCATTTGGGTCTCCAAATAAAGTAAGGAGTTTAGACTCAAATAATTCCTAATTATTGAGAAGGTATGCTGGGTTTTGATCTGTGAGATTGGAAAGATAAGGCTCAATCCATTTTGCACCCCTTCCAATGAGAAATGAAGTGGCATAAAGGGCTTTCTTACTTTCTTCAGAGAAATCTTCATGATCATTATAAAAGATGAGCTGGCAGGACTGAATGAAACTTCTGACTTTGCATGGTTGAGTCCCATCGAAGAAGTCTGGTGCCTTCATAGATGAAGTATTGAAGTCTTGTGGTCTTGAAGCTTCAAAGGATGAATTTGCGTGAAGATTGGCCATAATTTGAGTCATCTGGTGCATAATTTCCAATGAAGATGGTTCAGATTGATGAGAGAAAGGCTGATCAGACCAGGCTAGAGTTGGCCCTCCAGTACCTTGAGATTCACCCACAGTAGCAGGAACAACTACAGTACCATCAGACTCTTCCTCTTCAACATAGTTCTCTACCCCCTCATTAAAACCTTCACCAGGACCTTTGAAAGTGGTCCTTGAACTGCCTAGAAAAGAGCCAACTACTCCTGAGAATGAACTTCATCTTCTTGGCCCTCTTCCTTCCTGGATGGATGGTTCTTCTCCTTCATATTTGGTCCTCCGTCTAAGTGGGCCCTCAGTTGAGGAACTTCTGGGTTCCATCAAGAGGAGTGCTTGGATTTTTAGTCAGAACAGCTTTATCTCTGGCCTGCGATTTGTTCTGCCTTGCAGGAGGTCAGTGTTTAACAGGCATGATATTCAGAATAAAATGAATAAAGCTCAAAATTTTGAGGTGAAAGACTTGAAGCAATTCAAAAGGAAAGCTTTAAGTAAAAATCAAAATCAATATCTTGAAGAAAAAAGAATAAATCAAAATGAATACCTTAGGTAAATTAATAAATAAAATGTAAAATTAAATCTTGAAGTAAAGAAATCAATATATCACATTAATCAAAATCAAAATCTTGCAGAAAGGTCAATTAATAAAATGAATTCTTGAGTAAAAATCGATTTATGTCAAAATCTTGCTGTGAAAATCAGCAGGATCAATAAATCTTTGGGTTAATCAATTTTCTTGAAGTCAATATGTATTTTATGTCAAGTGAATTCTTTCTGAAAAATCAAAAATTCTTGAAGAATGATTCAAAATGAATCTTGATGTGAATAATGTGTCTGAATGAATTTTGATGACCAATTTGAAAATCAGATGAAAATAAGACCTGAATTATCAATTGTATTAATTTGATGATTTGAATAAAGAATTCAAAAGAGGAATCAAAAATAAAAATGTGTCAGCTTTCAATTTTCAAGAATAAAGAATAAATTTGAGAAAATTGAGAGGTGATGATAAATAATTAAGTTCATAAGAATTAAAGAGTCATAATTTTGATGAAATGAGTGAATAAAATGATAGAATAATTAATGAACCAAATGAAAAGATATTATGGGTTGGTTGATATAATGTCACAGGGGCTCTGGGGGAAAGCAATAGTGGCCTGACACTCAGTACTCAGGTAACTCACTTGGAAGACTTCAAAGATTGAAGAAAATAAGAATAAAACCATAATCAGTTTCTCTAAGAAGATATTCAAGTACATGATGAGATGCAATAAGAGAAAAGGAAGTCAAAGGGCCAAATGGCCAACCAAGTAAGTCCTTAATCACAAGCCTAAAGGGCTTTAAAACTGTATTTGGTAAAAGTGCGCAAATGTTGAAATTAAGCCCCAAATGGCCTGATAAAGCCATTTTGGCATATTTACCATATTTAAAGGAAATATGTAATAAAATGGCTAAATTCACAAACTGTGCAAAACTTTATTTGAAGCTTAAAAATCATAATACAGGCTTTTGGGCTGTATTTCCCTCATTCAATGGGAAATTTTCAAAATGCCCAAGGGCAGAGAAACTCCATGAATGGTGTGATATGGTGCAAAAAATTAAAGAAGTTTGTTTTGATGATAATAAGGGTTGATAATGACATTTACAGGGCTTTACTATTGAGGGATAGTGTTGGTGAGCACTGTTGAAAGCCCTGGGTACAATAATTATCAGTTTGTTTACTATAATAACTACCAAAATAAGTAATATTATAATTATAAAATGATTATTTTCCAAAATTATAACTGTTTTTGACAGTTGTACTACATAGGAATTCAAGAGAAGGATGAGGAAACCTTTTCTAGTGGATAAAAGGCCCCTTTTTATGCTAAACTTGGGTGAAAAAGTCTTCTAGACCTTTCCATGTAGAGGAAGTGAAGATTTTTCACTTCCAAGGACTTACCTGTGGTTTTTGCAAGGCCTGTATAGCCTGTATTGGACTTAAATGTGGCTTTTAAACCACATCTGGGAAGTTTACGCCTATACAGGGTTAAAATTTTCATCTGGGGATCACATAGCCCTCTTCTGAGGTGTATTATGAGTAGAATGCTGTACAGAACCTGTACATGACCCCAATATTTGCCAAAATATGAGTTATTGAAGTATGCACAAGCTTTGTTGTCTGTTTGACACCTCATAATCACAGTTATGGGATATTATCCCACAGTAAAGCTGTATTGGTCTAACTGTGGGATTCTGACCTTAAAGCTGCCATACATTTGTCAGTTTTTGAGATATAAAGCTCAAAATTGGCTCATTGTGTAGTCCTGGATGTGTTCTACACAATGGTAACTCATTTTACATGTCTATCATTCAATATGGCAAAGGTATGCAATGTACAACAGTTTTTGTATATATGTATGATTTTCTTAAGATCTTTATGGAGCTTGTTTTCCCCATAACATATTTTCTTGATGAGATATGGGGAAATAGATAGAACAATCAGATAGCCCTTATTGTTCTCTTTTGAAAAATACCCCACTTTAGATATCTCACACTAAAACTGTAGAAGTTAGATGAGAGGTGATTACTTTATTCTTCCTTATTTGACCTTATTTTGGCCATAACTCCTGTAGTTCTTGTGCTAGATCAGTTAGGCTAATACCATTGAATAGCCCTGATCTAGAGCTTCAATTTGTTTACCCATTGATGGGGTTAAGTGTCTTCCTCTGTATTTCAGATGAGAGGTGAAAAATAAGGTTTATGCTCAGCAACAACCTTGAGCAGGAGTAACTTTGTTATTCCTTTTCCTATGATGATGGGACTTGTTTATTTGAAAACTGGTGGGTTTCCTCTTTCCTTTGATACTTTTTGAGCTGATTTACCTCAGCTCCATTTCTTGGTGGTATCTTGGCTTTACCTTTGGTTTATGGTATATGCTGTCATGCTTGTGCCCTGTTTTTGAGTCACAGGCTGACATACCCTCCCTCAAAAAAAGGATAATTATTGATTAGATTTTTCAGTCATCCTAGAGGCCCTGAATCTTCTTAGGTGAAGGTTCCCATCTGTTATGGCATCCTCTGCTAACCATTTGTTTTTAACTGCTGTCTGTAATTTAAATCTGACCAAGTATTGCCTTTGGTCTTTACCATTCAGTCTGATCTGCCTGGCCTTGATTATTTTCTTTACAGGGCCAGGGTAGTCTTCAACTTCCACTATTTCTGGTGGAGTGGGATTTTTCTTCCTGGAAGGGAACTTATCCTCCTCTTCTTGGAAGTATGGCTTAACCAAACTCACTGGGAATACTGGGTGTTTCCTAGAAAATTCCTCTGTGAGTTTGACCTCCACTTCATTTTTCCTTATCAATTTTATGATAGTGAAGGGCCCTAAAGATGAGTCTCTCATCTTCTCTGGTCCCTTAACATTGTTGAAGTTGAGTGTGGACACTAACACCTGGTCCCCTTCTTTGAAGTCAGGTTCCATGTGAGATTTGTCCCACCTCTGTTTATTGTATTCTTTTGCCTCAGCTATGCATCTAGCAGCTATATCACAAGCCCTCTTCCACATATCATGGAAGTCTTTGTCTGTTGGGTGGATGGTCAGAATATCTTTCTTCAGGTGAGCCACAGGCAATAGGGGGTTTCACCATTTTTCTACCAGTGAGTGTGATTTCCCTGTGGTGGTGTTCTGGCTTGTGTTGTAGGCCAGCTGGGCTGCTGGTGTATTCCATGTCATAGACACAGAATCTCCTGATTATTTCCTCCATTGTTTGGAGCATCCTTTCAGCTAAACCATCTGTCTGTGGGTGAGAAGCTGTGGAGAATGCAAGTTTAGTACCAAGCATTTCATACAAGTTGTTCCAAAATTCTGATGTGCATTTTGGGTCCCTATCACTAATGATACTTTTAGGGACTCCCCAGGTGAATATTATGTTATTTCAGAATAAAAAGGCAGTATTCATTGATGTGTCCTCCTTGTGACATCGTAGGCACCTCACACTCTTGCGGAACCTATCAACTATGATTAGGAAAGCATTGAATTTCTTTTGCCTCCTGGGACAAGTCCTGTAACCCAATCCATGTTGATGGTTTCTCATGGGTGTTTGGGTTCTTCTATGTGTTGAAGTAGCCCATACTTCTTCCCATGATTTCTATTTTCCTTCTGGCATCTTTCACAAGTGTTGATATATTCACTCAACTCCTGTTCCCATTTGGGCCACCAAGCTGTGCTTGCTACCCTTTCCTTGGTCCTGTATTCACTCATGTGTCCCATATAGGGGCATTAATGGCATTCCTGCAGGATCAGGGATATATGGTCTCTGTCTACTACTGTGAGTGCACTTGTGTGCTTCTCTCTATGGAAAAGAAGGCCATCTATAAGGAAATTATTGTTGCCCTTATAGTACCTCAACCAGGGTTCCTCTGGCTGTGATTCCAGTTCTGGGCTCCTGTACTTCTGTTGAAGGAGTTGCAACATTATTCTACACTGTTTTTGTTTGGCATATGTCTTCATTACTGCACTGCAGAGCCCATTGTGCAGTTCTGAGGAGCTTATACCCAATATGGGAGTTTCTGTCCCTTCTGATTTACTATTTCCACTGTCTGAAGTAGCACTGCTTGGTGCCAATTAATGAAATATGAAGTTTTTCCTCCTATCTATTTCCATGAAATGGATAGGAATCTTGGCTGATACTTCAGGGCCATAGGCTGGGTTGCTTTTGACATTGTATAGTGGCCATCTGCTGAGGCCATCTGCATTGGTGTGGCTTTTTTCCTCCTTGTATATGATGGTCATATTGCCTCTATACTCTTGAATGGCTATTTGCCACCTCAACATGTGTCTCTTGGTAGTCTTCATATTCAATAAAGACTTCAAGGCTGTGCAGTCTGTGTAGAATTCAAAGACTGCACCCTTCAAATAATAGTTGAGTTTCTCTAGAGCCCAGACTAAGTATAGGCATTCAGTCTGGGTGGCCACATACCTGGCTTCTTAATCTTTCAGTTGCCTAGATATGTAGCATATTACTCCCTCTCTTGGTTCACCATCTAAAATTTGTCTCTGGTGAAGGGCTGCCCCTAAGCCTTGCCTACATGCTGCATCTATGTATAACTTGAATGGTAGTTAAAAGTCGGGTAAGATAGCCACAGGTGCATTTGTGAGCTCATGTTTGATCCTCTCATAGGAATATCTTCTTTCCTTGGTAATTTCAAAAACTACATCTTTTGAACATAGCCTTTGTAGGCTACTAGTTATGTGAGCAAAATGTTTGATGTGGTTTCTGTAGTAGCTAGCAACCCAAAGGAAAGATTGAATCTCTTTGATGTTCTTTGGTACTTCCTTCTGAAGTACTTATCCTACTTTATTCTGGTCTATGGCCAGACTCAGACCTGAGACTTTGTGTCCCAGTGCCAGTAATTCCTGTTGGCCAAAATTGCACTTTTAAAGGGAAACTTTCAGATTAATGGTTGTGCACTTACTTAGTACTCTGTCTATGTACTGCACATGGTCTTCCCATGTCTCTGAGTATATAATGATGTCATCAATATATACTACCATCAAGCCTTCCAATATTTCTTGAAATATTGTGTCCATCATCCTTTGGAAGTGGGCTGGTGCATTTTTAATGCCAAACAGCATCCCCGTGTACTCATATATGCCCATATGGCATATGATTCTGAGTAATTTGATGGATTTTGGTTTAACTACATTCCAGTGAAAGCCTTTCATACAATATATTTTGGTTAGGTATTTGGCTTTTGCCAGTTTGTCTAGGGCATGAGGTATCCTAGTATAGGTTACCTGTCAGATTTTGTGTAGTTGTTCAGGGCTCTGAAATATCCACACAGACTAGATTTGCCATCATGCCAGGTGATAAGGACAGAGGTGGTAATTTCCACTATTTCATTGTGTCCTATCTTCCTGATGACACCCATGTCTAGGGGTTCATTGATGTGTTTCTCAAAGTCCCTCCTAGTTTCCAGACTTTCTGGGTATGGAGGTCTTCTCAGCATGGGTGGATACGGTCTTTCCACATCTAGATATAGTTCCATATCATGGCCTCTTATTTTTGCTGAAGGTTCCTCACCAATGGAAAATTCTTTTCTATTTTTCCTTAGCATCTTCAGTAAACTAAGTTTTTGTTTACTGGTAAGGGTAGTGCTGAATTGTCCCTCCCTGAATTTATTCAGTAATTCTGCTAGAGGGTCATGGGTAGATATTTGGTATATGTCAAGTGAGAATTTCTTTTGCCTGTTTGTACCAATGATCATGTGCCTTTTTTTACTATTGTAAATATCTACGCCATAAATCCTCTGGGAATCTGTTCCCAGCAAAAACCCTTGGATGTGGGCATCATCAAGCACAACAAGCTCTGGCTTGAGTCTGATGTTACCCTTCCTATGGGGTATAATTATGTCTTTGATAATTGTCCCAATGGAAGTCATCTTCCCTGAAGCACTTTTTAAGTTCTTTGCCTTGGTTGGCAAGGGCTGTTTTTCCCAATGTAATGAGTGGTTGTCCAGATAATTTCTGGCCACTACGGAGCATTGTGCCCCACTGTCAATGATCAATGGGTGTTGAGCATTGTCAATGCAAACAGTCATTTTTGTGGCTTCCCCATGTATGTATGCCATTCCTTTTGTTGGTGTGACCAGGAATGTCTGTGCATCTTGTGTATGTTTGCACAAGCTTTTATTGGCAGTGTCTTGTGACATGCCTGCTTCCAACTGTATGTCCTGCATTTCCAATGGTGTTTCCTCTTGGTATTCCACTAGGAGTTCTTCTCTTGGGTCTTTGCCATCATCATATTGTTCTCCAATGGCATCAACCATAGAGTCTGATTCAGAATCCTCTGTGGGGGATTCCTCCGCTGGAACTTTCTTCTTTGCCTTTGGGCAGTTGTTGGCATAATTGCCCATTGAACCACAATTGTGACAAGAATCTTTCTTCTTAGCCACTTCTGCCACCCTTTCTCTGAGTTTGTCTTGAAGCTCCACCCTGAAAGGTTGTTTCTCTTTGAAACCAATGCTTTCATATGGGGAATATTTCCCCATATTTGTTCTTTTCCTTACATCTGGTAAGGTATTTGCAATGTTATCTGGAGTGCAGCTTTTTTGCATCTGCATTTTCTGCATTCTCTAGTTCTCCTGGCATTTGTGTAAGGAGTTTGTGATTCCTCATCTGAATATTCATTTGAGGATCAATGGGCTTAAGTCTTTTAGACTGTCTAAGACACTACTAATATGGATCTTTGTCCACAGAGTACTTGTCATTTTCAAATGACATGATCTTTTGCCATATTAAAGTACCATTTCTATACTTTTGGATAATTCTACTCTTCCACCATGGCCAGCTTTTTCTGTCATGGATTTCTTTCATCTCTGTATACCAAATACTAGCATGTCCTTTTAATTCTGTATTGAGTCTAGCAGTAATCCAGTAGTCTGGTATGCTTGGTAAATCAATGAAGAGTCCATCAATATAATCAATGAGTTCCATATGATAATATTCTCCTGTTCCAAAGAATTTGGGTCAGCTTGAGGCCTCTGGAAGCTGTTTCAAGGCTTCCTTCTCATGATAAGACATATTATATCCAACTTGGTATTGAAATGGAGATCTTGCCTTATTCACCAATAAAGCATCTGGTTTGATTGTTTATGTCTTGATACAGAAAATCCCTTTCCCGCTTTCAGTGATGTTGCTCTTCAAAGACTTGATTCAGTATTTTGTTGGTTTCTTCAGAGGCTTTTCTCAATTGACCACAGCTCTCTTGGATGGCTTTAATTGTAGCCTCTTGTAAGATTGCATTTCTGTGCAGCCTTTCATTTAAAATCTTGAGATAATCAAGTGATTCATGAGTTTGAGCTGAAAATTGGGACATTTTTAATCACAGTTTATCACTGTTTAAGTTACTCTCAGGTGTAACAACATTATGTTCTGTCTAAGTGGGGTTACTACTTCTATTAATGGGGCTACTTATTCTAGAAGTATGTACAACTATTTCTGGCTCTTGTGTACTTCTTTCACCAAGTCCAAGAACATCTGGATACTTGGATCTGACTCTCTCTGCCTCCGGTGAAAGAGGTCTTGTTTTTGCCCTTGTATCCTTGTCTTATCCTGGAATCCACCTGGGATTGTGAAGAATGGTGACTCTTGGCCACTGATCTGTTGGTTCCTGAATGGTTTGAAGCTACTGGAGAGCTGTTTTGGCCTACTCCTTGTGAGCCTAAAGGAATCTGAGTATGCCCTGTGTGGGTCAGCTGTTCTTCTATAGCGTTGATAGTGGCTTGATTCTCCCTTATCCTGGTTGCCCTCTCCTCCAGAAGTCTGGCCTTCCTGGTGGGATTCCTTCCTTTGGTGATTACCATAAGGTCTTTGAAGTCTATTCCTTTGATACATATCGTCTGGAAGCTTTCTCCAAGTTCTTCCCAGTGGGATTCTAGGTTGAACCTCTTGTTGTCCATGCTCCATTGAAAAAGGTCTTTGAGGAGTCGGTGGAGCTGAAGAACTTGATCCAAATCCTTCCAGTCCTCTGGTTTGAGGTTTCTGTTGAATTGGAAAGTGAATGGCAGAGTGGTTATGATTTCCCTCAATGTTTTGCCATCCACCACTGTGTCCAAGGTGTCTTCCTCCAGGTCTTCTGGTTCTGGACAAGCATTTCCTGTCCTCTGGCTGGTTCCTTGGGATGCCAAGGTTTCTGAGGTGTATAGGTGACATATCAGTGTTTGAAAGCAGTCAATAACTTAATTTTATTAGGGTCTTTACCTTTACCTGTGCCTTGTACAAATTTGTTGTCTACTGCGTTTGGCAATTTGCCTTTAGAGGTTACAACTGGGCTAATGATTGTAATCTTCCCTGTACAAGTGATCAAGGTTGGTTTACCTTGTATTGATGAAGGGTTTTGTGGTGTTATACTCCTCTGAGTGGCAATTGTTGTCCACTTATTAGCTGTTATAAGGCCTTCACTGTGCCTCTTTCCTTTCCCCTTGCGTCCCTCTGGTTCTGAGGGTGTCACTAGTAAGTTGGCCTGTGACTGGGGTTCAAGTGGTATGAAATTTCCTTCCACTGAATCAAACAGGAAAAAGAGGGACTATTGTCAGTTAAGACTTCTTGAAATGCTGTTTGCATGTCTAAGAATGGCCTCTGGGCAATATATTTCTATATTATACCATTGTAATATGACTGTGCAATTTGAATTATCAATTACACTTCAAAAAATACATCTTGTGAATTTCTGGTACACTTTTTGTATACCAGTATCTCACAGATTAACTTTTCATTAGAAAGTGTAATCTAAAAGTAGTTATGTAAAGGTCAATTGAAATTATCAATATACCCAAACATGCAGCTAATACTATTGCTTTACAGTAAGAGAGTGTCCTTTTGAATTAAGAAAGGACATTATTGATGGCTTGAAGTGTTTTAATATGTAAGACACACCAAAAAATCAAGGTTTTGTGGTGATTAAATTATAATCAACCACATAACAAGGCAATTATAATAGAAAAGCCCAGTGGTATATGGTTATATACCACCCAAAAAACAAATATAAGATATGTTTTATATCATTTTTAAAGAATGTTTAGGACTAAAAAAAGAAGAAATAGTGTCAGAATTAAGAAAATGAATAAAAATACTCACTTTTGGGGTAAAAAAGGTCCAAAAATCCAAAAAAAAAACACCGCCAGGCCCCCAAAATGTCAGGCTGAGTCTGTTATGAATCTAATAAAGACTAATTCCTAGCTTTAACTATTACTGTGTGTTTGTAGTAGATTATATGGATGAATTTATGATTTTTTCCAGGTTTGAATAGGAACATGTCAAACACATGGCCTGTGGCCTCCAAAGGCTGAAGTAAAGGAATTTGGTTTCTCAAGCCTCCAGTTTTGTATTCAATCCCTAAACTGTGGAATACCTTGGCTATGGGTTTTCAAGAGATGGCCTCAAGATGGGTTTCTCAATTGGCTGCAGCCCAAGAACATCAAGGCACTTCAATATTTTTGAGTAATTAATCTGTCACTGGTGATCAACATTTATTTTCACCACACTTATTGACAAAAAGGTATATCCAAAGTTCAATCTCATTACCTGCAATCATTCCAACTACTAGTCAATATTTAAGAATTCATCCATCACCAAATCAACTTTTATTCATCTCACTTTCTTTTTCCTTCCTTTGGCACACCTTCTACTTCCTCTTCTTTCTCTCCAAACACTCTCTTTTCTCTTTTTTTGTTGAGCTTAAAAACCCCATTTTGCTTTGTTGATTTAGGTATGACTTAGTCTTTTTCTTATATAATTACTACAAAATCAACTTCATAGCTCTTTGTTGATCTTGTAACACTCAGCCATAGTTCAGCTTATATCTTCTAGAACACTTTTTTTCCACCTTTTTCAAGTCTAAAACAATAACCTGTCGTCTTTGTTGTCAGCATAATATATTGTTTACTTTTAAACTCTAGCAAATGTACAGTCTTGGTTTCCTCAAACACTCTGATACTGGTGGAACACATTTAACCAAAGTCAGAACACACACTTAAAAAAATGAAGTCAATTAAATTCCAAGACTCAATGGAATAAACTAAAGCAAGTGGAATCTTTGAATGAAAATTCACCTGTGATCTAAAGACCTTCTCCATGTGTGTGAAAAACATCTAGTAATCAATTTTGCTATTTCAGAGCCAACAAATGGAATAAGGCTAGCTACAAAAATGTTAATATTATTGATTCTCACATCTCTCATCAATTCTGTCTAGAGGTTATCATACCTGAGGTCATCAAGAATTCTCACCTCTTATAGACCAAGATCAATGAATTCTAAATCTCAGAGAGAACCCTTAATTGGGGCGGGTCTGGGTGGACTGTATTAATTCAAGTTATAATTTCCCTCTACATGAATACATTAAAAATCTAGGCTGTTCATGCTTCAACTTGAATCAGTCAAAACCACAGTAACAATGATCCACTATCTTTAACTCACCTTGGTAAGCTCATCAAAGATCCAAGGATGAAACACTTGATTGAAGTCCTTACTCTTAACAATTATCTTGTGAAAAAACCTGACCTTATACTCTCAAACCTTCAATAATTATACAAAAATCCTTGGTCAAAGCAACATCTCCAGGAAACCTCTGCCTCTTCCTGTAAGGTGTGAGCCTTAGAGGTAATTTCATATACCCAAAAGACCACAAATATAAAAAATGACATATTAATATAAATAGAATAAATTTTTTTATATTATTAAAATAAAAATCAAAATATAAATATAAAATTATATTAAAAATAAAAAATTAATTACAATTTACAAATAAAAATACATTAACTTTTGTAAGTATAAAATCACATTTATACTTGAAAAAATTAAGTAAAAATGAAATTTTAACAAAACTGTGAAAAAATAAATAAATTTGAAAAAAAGTTAAATAAAAATTATTATAACTTTTTATCCAATAAATAAATACATAAAAATTATTTCACCATTGGATTCCTCATAAAAAATCAGGTGGGGTCACCTCTGAGTGAAATTCTTGTAACTCAACTCTAAATAAGCTTAAATTAAGTTTTTAGTATTTTCAATACAGAAGTTGAAAATCCTCAAAACCTTAATTTAATTCACACCACATGTGGTTTTAACCATCAATTTTTGTGTTAAAATTGAGGTGTTGTGTTTAGTTTAGAAGTTATGAGGAATTGAAGTATTTTCAACTGAATTCAATTGAAATGTCAAAATGTGCGCGTGTATTACATAAGTGAACTTTGATTTACATATGAGGTGTCAATTATTACTGTATTGTACTGTACAATTGAATTGAATTACATATGTAAATTATAAGTATAATACATGATGAGGAATTAAAGGAAAAATAAATTGGAAAGATTAAATTTGGGGGGAAAAGGAACTCCAGCTCTAAGGGGGAGCTAGACCCCCAAAATCCTTGCTGACAGGCGTGGGATGTCAAAATTCACGCAAAAGTTCATCACTTTTGGCCTGGATTGAGTTACAGGGTCTGTGGACTCAATTGATGATGAGGTTTTGATACCAACTGGGGTAGTTTTAGCTGTTGCCAAGAGGGTAAAACTACCCTTAAGATAAAACAACCATAGTAAAACCAGTTTTAACTGGTTTCTACGCCTCTTACACACATTATGACGTGTTTTGAAGGCTCTAGGCCTGGTATTGCTATAGTAATGGCTGATTTAAGGGTCTAAAATGGCTAAAAATGGCTTAAACCAGCCCTTTTTGGTCTAAACCAGGGTTCAATGATGCCATAATTGGCTTTTCTGTTGTCAGACTGTTTTTCACGACGGACAAGAGTAAAATTTACTTTTGGAGTAAGAGAATTGATGGCTATAAAAGAATGTCTTCTTTGCCCCACTTTTCTCTTCATGTTAGAATCTTTTCCTTTTATTAATTAGGTTAAACACTGTTAAACCAATCAATTAAAGATTCCAACCACCATTTTTAAATCATTTTAATCCTTTTAACCACGTGAAAAAATCATTATAATCATTGTTTGTAACTCTTATAATCATTTTTACCCCTGAACCACCCCAAAAGTGAATTAAAGTATCTTTCATCACTGTAAACTTTGTCACTTTGTTTCCAAATTCACTCTGGTCACTTTTGGGCGTGTTTTCTCTTTAATATTCTTTTTAAAGACTTTGTTCTTTAATTAATTGCTTGCAGTTCTTTGCTCAATTAATTCCAATTGAAATTGCTCTTGAAGAAATTTCTTTTGTAGCCTTAAAATATCTCTTGTAGAGTATTTTTTGGATAAATTTTTATTGTTGGTAAAACAATAAATTTTTATAATATTATTGTTTTATACTAATAAAGTTATAAACAATAAATTTGGCGTGTTTTCTCTTAAAAATAATATTTCTTACTATTTTTAATTGAATTTTACCTTATACAAATTTTGAGGACAGGAAAAGTACTTGATTTTTTAATCAAAGTTTCATATCCACACCTTACATTTGGGGGCCCAGCCATGATATTTTACCTGTGACATATTTTTTTACTCTTTTTAAATCTTTTTTTCTTATATTGAAAAATTTAAAAACATATAAAAAATACTTATAATTCAAAAATCCATAAAAAATAACTTTTTTTCATATTATAAGTGAGGCTTATATTTTTATTTCTTTTTTGAAATAACCTTTTTTTACTTAATTAATTGGCTTTTTCATTAATTTTAGTGTCTGACAACGTGGTAAGACAAGAAAACATTGAAACAGCCTCAACAGTCACCAGTATTGTTCCTGCAAGCACTATTAATTCAGACCATAATAGTACTGTAATTGTGACTCAAAATAATCAACCTGAACCAATATCTTCTGAATTAATTAACTTGGACATAAGTAATACTCTTCAGAAAGCTAACAATTTGGCCAATAGTAGGTTTTTTGACGTAAAATTACTATTTTAAGCCTTTTTAAACCATAATTATGCCTTCAACCAGGTCAGGAGCCAGCTACAACCCCTCAAGCAGCTCCCAAAAAGGTAATAGACGTGATTATGGCAGAGGCCAACCAGGTACAGAAGGAAAAGGGTCAGTTGATGACTTCCAAACAACTAAATTGGGTCATTCTGAAGCTGATAATACTATTTTACCTTCAAAAAGAGCTGACACCGCCACAACAAGCCTCTGTGGACATATACAAAGCCAGCCACAGTGCATACAACAATGCACTTCAATTCAAGGAGTACCAGATCCTTGCAGAACTGTGGAAGAATTGCATGAATTCTTACCTGACAGTAAGAAAATTCTTGGGCCATCCCAACACTTGCAAATTGCTCAATGGATGGCATCCATTGATGGAGAAGAAAAACATGATGCTTTTGACACTAGAATGGAGGAAAAACAACCCTCCACCACCCAAACCAGTGCCAAAAACAGCCCCAGTGGCCAGCAGCAGCAATTCCAACGTGAAAAAGCAGCCACAAACTCCAAACAAGGGCAAAGGAAAGGCACCAGCCCCAAGACCTTACAGCCAGGGCTACAGAATCCCAAAGATTCAGCAGGATGCCATGGAAAATGTATTTCAGATGGCCAGAACCATGATGGAATTACAGAAGAAGGAGGAAGCCAGATTAAGGTTCCAGAAATGATTTCTGACATATTTGATTCCATCCCAGAGTTTTATAATGCTATAAATGATGTGAAAAAACATCTTTCTGATAAAAATGAAACCATTTGTAACAACATTAAAACAAACAACCTGAGTCTGTGCCAAATTAATGAAACACTTATGTGTTTTGAAAAAGTTTTAAGAACAATTAAAAATTCCAATAATGATAATTATTCTAACAATAAAATAAATGAACAATCTGCCATTATTAAAGAATTAACAGATAAATATTCTAAATTCAATATTGATGACATAATTGAAACAAGAATTAAACAAGCCATAAATATTATCAAGACAGATAACAAGAAAGTCCTTGATGACATTTCAAATTCATTTACTGAAGTAAAGACATATACCATCGCCTTGAAAAAGTGTTTTGATGCTTCACAAGAAGAAGTATCAAAATTATCAATGAAATTGAATCAAGTCACTACTGATAATACAAGACAGACAGAGTTATGGCAAGAACTGACACATAAGGAAGACATGTATAAAATTGAAGTAATAACCTTAATACAAAGCTTCCAACATGAATACAGAAATTTCCAAAGGTGTAGCAACAGTAAAATGAATGACATTGAACAAATACTGAACACCTTATCAAGAATGTCTACACCTCTAAATCAAAATGAGGGCACAAGAATTCCAAATCCACAAGTATTGAATCCTGATAATTCACAATTAAAAAATGAATTATCCACTTCTTTTCATAACTTGGAACCATCAATGGGCCAAGCACTCTTGAAAGAAGTTCCAAAA
This sequence comes from Austropuccinia psidii, assembly GCA_023105745.1. Taxonomy (NCBI): domain Eukaryota; kingdom Fungi; phylum Basidiomycota; class Pucciniomycetes; order Pucciniales; family Sphaerophragmiaceae; genus Austropuccinia; species Austropuccinia psidii. Next base: position 32,544,423 of record JALGQZ010000009.1, on the reverse strand, counting down.
CTTAAAGAATGGCCTCACTTCAGTGGTGAAGGAGAGTATGACCATATGGAATTCATTAGAGGTATTGACATGATCAAAGAGGATTTTGAATTACCAGACAGATTGGTAACAGCCAGGTTTAACACCTTGTTTACCAGATCAGCTCACAGATGGTACATAAAAATAAGACAAGCACATGGACACCAGAGTTGGACTTGGTGGAAAACCCAAATCATCAACAAATGGGCAAATGATGCTTGGAGATTTAAAGTTGAAACAGCCATTGAATCTGCCAAATTTAATGCTGATAAAGACAAAGCTTTACCATGGTTTTGCCAACAAAAGGACAGATTAACAGCATTATATCCTGACATGTCAGAATTTATGATCCATAGAAAAATTCTGAGACAATGTGGAGGTGACTTAGAGCATGCTGTCAAAAGCAGGACTACTGAACAATCTTCAGCAGAGGATATTATCAATATACTAGAAGAAGTAACCACCAGAACCAAAATTGGTTCTAGTAGGGTGAATCTCAAAACAAGGTTTAATACCCCTTGCAAGATTCTGTGGACAAAAACCCCAAAGAAAATTCTAGTAATATTAAATATAAATCTGCAGATACAGTCAGAAAATGCCATATTTGCCAAAGCACCACCCATTTAGCCAATAAATGTCCAAAAAGGGGGAAAATCAATGAAATTGACATTGAAAAGGGACCAGATGTTGAAAAAGAAGACATAATTGAAGACAATTCAGATGATAAGTCATCCATATTTTCTGAATCTTCAAAAGATATAGAAAATATCAATGCCACTTTTGACATCATGGAATCTTATTCCCACTTACCACAATTGAGAAATGGTCAAGTTGATTTATCAAAAGTTCAAGATGCACAACTTATGAAGACAAAACCAAACAGAGGAAAAGGTTATACAGCTGGTAACTCCTGTATAACAGAAGTGGTGATTGACAACAAGCCCACCAAACTTTTGCTTGACCCAGGAGCCTTCTGCTCTTGTGTTGGAAAATCTTTTCTTAAGACTTGTTTACCAAATTTTGAAGACCAATTGTTACCAATTGATGGTATAAAATTCAACAGTGCAAGTAACCCAATGAAAGCATTAGGAATCTTTGAGACCAATGTCATATTCCCACACATAAATGGGAATTGAAGGATCACAGTTGAATTTGTTGTTATGGAAAATTGCTCTAGTACCCATTTTATATTGGGAAATGACTATTTAATCATGTATGGGATAGATTTACATAATAACAAAGACAGATACTTTACAATTGGGGACAATAAGCGCCAGGAATTGGCCTTTTTACCATTTAAAAGACAAATGAAAGTAAACAAAGTATCACCAGTCAACTTAGAGTTAGAAAAATTCAAGTCTGAACAGTTAAATGAGGCTGAGATAAGCCTTCATCTGACTGATAAACAAGAAAATGAACTTTATTCCCTTTTGTATGACCACAGAGGAGCATTTGCTACAGACAAAGAACCTGTGGGAGCAATTATTGGTCATGAATTTGACATCATTCTTAACATTGAGAGACCTTATACACCACTCTTAAGAAGACCTGCTTATCCAGCAAGTCCAAAATCAAGAGAAGCTCTAGAAATTCATATCAAAGAACTTCTGGACCTTGGTGTAATAAGAAAAGTAGGCCACAATGAGGAAGTAGAAAGAACTACACCAGTTATAGTGGCGTGGCATAATGGAAAATCCAGAATGGTTGGGGACTTTAGAGCTCTGAACACTTACACTGTCCCAGACAGATACCCAATACCAAAAATCCAAATTGCCCTTACTCAAATATCTCAAGCAGTGTATATAACCACTATGGATGCCCTTAAAGGATTCCATCAAAATGTGGTAACACCAAGAGCAAGAAAATACTTGAGAATTATTGTTCATTGTGGAGTGTATGAATACTTAAGGATGCCCTTTGGTGTCAAAAATGCACCTTCACACTTCCAAAGAATTATGAATGAAATCTTCCCTGAAGAACTCTCAGAGGGATGGTTAATCATTTACATTGATGACATTATTATCTGTTCAAAGACTTGGGAGGAGCACATGTACAGATTATCAAGAGTTTTGACAAAAATCCAATCAGTAAACATGAAAATCTCCTTGAAGAAATGTCATTTTGGATTTAAAGAACTTAAAGCACTAGGACATGTTGTATCTGGTTTGTTCCTTGGAATTGACAAAAACAAAGTTGCAGCAGTATTGTTAAAACCCATGCCTCAGAATAAGAAGGAAATTCAGTCATTCTTAGGTTTTGCAGGATATTACAGGCAACACATTAAAGATTTTGCATCCATAGCAGGACCACTTTTTAAGTTGTGTGACAAAGACACAGTTTTTGAGATGACTGTTGACAGAGTCAACGCTTTTGAGTCTCTAAGAGAAGCATTGACCACTGCTCCACTCTTACTGATGCCAGACTTTAAATTGCCTTTCAAACTGTATATTGATGCATCAGGAGATGGACTGGGTGCTGCACTTCACCAAGTTCAGATCATAAATGATAAGCCTGTAGAAGGACCCATATGTTTCATATCCAGGCAAATCAAACCAACTGAAGCCAGATATGGAGCAAGTCAAATGGAATGTCTATGCCTTGTCTGGGCCTTGGAGAAATTGAACTACTTCTTAGAGGGATGTGTCTTTGAAGTGATAACAGATTGTACAGCTGTCAAATCACTTTTGAACATGAAAACACCCAACAGACACATGCTCAGATGGCAAATAGCCATACAAGAATACAGAGGCATTATGACTATTGTTCATAAGGATGGGAATATTCATGAGAATGCAGATGGACTAAGCAGATGGCCATTACCAAATAATATTGATAATCCTGCTTATGTGCCAGAAGAAGCTTCACCACAAATTCCAATAGAAGGAATAAGTGTTACAGACTTGAACACCACCTTCTTTGAAGAAGTCAGAAGCAGCTACACTCAAGATAAGAATTGTAGCATCTTGTGCCAATTACTTAACAAAGACTGTAAAGACAACTCTCTAATACATGCCTTGGATGAAGTATGCAGAAAATCTTATGATGAAGGAAGATTTCACCTACTGGATGGTATAATTTACCACAGAACCAAGCACACATGTGTCATGACAGTTGTAGACAGGTCATTAATCAATCTTGTACTTAAAGAATGCCATGATAGTCCCTTTTCAGGACATCTATCTGAAGACAGAACAAGAGAGAAAGTAAAGACCTGCATATGGTGGCCAATGTGGCAGAAAGATGTTGCAGAGTATTGCAAAACCTGTGACAGATGCCAAAAGGCAAATAAATCCACTGGCAAAAGACTTGGAAATATGATAAAAATCCAAGAACCAAACAGACCTTGGGAAATTGTCCATATGGATTGGGTAACTGGCCTACCACCAGGAGGTGACAGGAGCTATAATGCTTGCCTAGTAATTGTGGACAGATTCAGTAAAACTCCAATCTTTTTACCATGTCACAAAGATGATACAGCCATGGATACAGCTCTTCTGATATGGAATAGAGTAGTGTCATGGACTGGGATATTTACAAATATCATCAGTGATAGAGATCCCAAACTCACTTCAGCACTATGGACAAATCTTCACCAATTATTTGGCACTAAACTGTCTTTCTCTACAGCCTACCACCCACAAACTGATGGCCTGGCTGAAAGGATGATCCAAACCTTAGAGGACATGGTGAGAAGAGTTTGTGCATATGGCCTTGAATTCAAAGATTGTGATGGATTTACCCATGATTAGTGTACTCTGTTGCCAGCACTGGAATTAGCATATAAAACATCAATCCATGCCAGTACCAATCAGACTCCTGCTATTGTAGAAAAAGGATGGAACCCCAAGTTACCCCAAGATTCCTTGAAAAAAGACTTAATTGAAATACATCCCACAGCTGCTAGCTTCAAAGGAATGCTAGACAAAGCTAGAAATCATGCAGTAAGATGCATGGAGGACTCATTTGCATATGCTAGAGATAAATGGGATAAATCACATGCAACTCCAGATTTCAAAGTGGGGGACCTAGTTCTTGTATCCACCACTAACTTCAATAACATCAAAGGATGTAAAAAGTTGAAAGACTCCTTTGCAGGACCTTTTGTGATTAAGTCCCTCCATGGAGAAAATGCTGTTGAAGTAGAGTTATCTGAAGAACTTAGCAATAAGCACCCTACATTTCCAGTGAGCTTGATAAAGCCATATAAATCTAGTGATGCTGAGAAATTTCCCTTGAGGAATAAGATTCCTCAAGTTATACCTCCTATTGAGACATCTGGTACTAAGAAAATTACCAAAGTTCTTAAAGAAAGGAAATTAAGAACCAAGAAAGTAAGGGAATACCTTGTTAATTACAGTGACCCAACTTGTGAAGATGAATGGTTAGAAGAAAAGGATATATCAGAAGCTACCAAACTCCTCAGAAGATTCAGACACACTAGAAACACCAATATTACAAAGTAATATTCTTTTTTAGGGGGAGGGAATGTGAGCCTTAGAGGTAATTTCATATACCCAAAAGACCACAAATATAAAAAATAACATATTAATATAAATAAAATAAATTTATTTATATTATTAAAATAAAAATCAAAATATAAATATAAAATTATATTAAAAATAAAAAATCAATTACAATTTAAAAATAAAAATACATTAAATTTTGTAAGTATAAAATTACATTTATACTTGAAAAAATTAAGTAAAAATGAAATTTTAACAAAACTGTGAAAAAATAAATAAATTTGAAAAAAAGTTAAATAAAAATTATTATAACCTTTTATCCAATAAATAAATACATAAAAATTATTTCACCATTGGATTCCTCATAAAAAATCAGGTGGGGTCACCTCTGAGTGAAATTCTTGTAACTCAACTCTAAATAAGCTTAAATTAAGTTTTTAGTATTTTCAATACAGAAGTTGAAAATCCTCAAAACCTTAATTCAATTCACACCACATGTGGTGTTAACCATCAATTTTTGTGTTAAAATTGAGGTGTTGTGTTTAGTTTAGAAGTTATGAGGAATTGAAGTATTTTCAATTGAATTCAATTGAAATGTCAAAATGTGCGCGTGTATTACATAAGTGAACTTTGATTTACATATGAGGTGTCAATTATTACTGTATTGTACTGTACAATTCAATTGAATTACATATGTAAATTATAAGTATAATACATGATGAGGAATTAAAGGAAAAATAAATTGGAAAGATTAAATTTGGGGGGGAAAAGGAACTCCAGCTCTAAGGGGGAGCTAGACCCCCAAAATCCTTGCTGACAGGCGTGGAATGTCAAAATTCACGCAAAGGTTCATCATTTTTGGCCTGGAATTGAGTTACAGGGTCTGTGGACTCAATTGATGATGAGGATTTGATACCAACTGGGGTAGTTTTAGCTGTTGCCAAGAGGGTAAAACTACCCTTAAGATAAAACAACCATAGTAAAAACGGTTTTAACTGGTTTGTACGCCTCTTACACACATTCTGACGTGTTTTGAAGGCTCTAGGCCTGGTATTGCTATAGTAATGGCTGATCTAAGGGTCTAAAATGGCTAAAAATGGCTAAAAATGGCTTAAACCAGCCCTTTTTGGTCTAAACCAGGGTTCAATGATGCCATAATTGGCTTTTCTGTTGTCAGACTGTTTCCCACGACTGACAAGAGTAAAATTTACTTTTGGAGTAAGAGAATTGATGGCTATAAAAGAATGTCTTCTTTGCCCCACTTTTCTCTTCATGTTAGAATCTTTTCCTTTTATTAATGAGGTTAAACACTGTTAAACCAATCAATTAAAGATTCCAACCACCATTTTTAAATCATTTCAATCCTTTTAACCACGTGAAAAAATCATTATAATCATTGTTTGTAACTCTTATAATCATTTTTACCCCTGAACCACCCCAAAAGTGAATTAAAGTATCTTTCATCACTGTAAACTTTGTCACTTTGTTTCCAAATTCACTCTGGTCACTTTTGGGCGTGTTTTCTCTTTAATATTCTTTTTAAAGACTTTGTTCTTTAATTAATTGCTTGCAGTTCTTTGCTCAATTAATTCCAATTGAAATTGCTCTTGAAGAAATTTCTTTTGTAGCCTTAAAATATCTCTTGTAGAGTATTTTTTGGATAAATTTTTATTGTTGGTAAAACAATAAATTTTTATAATATTATTGTTTTATACTAATAAAGTTATAAACAATAAATTTGGCGTGTTTTCTCTTAAAAATAATATTTCTTACTATTTTTAATTGAATTTTACCTTATACAAATTTTGAGGACAGGAAAAGTACTTGATTTTTTAATCAAAGTTTCATATCCACACCTTACATAAGGTGTGGATCTAAAACTTTGATTGAAAATCAATTACTTTTCCTGTGCTCAAAATTTGTGTAAGGTAAAATATAATGAAGAATATTAAACTGTAAGAGATTCTAAAAGAAAACATTCCAAACTTACTTTTTTCAGCTTTGTTGGTATAAAACAATACTATTATGAATATTTATTGTTTTACCAACAATAAAATTTTGTCCAAAGTTACTCTACAAGAGATATTTAAGGCTACAAAATAAATTACTTCAAGAGTAATTCAAACTGGAACTAATTGAGCAAGAAGCTTCAGGAATTTAATATAAGAACAAATTCTTCAAAAAAATATTCAAAATAAAGCATTCGCAAAAGTGACAAGAGTGTATTTTAAAACCAAGTGACAAATTTAATAGTTCTGAAAGATACTTTAACTCACTTGTGGGGTGGTTCAAGGGTAAAAATGATTATGATTATTTATTCATGTGATTGAAAGTTTTAGAGTGATTTAAGAGTGGTGGTTGTAATCTTTTATTTATTGGTTTAACGTTGTTTAATCCAATTATAAAAGTAAAATATTCTAACATGAAGAGAAAAGTGGGGCAAAAAAGACATTCTTTTATACCCACAGATTTTCTTACTCCAAAAGTAAACTTTAATCTAATCAGCCGTAATAAACATTCTGAACATAAAAAAATCCAATTATGGAGTAATTAAACCCTGGTATACACCAAATAAGGGCTGGTTTCAGCCATTGGTATGTTAATACCTGGTTTCAAGCCTTAAAAACACATAAAATGTGTGTAAGAGATGTGAAATCCCGTTAAGACTGCTTTTACTAAGATTTTTGTAGCTTAAGGGTAGTTTTACCTTCTTGGAAACAGTTACAACTGCCCTTGTTGGTATCAAAACCTCATCATCAATTGAGTCACAGACCCTGTGACTCAATTCCAGGGCAAAAGTGATCTGACTTTTCATGAATTTTGACATCCCATTCCTTTCAGCAAGTAATTTTGGGGAGTCTGGAACCCTTGGAGTCAAGATTAATTTTCCCCCAAAGAAAATTAATATTTCCTATTTATTTTCTCTTTTAATTCCTCATCATGTATTATACTACAGATTTTCATATGTAATTCAATTGAAAAACTACAGTACACAAGGGTCATAATTGATACCTCATATTTATGTTCAAGTTCACTTATATAATACACATACACATTTTGACATTTCAATTGAAAATACTTCAATTACTCATAGCTTTCAAACTACACACCACACCTCAATTTTAACACAAAAATTGATGGTTAACACTTCATTTGGTTTGAATCATATTAAGGTTTTGAGTATTTTTAAATTTTCATACAGAAAATAATAAAACTTAATTTAAGCTCATTTAGAGTTGAGTTGCAGAATTTTCATGCAGAGCTGACCCCACCCTATTTTTTATGAGGAATTCAATGGTGAAATAATTTTCATGGGTTTATTTATTGAAAAAAAGTAAGAATAATTTTCATGTGAATTTTTTCCAAAAATATTTTTGTTGAAAATTTATTTTTGCTTAATTTTTTCAAGTAAAAGTGTATTTTCACAAGTTAAAATTTCAATGTATTTTTGATTTTGCATGGAAATTTTATATTTATACTTTAAATTTTTTTATATAGTATAAGTAAGTTTATTTATTTATAATTATAACATAATTTTGTGATTTTTGGTCTTTTGGGTATATAAGAACACCTCCAAGGCTCACATTCCCTCCTCTTAGAAAAGAATATTACTTTTTAATATTTCTATTTCTATTGTGTCTGGACCTTCTGTGACGCTTGGTAGCCTCATGGTTTTTTTTGCTGACCATTCTTATTGACAAGTTGGGTCACTGTACCTGACAAGGTATTGCCTCACTTTTTTAGTTCTTGATTTCCTTTTTTTAAGAAATTTGGTAATTTCCTTAGTACCAGAGGATTCAAAACAAGGTATATTCTGGGGAACTTGATTCCTTAAGGGGAATTTTTCAGAATTACCAGATTTGTAAGGCTTTATCAAGCATCCTGGAAATATAGGATGCTTATTACTAATTTCCTCAGACAATTCTACTTCAACAGAATTTTCCCCATGAAGGTCCTTGATAACAAAAGTTCCTGAAAAGAATTCTTGAAGTTTCTTTCATTCTTTGATGTTATTGAAGTTGGTGGTAGATACAAGTACTGAATCCCCTTCCTTGAAGTCTGGAGCAGCATGTGACTTGTCCCCTTTGTCTTTGGCATATGCAAATGAGTTTTCCATGAATATTACTGCATTCTTTCTAGCCTTGTCTAGCACTCCTTTGAAGCTAGCAGCTGTGGGATGTATCTAAACCAAATCTTCCTTCAAGGAATCTTGGGGTAGTCTGGGATCCCCTCCTTTTTCTAGGATAGTAGGAATCTGATTGATTCCAGCATGAATAGATTTTTTATATGCTAATTCCAGTGCAGGTAGAAGAATAAACCAATCATGGGTGAATTCATCACAATCTTTGAGCTCTAGTGTGAGCCTATGAGATATGACCACATACCCAATAAGGTCACAAAAAATACTCAGAATAATTATACCTTTAATATAATTATATTAAAATTAATTAGAATAATTATACACTAAAAATAATTACTCAAATATACAAAAAATACCATAAATTGGTACTAAAATTGGTTTAACTTAAAAACCAATGAATGAACATGTGAAATAAATTATACCATTGGATTCCCCATGGAAAAATACACATATACCATTTTTATGGCATATCTGTAAAGCCAATATTTAAGGAATTATAAGGTACAATACCTTATAAAAACCATAAAAACTTATTTATCTCAGAAACTAATGAAACAACATGTGAAATAAATTGTACCAGTGGATTCCCCACAAAAATCCACATATAAAACAATTAATAAGCTAATTTCCAATGTTAATACTTAAGGAATTATCCTGAATATATGCACTTTTTTGGTCAACGCATATATTCAAGGATCATAGCTAATATCTTCTAAACTATACATGATAGAATGATGAACCAAAAATAAAGTTACCACGTAATTACTGTAAGAACACAGATATGAACTTTATTTTACAAATTATAAACAAGGTTAAAACCTATGATGAATTATTGATAAAAATCAACAGAGCTGTTGACCACTTTGTTGTGAAAGTGTTCCAAACTTAAAAAAAGTACACAGTTAGATTCTCCTAGCTCATTCGTGAAGAATGATGTAATTTTTATTATTAAATTCAGGGTATAACCCCCTGAAATCAAGGTTTGAAGTTTAAAATATTGAATTTCGACAGAAAAGATGAGTTACAAGAAAAATCATCAAAATTAGAGTTTTGATGATGTAATGAAAAGCTCTTGGCAGCATAATAAGGTTATGTCAGGCTATCAGAATTCACTCTATGAATTGCTGTAGCGTGAAAACCTTAAAAGTTATTGAGGATCAAAGTTTGAGCTTAAATTGAGCTGTTATGATCACATACTGTAACCTTAAATTAAGTTTAACAGTCTTAATAGTGATAAAATTGGTGAATACTATTAGTTTATGATTAAAACTAATAAAATCCACGAAATTTGGGGTTCTGCCAAGCCTCTGATGTCATCACACTTAGAGTTATAGTGATAACTCTAAGTAATGGTGTAATAATGATGTAATATGGTTTGATCATGATGTAATCACCCTCAAACCTTAAAATATTGATCGATTCCAGTGGATATGATCAGTACACGTCTACTAGAAGCCTGTTGGACTCTAGGAGGGAGGTATTTACTATAAATAGAGCTCTTTTTACTCTATTTACCCCTCAGACGCATCAAAAACATTAAATCAATCAAATCAAAGGTAATTTATTCTTTATATATAAAACTGTTATATTATTAAAGACCAAAGACCACCTTTCTATAATCATCTATTTTGACGTGATTAAATCATTTATTTAATTGTTTTTGTTAAAAATCTCTCTAAAAACTCATTTCCACGTAAAAATACTGAATAATTTGTAATTTTCTTTATTTTTATTGTAAATACAATTTGAAAAGGTTGTATTTATATTTTTTGGCGTAAAATACTTCAAAATTATTATATTAAGTGTTAAAAGTAGGTTATTTTCTCTTATTATAATAATTTCTCTATTATTACTCTCTTAATAATTCTTTAATTAATATAAATAGTATTTATATTAATTCATAACTTTAATATTAGTAATATTATTGTTATTAATTGTTTTTTATTAATAAAAAACAATTTTTTACGCCTTTATTATTTGTTGGTAACAATAATAAAGAGCTTTATAATATATTAATTATTTTATATTAATATATTATTTATTATATTATAATTTCATATAATATTAATTATATTATTATATTTATTTAATAATATAATATTTTTACGCCATAATAATAATATTTCTTTATTATTAGTATTATTTTAATCTTATTTATTTCAATTATAAGGACATTCAGAGTACAATAAGTAAATAATTAGTAATTTTTACTTATTGTTTCATAGTCAAATCTTACATTTGGGGGCCTGGCCGTGATATTTACTTAAAAGACCTTTAAAAAGATTCTATTTGGGTTTATCCAATAATAAATTATATTTATAATCATCAAATTATATAATAATTTTATATTTTATTGATTTTAAAAGCTATTGAGGCATTTGGAAAGCAATTGTACTGTCTTACACGTGGTTTTTCACATCCTTAGACTTGCAAGAACTTTCTTTGAGTGACTCTAGTGATTAAAAAAGATAATTTATAAATTAAAAATAATTTTTATTATAATTTAATTTTATAAGAATCATATTCATTTTTTATTTTATTCTTTAAAAATAAAAATATACATAAAAAATATTAAAAAATATTAAAAACCAATAAAAAAAAGTTATTTTTATTCATTTTTATTCATTTCTTTATTTATTTCATTTTTTTTAAGATATAAAAGCAATTTCTACGTGGAAAATTGCCATATCTTGCCAAAAATAACACTTCTTATAAAAAGACTTATATTTATTTGTCTTTTTTAGTGTTTGAAGATAACCCAACAGAAGACAACCAAGCTACTGTTGAGAGATTGGTGGAAGAAACTTGTCAAAGTTCTCCAACACCAGTTATCACCAAAAGAAAGAAAGCTAAGAAATTAGACTTTCCAGGGCCCACCATTCAAGACTCTGAAGGTGAGCACCTCTTTTTAAATTGCCATAAAAGAATTTTATTCTAAAATACTTTTATTTTTTCTTATTCTTTAATTATGACTACCAGAAGAGGTTCCCAATACTCCATCCAATCAGATGGAGCTGGACTCAGAAGTAGAATTGATCCCTCAAAAGGGAAAAGAAAGGGCAATATCCCCAGTGGAACAGAATCCACACAAGGAAGTGCCTTATCCCAAAGGCAAGTCCCAGAAATGCCCATGATATCTGAGCCTGAATTGGAACTGAGTATGAGTAACTCAAACAGGTACAAATCACATTCAGAGGGCTCAAATAGACATCTACATGAGCCAGTACAAGCAGTATTACACAGTATACAAGGACAAAGACTGGGAAATGCTGCCTCAAATACACCAAGGAGTGATGAACTCCTGGCACATCCTGAAAAAGTTCCTCAAAGAGGAGGAGATAGTGAAATACTCCAATGGATGGAATCCACTGTCATCCAAACCTCAAATCAAAAAAATCAAGGATTATCATGCCAAAAAGAGGGAGGCAACCAAGGAAGAAGCCCCAGTAGCTTCTACCAGCAAGCCTCAAGCCAACCCACTTCCCCAAGAAGGGAAGAAGAACAAGAAAAAGCATTGGAGGAAACCATATTCCCCAAGCTACAGAATCCCAAGAATCCAAAAGGATGCCATGGACAATGTTTTCAACATGGCCAGAACCTTGATGGAATTCAAGGACAAGGAAGAGCAAAGAATGAGACAACCTCATTTCCCAAAGAAATAACCTTGTCCAAAGATGTTGTAAATACTTTAACAGAAATTAAAAATAGTATATTACCTCTAAAAGAAATTAAAAACAGTTTATTATCACTACAAGAAATAAATAACAATTTATCTTCTTTAACAAAAATTGTTGTGCAAAACAAAAAAGAAATTGACAACATTAAGTTTATTGTTGAAAATAATAAACCAAAGAATTTAATTGACAATACTCAAAAATTAATACAAGGACAACAAGAATTGTATAAATACATAAAAGATATCAAAGACAAGACTTTGACAATCAATTATGATGTGAGTATTGACAATCTTACAGAAAAATTAAATAAATTAAGTATTTCTGTAGAAAAATTTGAAGAAAAAACTTCATCACACCAAAAATTACTTTTGGACCATGTGGAAAAAAGTGATGAAGCAAGAATGCATCTGAAAGATGATATTCAAAGTGAAATAAGGCTTATTGCAGAAAAAATGGATAAGATTAATGAGGCTAACTTAAATATGCCAAAGTTATCAACACCATTTTCTCATATAAGAAGCCCTGTTAAAACAAAAGAGGAATTGTCAAATCCTTTCATAACAGACTTGAGTCATCAAGACAACAACCAAGTCTTAATGAAAGAAGCACCTCAATTGAAGGAATGGCCAACATTCACAGGAGAAGGTGAATATGACCACATGTCATTTATTAAAACAATTGACATGTTACAAGAAGACTATGCCATACCAGATGAATTAATCACTGCAAGATTACATTCATTATTTGAGAAATCTGCAAAAAGATGGTATTATGGCATAAGACAGACAAATGGTAAAAATACCTGGTCTTGGTGGAAACAAGAAATAATCACCAAGTGGGCAAATGATGCCTGGAGGTATAAGATAGAAAATGCATTCGAAAACTCTTTCTTTGACCCAGAGAAAGATAAACCTTTAACTTGGTTCTTAAAACAAGTTGAAAGGCTTAATGCACTGTACCCAGAAATGTCACAGAAGATGGTGCACATGAAAATACTTAAAAAATGTGGAGGGGAACTAGAACATGCCCTAAGAAGCAGGTGTATAGAACCATGCTCCACAGAAGAGTATATAAATGCACTAGAAGATATAGTGACAAGAACAAAAATTGGCAGGACTTGGAAAAAATTGGACATTAAAAGCCCAAATAAACCATTTATCAAGAAAGATAAATCAAAAGAATCCTTTAAACCCAATACATCCAACAATAATGAGCAAAGAAAATGCCATAAATGTGGAGGTATTGGACACTTAGCCAATAATTGCCTTAAAAAAACAAAGATTAATGAAATTGTGGGAACAGAAAACCACAATGACAAAGAAGAAGAATCTGACTCTGAAAAAGAGACAGAAGAATCAGAAAGCTCTGAAAGTGATTAAATCAATATAATTAATGCACAAATTAATAATATTGATATAATTTATGAAGTACTGGATGTTAACTCAAACTTGCCACAAGTTGGAACATCTGACACAAATCTGACAAACATACAAGATGCCAAAATGTATAGAACCAAACCTGCAAGAGGAATGGGATATACAGCTGGAAAATCAAGTATTAGTATTGTTATGGTTGATAACCAAGAAGGAAAGGTTAACTTAGATACAGGAGCATATTGCACCTGTGTTGGCAAAAATTATTTAAAAACCATTGTCCCAGACTGGCAAGAAAAACTTATGCCAATACAAGGTGTCAAATTTAGTAGTGCAAGTGAGAGCATGAAGCCCCTTGGAATAATTGATTTAACACTAATTTTTCCTCATCCCTCACAATGTGTCAGAATCAAAGTAGAGTTTGTAGTAATGGACAACTGTACTAGTAATCATTTCATACTTGGAAATGACTACTTATCAATCTATGGTATAGATATCTCCAACCAAAAGGATAGATATTTTACCATAGGAGATAATAAAAGACAAAAGTTTGGATTCTTAAATAACAAAAAACAAATCACAGTTATTAAGAATGAGGAAAAAATTCCAGAAAAAGAACTTTTTATATCTGAACAACTCAAAGAGGCAGAATTCAATCAAGAATTAACAGAAAAAATGAAAGAAAAATTGATTGACCTCTTATTTAAGTATAAAAATGCCTTTGCAACTGACAAAGAGCCACTAGGTGCCATAATTGGACATGAAGTGGATATAATTCTTAATGTAGAAAAACCTTACCCACCTTTATTAAGAAGACCTGCTTATCCAGCCAGTCCAAGAGCTAGAGAAGCCCTAGAGGTGCACATTGAAGAATTAATGGACCTTGGAGTATTAAGAAAGGTTGGACATAATGAGCAAGTAGAAGTTACTACACCTGTCATTATAACTTGGCATAATGGAAAATCAAGGATGGTAGGAGACTTCAGAGCCCTGAATACCTATACCATTCCAGACACATATCCAATACCCAGAATCCATGAGACATTGACCCAATTGTCACAAGCTAAGTTCATCACAGCTATGGATGCTCTTAAGGGTTTTCATCAAAATTTCTTAACAGACAATGCCAAGAAACTACTAAGAATAATAGTCCATTGTGGAATTTTTGAATACTTAAGAATGCCATTTGGGATAAAAAATGCACCTTCCCATTATCAAAGAATGATGAATACCATATTTCCTGAAGAATTATCAGAAGGATGGTTAATAATCTACATTGATGATATCATAGTTTGCTCAGAAACTTGGGAAAATCACCTGACAAGACTAGAAAGGGTACTACAGAAAATAGTCCAAGTAAATATGAAAATTTCATTGAAAAAGTGTCATTTTGCATATAGTGAATTAAAAGCCCTAGGACATGTAGTATCTGGACTTAGTCTAGGCATAGACAAAAATAAAGTAGCAGCAGTACTACTTAAACCAATGCCTCAAACTAAAAAAGAAATGCAATCATTTCTAGGATTTGCTGGTTACTATAGACAGCATATAAAGGACTTTGCAAAGATTGCTAAATCCTTGTATAAGCTATGTGACCAACAAACAGTCTATGAGATGACAGAAGAAAGAGTCAAGGCATATGAAGAATTGAAAAATTCTTTAACAAATGCCCCATTTCTTCTAATGCCAGATTGGAAACTACCTTTCAAACTGTACATTGATGCTTGTGGAGAAGGACTAGGTGCTGCACTTCACCAAACACAAATTATCAATGATAAACCAGTGGAAGGACCAATTTGTTTCATTTCAAGGCAGATAAAGCCAACAGAAGCAAGGTATGGAGCAAGCCAAATGGAATGCTTATGCCTAGTGTGGGCTTTAGAAAAGCTGCATTATTATTCTGATGGCACAGTATTTGATGTAATCACAGACTGTAATGCTGTGAAATCACTATTAAATATGAAGACTCCAAATAGACATATGCTGAGATGGCAAATTGCTATCCAAGAATATAGGGGAAATATGACTATTGTTCATAAATCTGGAAATATTCATAAAAATGCAGATGGTCTTAGCAGATGGGCTCTAGCAAATACCCCTGACAATCCAGCATGGGTACCACAAGAAGAGCACCATATAGAAGGAATATGTGTTACAGACATTGGCACAGAATTCTTTAACCAAGTTAAAGAAAGCTATAAGACAGACAAAAATTGCCATATCTTAAGCCAACTTCTAATGAAAGACTGCAAAGATCCATCACTTTCATCAAAACTAGATGAAATATGGAAAAAAGCATATGATGAAGGAAGATTCCACCTCCTTGATGGAATCCTTTACCATAGAACAAAACACACATGTGTTATGGCCTTAACAGACAGAACACTAATAAACACTATTTTACATGAGTGTCATGATAGTGTTGCATCTGGACATCTCTCAGAAGATAGGACACTAGAGAGGGTGAAAACCTGCTCTTGGTGGCCAAATTGGAAAAAAGATGTTGCAGAGTACTGCCAAACCTGTGACAGATGCCAAAAAGCCAACAGAGCCACAGGAAAGAAATTTGGAATGATGATCCAAATCCAAGAACCAAAATCCCCATGGGAAATAGTTCATATGGATTGGGTAACAGCTTTACCTCCAGGAGGAGACAGGAGTTATAATGCATGTCTAGTGTTAGTTGACAGGTACAGTAAAACTCCCATGTTCTTACCATGTCATAAAGATGACACAGCTATGGATACAGCCATAATGATATGGAATAAAGTCATTAGCCACACAGGCTTATTCCAAAATATTATAAGTGACAGAGACCCAAAGTTCACTTCAGCATTATGGACAAACCTCCATAACTTGTTTGGGACAAAGTTATCATTCTCAACAGCTTATCATCCTCAAACTGATGGTCTAGCAGAAAGAATGATACAAACCCTAGAGGATATGATCAGAAGATTCTGTGCTTATGGGCTAGAATTCAAAGATTCTGATGGTTTTACCCATGATTGGTGTACACTAATACCAGCACTTGAACTGGCATATAAGACATCAATCCATTCTTCTACTGGCAAAACACCAGCAATGCTAGAGAAAGGTTGGAATCCAAGACTTCCTTATGATACCCTCAAAAAGGACTTAGTGGATATACATCCAACAGCAAGCAGTTTCAAGATAATGCTTGACAAAGCAAGACACCATGCAAACAGATGCATGCAAGATTCTTTTAAATATGCAAAAGAAAGATGGGATAAAAGTCATAAGCCACCTGACTTCAAAATAGGGGACTTGGTTTTAGTATCAACCCTTAATTTCAATAACATAAAAGGCCCAAAGAAATTTAAAGATTCCTTTGCAGGACCATTTATGATAAAAGCACTTCATGGACCCAATGCTGTGCAATTAGAACTCACAGGTGAACTAATGAACAAACACCCAACTTTCCCTGTAAGTCTGATAAAACCTTACAGTTCAAGTGACAAGGAATTATTTCCACTAAGAAATAAACCCCCACTTGAAATTCCCCCCTTGGAGGAAGGAGAGGAAAAGAGAATAGTAAAAGTCCTTAAAGAAAGAAGGACAAGAAACAAAAAAGAAAGGGAATACCTTGTAAGGTATAGAAATTCAACTCAAGAAGATGAATGGCTACTTGAGAAAGATATAACAAATGCTGATAAATTACTAAGAAGGTTCAGACATGAAAGAAAACCTGAAAAATAAAAAGTTAAGCATTATTGAGCTTCAAGACTAACAAAAGTCTATTGAAGAGGTAGGACAGTGGATGATACCCTAATCACATATATCAGATTGTGGTACAATCTTTTTTGGTGGTAGGGAATGTGAGCCTATGAGATATGACCACATACCCAATAAGGTCACAAAAAATACTCAGAATAATTATACCTTTAATATAATTATATTAAAATTAATTAGAATAATTATACACTAAAAATAATTACTCAAATATACAAAAAATACCATAAATTGGTACTAAAATTGGTTTAACTTAAAAACCAATGAATGAACATGTGAAATAAATTATACCATTGGATTCCCCATGGAAAAATACACATATACCATTTTTATGGCATATCTGTAAAGCCAATATTTAAGGAATTATAAGGTACAATACCTTATAAAAACCATAAAAACTTATTTATCTCAGAAACTAATGAAACAACATGTGAAATAAATTGTACCAGTGGATTCCCCACAAAAATCCACATATAAAACAATTAATAAGCTAATTTCCAATGTTAATACTTAAGGAATTATCCTGAATATATGCACTTTTTTGGTCAACGCATATATTCAAGGATCATAGCTAATATCTTCTAAACTATACATGATAGAATGATGAACCAAAAATAAAGTTACCACGTAATTACTGTAAGAACACAGATATGAACTTTATTTTACAAATTATAAAAAAGGTTAAAACCTATGATGAATTATTGATAAAAATCAACAGAGCTGTTGACCACTTTGTTGTGAAAGTGTTCCAAACTTAAAAAAAAGTACACAGTTAGATTCTCCTAGTTCATTCGTGAAGAATGATGTAATTTTTATTATTAAATTCAGGGTATAACCCCCTGAAATCAAGGTTTGAAGTTTAAAATATTGAATTTCGACAGAAAAGATGAGTTACAAGAAAAATCATCAAAATTAGAGTTTTGATGATGTAATGAAAAGCTCTTGGCAGCATAATAAGGTTATGTCAGGCTATCAGAATTCACTCTCTGAATTGCTGTAGCGTGAAAACCTTAAAAGTTATTGAGGATCAAAGTTTGAGCTTAAATTGAGCTGTTATGATCACATACTGTAACCTTAAATTAAGTTTAAAAGTCTTAATAGTGATAAAATTGGTGAATACTATTAGTTTATGATTAAAACTAATAAAATCCACGAAATTTGGGGTTCTGCCAAGCCTCTGATGTCATCACACTTAGAGTTATAGTGATAACTCTAAATAATGGTGTAATAATGATGTAATATGGTTTGATCATGATGTAATCACCCTCAAACCTTAAAATATTGATCAATTCCTGTGGATATGATCAGTACACGTCTACTAGAAGCCTGTTGGACTCTAGGAGGGAGGTATTTACTATAAATAGAGCTCTTTTTACTCTATTTACCCCTCAGACGCATCAAAAACATTAAATCAATCAAATCAAAGGTAATTTCTTTATTCTTTATATATAAAACTGTTATATTATTAAAGACCAAAGACCACCTTTCTATAATCATCTATTTTGACGTGATTAAATCATTTATTTAATTGTTTTTGTTAAAAATCTCTCTAAAAACTCATTTCCACGTAAAAATACTGAATAATTTGTAATTTTCTTTATTTTTATTGTAAATACAATTTGAAAAGGTTGTATTTATATTTTTTGGAGTAAAATACTTCAAAATTATTATATTAAGTGTTAAAAGTAGGTTATTTTCTCTTATTATAATAATTTCTCTATTATTACTCTCTTAATAATTCTTTAATTAATATAAATAGTATTTATATTAATTCATAACTTTAATATTAGTAATATTATTGTTATTAATTGTTTTTTATTAATAAAAAACAATTTTTTACGCCTTTATTATTTGTTGGTAACAATAATAAAGAGCTTTATAATATATTAATTATTTTATATTAATATATTATTTATTATATTATAATTTCATATAATATTAATTATATTATTATATTTATTTAATAATATAATATTTTTACGCCATAATAATAATATTTCTTTATTATTAGTATTATTTTAATCTTATTTATTTCAATTATAAGGACATTCAGAGTACAATAAGTAAATAATTAGTAATTTTTACTTATTGTTTCATAGTCAAACCTTACATCTAGACCTTATACACAAAGCGTTCTGACCATGTCTTCTAAAGTTTGGATAATTCTTTCAGCTAGACCACCAGTTTGTGGGTGGTAAGCTGTAGAGAAGGATAAATTTGCTCCAAGTAATTGGTGAAGGTTTTTCCATAGTGAAGAGTTGAACTTGGGACCTCCTTCACTAATGAGGTTTGTGAATATTCCAGTCCATGATAATACTCTATTCTATATCAGGAGAGCTTTATCCATGGCTTTATCATCACTGTGACATGGAAAAAATTTTGGAGTCTTACTGAACCTGTGAACAATCACTAGGAACAAATTATAGCTTCTATCACCTATTGCTGTTAGGCTAGTTACCCAATCCATATGCACAATTTCTCAAGGTCTACTGGTTTCTTGGATCTTGATCATATTTCCAAGTCTTTTTCCAGTGGTTTTATTTGTCTTTTGACATCTGTCACAGGTTTTGTGGTACTCTGCAACATTTATTTCCACATTGGCCACCATATGCAGGTCTTTCATTTCTCCCTTGTTCTGTCCTCAGATATGTATCCTGAGAAGGGGCTGTCATGGCATTCTTTCAATACAAGATTTATTAAGGATATGTCTACCACTTTGATTACACAGGTGTTTATGGTCCTATGATAGAGTATGCCATAAAGCAAATGAAATATTTCTTCATCATATGATTTCTTCCATATGTAATCTAGGGCATGAATCAAGGAGCTACATGTATAGATTTTAGTAAGTAGTGGGCAAGGAATGATACAATTCCTATCCTTAGTATAACTGCTCCTTACTTCCTCAAAAAAGGTAGTGTTCAGGTCTGTAATACTGATTTCTTATATTGGGATTTTTGGGGAGCTTCTTCTGACACATAAGCAGGATTCTTGATGTCATTGGGTAATGGCCATCTGCTTATTTCATCTGCATTTTTGTGAATATTTCCATTGTTATGTAAAATAGTCACATTACCCCTCTATTCCTGTATGGCTATCTGCCATCTGAGCATATTTCTGTTGGGTGTTTTCATGTTTAGAAGTGATTTTAAAGCAGTACAATCTGTTCTAACTTCAAAAACACATCTTTCAAGAAAGGAATTAATTTTTTCCAAGGCCCAGAAAAGACAGAAACATTCCATTTTAGTTTCTCCATATCTAGCTTCAGTAAGTTTGATTTTCCTATATATGAAACATATGGGCTGTTCCACAGGCTTCTCTTTGATAATTTGGACTTGATTAAGTGCAGATCCTAGCCCATCTCCTGATGCATTTTTGTAAATCTTAAAGGGAAGCTTAAAATCTGGCATCAGTAAGAGTGGAGCAGTGGTTAAATCTTGTCTCAGGGATTCAAAGGCTTTGACTCTGTCAACAGTCATTTCAAATACTGTGTCTCTGTCACACAAACTATAAAGAGGTCTTTCTATTTATGTAAAGTCTTCAATTTTCTGCCTGTAATATCCTTAAAATCCCAAAAATGACCTGATTTCTTTTTTGTTCTGAGGAATAGGTTTCATTAGTACTTCTGCAACTTTGTTTTTGTCAATCCCAAGGGATAGGCCAGATACTATATCTACTAGTGCTTTGAGTTCCTTGAATACAAAATTCCATTTCCTTAAAGAACTGTTTGTGTTTAAAAATTGGATTTTACCCAAAGCTCTGGAGATTCTGAATATATGTTCCTCCAAAGTCTTGGAACAGAAAATAATGTCATCAATGTAAATGATTAACCATCCTTCTGAAAGTTCTTCAGGGAAGATTTCATTCATCATCCTTTCAAAGAGTGAAGGTACATTTGTGATACCAAAAGGGATCCTTAAGTACTTGTACACCCCACAATGAACAATAATTCTCAAATATTTTCTTGTTCTTGGTGTCACTAAATTTTGACAAAATCCCTTTAGGGCATCCATAATTCTTAGGTATACTGCTTGAGATATTTGAGTGAGGGAAATTTGGATTTTTGAGATGGGATAACTGCCTGGGACAGCTTAAGTGTTCAGAGCTCTAAATGCCTCATCCATTCTGGATTTTCCATTATTCCATTCCACTATTACTGGTGTAGTTATTCCTACCTCTTCATTGTGTTCAACCATTCTTATTACACCAAGGTCCGGGAGTTCTTCAATGTGAAGCTCAAGAGCTTCTCTTGATTTTGGGTTTTCTGAGTATGCAGGCCTGTTCAAGAGTGATGTATAAGGTCTCTCAATGTTAAAAATAATCTCAAATTCATGATCAATAATTTCCTGTAATGGTTCTTTATCTGATGCAAAGGTTTCTTTGTGGTCATATAAAAGGGCAGAGAGTTCATTTTCCTCTATATCAGTAAGATGAAGACTTCCTTAAGCCTCATTTATTTGTTCTGACTTGTACTTCTCTAACTCTATGTTGTGGTATTCCATAGCAACTATACCAATTTCAAGCTTACCAAATATGATAATAATAGTAAAAATTGCAGAATAATTCAAGGGCAAGAAATTGAAAACATAGAATGATTTCAGAAAATAGGAATTAGGGAATAACTCCAGAAATGGAAATGGGAATTAGGGAATTAAATTGTGGAATTTTGGACAAGGAATTGAAATGACATCAAGGAACTTGGGAGAAATTATGGAAGAATATTGCGGTGTGGTATTTGATATCTTAATGGCCCAGTTTAAGTGAAATCTCATTGATAAGGCTATCAATCTAAGAAACAACAAATAGAATCAATAATTAATCAATTATAATAGGGGAATTCAGCATTAAGATTGATTGAAATCAACCAATATGTATAATCATAGAAGAATGGTCTATTTGATTGAAAGAATAACAATGAAATAAAGAAAAGCAAAGGAAAAGATAGAAAAAAGGTTTAATTTACCAGTGAAAGGGGTAATGTAACACCCAAGTTAGTCTAGTAATTCCCAACCTTTGGACTACTCAGCAATGCATCTATCAAGCTGAGGAAACTTCAATAAGGAATAAATTGAAGCTGTATCAATCAAAAGTCACAAGACAGAAAGAAAAAGAAA
Source organism: Austropuccinia psidii (assembly GCA_023105745.1). Lineage (NCBI taxonomy): Eukaryota > Fungi > Basidiomycota > Pucciniomycetes > Pucciniales > Sphaerophragmiaceae > Austropuccinia > Austropuccinia psidii. The sequence goes on along the minus strand of JALGQZ010000009.1, from coordinate 32,521,887 downwards.
TAAATTAATTCATGCAAGTAAAATCTATCAAAACCTTAAATTACACACCATATCTGTGGAAATACAAGCACAGCCACCTGATAAGCCAATAAATATAAATTGGAAAAAGAATTCAATTTAAATGAAGGAAAATTAAAGCTCATGCAGGACAAATAGAATCCCCACAATACACAGCATTCTCAGCCTGCAGTTCAAACAGTGCACAGACCTATGGTGCAATAGCTGTACAAAATCCTCTCATCCCACCAAAAATGATGCAACAAACCAAACAAATGGTGCAATAACTCCAAGAAATTACACCATCTCAAAATGTGTTACCAGCAAAAACATCTCAGATTACATAATCATACATAAAAACGGTGCAATCAGCCACACAAATGGTATCTCACCACTATAAAAAATCATCCCATCCAAAAAAAGTGAAAAAAAATTCCACTCCCTTGTTTTTGAGTGCCTCTATGGAGAGCCCAAAGAATATAAATAGATGTCCTCTCTCCCTCATTTTTTCCTCTTTTTCCCATGAAAATAATTAGATACCAAGAAGGAGAATGATTATTAATCACTTACTAGTAGGATAAGCTAGTTATTTTATTAAAAGTATTATAGACTTATAAGATTAATTAATAGTGATTTCTAATTGATAGTAGCTAACAGAAGGTCTACTTTATATTATGAATCCACCCTATGTTGAAATTATTAGTCTTATAACTATAATACTCATCATATTGAGTTTATCCCCATAACCTTTACGTTATAAAGGAAAAATATTCTTATTATATCTTCATATTAGAAAAAAACCCTTACAAATATATATTATTATATATATGAAGAACCTACCCTTCTATTATATTATATCACTCATATATTTAACAAACATCCACTCTATATTGAACAATATCTTACCAATAAATTATTGAAGATCTTATTGCTATATTATATTAACAAGTACCCTCTCAAACCATTAATTATTAAAACAGATATAACATCAAATTGAAATTACCCCTTAAACTATATATTAGTGCTATTATATTAAATCCACCTCTTATACTATTAAGGTTTGACCCTTAAAATAATCTTATATTATTATTTGAACATTACATTTTATACTGCTTTAACTTATAAGTTACTTATCTGATTATTAAATAGGTATGATAGAGACTGCTAAAAGTTCTTCTCTAGTTGTAAAGCCACAATCTTAAATATTGATTTGTGTGCTCTGTAGGGAGATTGCTTAGTATATTCAGAGGGGCAGCTAAAACACCATTACCACCCTTGGTTACAGGATTGTTTCAGAAATTCAAAACTGTTTACCTGTGATTTCCTCCTCAACAACTGCCTTATCCAATCCCACACTAAAAGGAGTTCCACAGCATAATTAAAGAAAAATTCCTGAATAGCTCTGAGGAATAAAAATAAAATTTTGGAATAATTTCACATATGGAAATACAACTGCAGAATTATTCTGGAGATTGAAATACAATTGCAGAATAATTTCTGAAATCCAATAAAACTATGGAATTTTTGAAGGAAAAATAGGAATAAAATTGTAGAATTTTGGGGAAGAAACAGGAATAAAATGTCAGAATAGCTTCAGACATGGAAAGAAGATTTAGGAATTAGGGAGTAGCTCTAGAGGTGAAAATAGGAATTATGGAATAACTCTGGAGATGGAAATAGGAATTAGGGAATACCTCCAGAGATGGAAATAAGAATTAGGGAATAATGCAGGTGAAAATTGAGGAATAACTCCAGAGGTGAAAATAGGAATTATTGAATAACCCTGGGGATGGAAATAGCAATTAGGGAATAAATTCAGAGATGGAAATAAGAATTAGGGAATAATGCAGGGGAAAATTGAGGAATAACTCCCAAGAAGAAAATCAAATTGCAGAATAGCTCTGGAAATGAACATAGGATATACAAATTAGCTCCAGAGATGGAAATAGGAATTAGGGAATAGCTCTGGAGATTGAAATAGGAATTAGAAAATAAATCCAGAGGTAAAAATAGGAATTAAGGAATAACTTTGGATATGGAAATAGGAATTAGAAAATAACTCCCAAGGAAATCAAATTTCAGAAGTCCGGAACTAGGTAAATCAAACTGTAAAGAAGTCCTAGGGTATAATCAAGAAAATTAAAGTTTTAACCAGAAGAATTTCAATTACAATAGAAAATACCTATTTCCTCACCTTTTTCAAATATAATGGTAGTGCACTCAATAACAAAAAGCTGTATTTTCCCCACTTTTTATGCTTCCATGAAAAATCTCACCAGCTAAATTATCTCAAAAATATCATATGACTAGCAGAAATTTCAATTATCAGAAGCTGTATTTTCCTCACTTTGTTGGCAAGAATAAACTCCCACTAGCCAGATAATCTCAATGATATCATATTATTTTGATAAGAAAGAACAACACCAGCAAAACTATCTCAGAAAACAAGTAAAAAAGTCACCAAAAAGACAAATCTGACCAGCTAAATTCTCTCAAAGATGTCATATGACTACAAGAAATTTGAGTTATCAGAAGCTGTATTTTCCTCACTTTTCTGGAAAAACTAAATCTTACCAGCCAAATTATCTCAATGACATCACATGATTTTTGATAACAAAAAACACCACCAGAAAAATTCTCTCAGTAAACACATTGCACCAGCCAAAACATCTCAACTATAATTTTTTTAAGTCCCTGTTTTCAAGAAGCTCTATGGAGGCCCCAAAGGTATAAATAGAGGTCTTCTCTCCCCCATTTTCCAGAACAATGGAGCAAGTTCCCACTCTTGAGGATCTCAACCATCTCTGAACCAGAAGGATATCAAGAGTAGTAGTAGTGTTTTGGTTGTGAAAAGCTCAGTAGCCTTGTGCAGAAGCTTAGTATTAGTGAAGAATAGTAGTATAGCCATAGTGAAAATCTCAGTAGCCTTGCTCAGGAGCTTAGTATTAGTGAAGAATAGTAGTATAACAGTATTGAAAGGCTCAGTAGCCTTTCTCAGGAGTTTATTATTAGTGAAGAATAGTAGTTTAACCATAGTGAAAAGCTCAGTAGCCTTGCTCAGAATCATAGTGGTAGTGATATAAATGTGGTATGAAAAATATTTATTGAAGAATCTTCATTAGCATTAAATCCCATAGTCTTATCATTAGTATCCATATTTAAAAAAACCATCATTATCAAAAAAATCTTTATTAGTCCTATTAACATAAAATGAAGGAATAGTGTTTAGTTTGGTTTAGTGTTACATCAGAGGTTTGGCTATAAAATTATTGATAGGTCTGATTGGTAGACTACTGATAAGTCTTCTCTCTCTGTTAAAACCACAAATATTATTTTATTTTGTAATTAACCATAGGCTGACTATTCAGTATTATTTAGAGTGGCAGCTAATAAACCTTAGAGCCCATGTTTATTGGACAATTCTGAAATTAAAAACATAAATACCAATGATTTCCCCCTCAAGGTACTGCCTTATTTCATCCCACACCAAAAGGAGTTCCCACAACATTGACTGGTGATACTTTATTTACTGTAATTTCTTCATTTCAAAGGTAAAAAGGAAATTTTTTAACTCTTATTGTCCCCAATATTAAAGTATCTGTCTTCATTTTTATGTAAATCTATGTCATTGTGAGCATGTGAGATATGTATGACATACCCATAAGGCCACAAATAACTTTATATACAGTTGATTTAGTCTTGAACAGACTTTTCAATTCAATTCAAAATAAAAAACAACAACAAATAAGTATAGCTTTTTTTGGATAAACAAAGTAATAATTATTATGTAATTTTTGGATTCTACACCAAAGATAATGTAGGGTACACCCATAGGGTGTTATACCCAAAATGATTATTTCTTATGTTATTAAAAGATTTAAGAATCTCACAGTACAATTTCAACTTTCTTTAACATTTTTTAAAATTTTTGAATGTAAGCTTAAATTTAAAGTTGCATAAGGTTTATGCAAACATACCAAAATTTCAGTTGAAATTAAGGTGTTGTGTATATTTACTGTATTGGCTAAGGATTTGCCATACAGGATGTGAATCCTGTGTGGGCTCATTTTAAAAGGTTTTAAGGCCATGGTATGGCTTTAAACAAATCAAAGGGCAAGATCCAGGAAAAAAGTTGGGACAAAGGAAAAAGACCAAACAGAGCTGGGGTACTTAACCTTTTGGATCTGCAAGGATTCAATTGAGGTTTTCCACCTTATTTAAGCTTTAATATTAGACTTTTATCCAACCTTAAAGTTCAAGCTGGTTTTAGCCAAATTTTGACAGGAATTTCAACCTGCCAAAGGGTAAATCCCAATATTCAAGCTTGAAATTAAAGTTTTAAGAATTTTCAAAGCTTAATTAAGATTAAAAGTTTAAATAAGTTTAAAACTTTAAAGTTACGTGCATTAAAACCTCATCAAAATTTAAGGTTTGGTATGTATTGCCATTTTATCTGGAAAAATAGTAATAAAGTTAAAAATTCATTAAAAATCCAATTCTCAATGGATTTGCCTGCAAATTTCACACAGCTTACAATTTAATGTTAACTGTGTATACTTGAAATTCCAAGTATCTTCTATAAACAGGTTCTATTGGTAATCAGACTGAAAATGTACTCTTTTAATTATACTCAAAGAAAATTAAGATTTCTTTAAAAATTAATTAGAAATTGGCCTTAAGAGATTTTTGCTTGAGACTATTTTTAATTTTTTCATGTGATTAAACTTAATACAAATCAAATTATCTCTTATTAAAGCTTAGAATAATTAACCAAAAGGAGGATTAAAGCTACTTTGAGTTAAGACTAACCCTGGTAAATTTAAATTGGAATTAAGAATAAGTTACCTTAAGCTAAGAACCTTATTTTTAAGCATGGTTCTTCACTTTTGACTTTAGCACGACCTCTATACCCATTATGAATCATGAGAGCTGCTCCAAAGACCTAAAAGGAGTCTATTCATCACTGTTTTTGTTCATCATTCATTATCAATCCAATTATATTAGACATTTAAACAGGTAGAGTTTTATTGCATAGAAAATCTTATGATCAAAGTAGTTCTTAAGTTATTTTATTCTTTACCAATGTCAAAATTAAAGAATTGAAATCATAGAACTCATATTATTGTTCTAATCACCAATAATATATTTTATTTAATAAAATTATCATCTTAAATATCTTTCAAAATCCACAAGTTCCTCTTCAAAACTTTTTGAATCATTTTTTTTATTAGAAGGAGTGTTTTTATCTTTGAAATATTAATTGTTTGGCATGTTTTTAGCTTATAATAATTATTTAATATAATAACTTTTGTATTTAACTTGTTGTATTAAATATATATTATAAGTAAGTGTTTCTCTGAAGCTCTATATTTTTTTATCTATTATTTGTTTTTTTATAAGGAATTTCTTTATAAGAATTATTTCTGCACAGTGTGTCTGATAATTCTTTTATAAATAATAGTTTCATTATTTATAAGTGTTTAAATATTTATATATTCCACATGTAATTGTCTCATTAAGAGCTTTACACTTCTTATTGCTATAATTTTTGGTGACTATAGCAATAATGGAATAATCATAACTTATTATAATTATTAAGATTTTTTTATTATTGAATTATCTAATAATAATCAAATTTCCCTTTCTTTCAGTGTAATTATTCCCAATAATTATATAAATTTGTGGTTATAATATTTCATTATATTATACTTTTCTACTGAGAACAGTCATAGTACTCTTGTGAGCCTTGAGATATATTTTACATACCCAAATAGGCCACAATTATCTTAAAAAGAAATTTTGAATTATGCATAACTCATAAGTCATGCATATATCCAAAATTCATCAGTTTTGATTTCAGAAAAGATGAATAACTTTTTATTGAGTAAGTAAATCCAGGGATTTAAGGCCATATTTGGATTCTACACAAAACATTCACCTAGGGTAGCTCCATAGAGTGAATAAGCTCAAACTAACTCTTTGAGGTGGTAAAATGGAAAATACTTCAATACCACATGAAAGATCTGTGAAAATATTTGTTTTTCTTAATTTCACGCCAAAATAATGGGAATGTGAGAAATCCCATGTTACATATACACTAAGAATAGTGTTATGCATGTTTTGAGCACTTAATATCATGGTATTCTTACATGGACTTTTGGTACACCCATAGTGGATATCTCACTTAAAGCTTAAATTTCTATTTTGATGTAAAAAATAGGCAAGGGGGACAAAAGACATCAAAGAGAGCCAGGGTACCCAACTTCTGAGGCCTCAGAGGCGTGGACAGATCCAAAGCTTGGATCTATTGCTGATCTTGGCCTAATTGGTAAGCTAAAACCTTTTGGGAACTTGGTTACCATGTTACAACTACTGTAAATCTTAAGAAAATAGCAAATAACCTGCTATTTTGACGTGCCAAGGAGGTAAAAAGCTACTTAGACTCCTGTAGCCATGTCAATTCTTAATGATTATCCATTGATAAACCCCAAAAGAGTAATTAAAACCCTTTTTGGACTTGTATCCATTGATTTACCTCATAGCAACCAGTTAAACACTGATATTTGCAATTCTGGGTAGAAATGAGGTAAAAACTTCAAAAATTCATTAAAAACACAATTCTTAATGAATATTTCTGAAACTTTTAGGACCAATGGAGAACTGTATTATTCATAGTAAAACGAAAAAGAAATACAGTTTTACTAGTAAAATTAAAAGTTTTACTTACAGTCCATGTTTGACTATTCTACGTGAAACACTGAATCTTCAAAAATTTACAGTGATTACAACCTGTGATGAAATTGGCAATAAAATTGATAGCTTTGAGAAATCAAAGATTATTTTGGAATAAAAGAAGATTTACAGATGTTACTCCTTTTATTCTTAACCATATTGGGGTTGGTAGTCACATAAAAGCATCAATTAAGTAATTATGATAATCTTACGTGACAACAGATGATGCAATCAATAATCCAAAAGGGCTTATTGTTTTCTCACTCACTGGTTTTTCAGTTTGCTCTATGGCACGCCTCTGTGAGCTGTTGTTGACTTAAAAGAGGCCTCTTCTTGCTGTTTTTTCCACATCATCATCTTATTATCATTTAAATCATTATTACCAACAAGTAAGTATTGGTTATAGCTATTATTAAGTGTTTTTAATCTTTCAGAATCAATCAGAAATACTTGAAATCATAGAATCCAACTATATATTGTTGTAATACTGTTATAAATTCATTTTGATCCTTAAAATCCACAATTCTACGTCAAATCTCTCTATCTTATCTTTCAATAAGTTCTTTGGAATATTAGTGAGTGATTTATTTTTAATTCTTAAAGTTTTTCTCTAAAATTAGTTTTCTTCAAGAATTACCATTATAATTATTCTTGCAAAAGATAATTATATATTAAAATAATTTTATTATTAAAATCTTCTTGTAATTGATTCTTGTAGACAATTACTTGCTCACAGTTAAAATTGCTAGTAGTGTTGAACACATGGAAGAAATAATTCTTCAATTATTTAATTGTGGTTATAATAGCATTTTGTTATTATGTCTCAATAGAACAGTCATAGTACTTCTGATTAATAGTAATATTATCATCAGCTTCATAGACAAATCTTACAACTCTTGATACTGCTACTACTATCAAGAGCTTCATATACAAACCTTACAGCCATACATGATTAAATAATCATTTCCCAATATGAAATGGGTACTACAGCAGTTTACCATAACAGCAACTTTAACATTAATTCTGTGATTTCCATTGATATGTGTAAATCTTAAAGTGGTCTCAAATATGCCCAATGCTCTCATTGGATTAATTTTGCTTTTTGGTTGTATGCCATCAATTGGTAATAATTTATCTTGTAGGTTTGGTACACGGCTCTTAAAAAATATGTTCCAATACAATATCTGAAGGCTCCTGGGCCAAGTAAAAGCTTAGTGGGTTTGTTATAAATTACCACTTCTGTTATACAAGAATTCCCACCTGTATAAGCTTTCCCCTGTTTTGTTTGGCTTTCATAAGTTTTGCATCTTGTATTTTTGCCAAATAAAGCTGACTGTTTCTCATTCTTGGCAAGTGGGAATAATATTTCATGATGTCAAATGTGGAATTGATATTTTCTATACCTTGTGAAGATTCAGAAAATATGAATTATTTATCATCTGAATTTTCCTCATTTACATCACCTTTTTCAACATCAGGGTCTTTCTCAATGTCAATTTCATTTATTTCTCCCGTTTTTGGAGATTTATCAGCTACATTTGTGGTTCTCTGGCAAATATGGAACTTTCTGATTGTATTGGCTGATTTAGGCTTCATATTATTTGATTTTTCTATGGTATTGTTTTCCACATAATCTCTCTAAGGTGTATTAAACTTTGTTTTAAGATTGAGCCTACTAGAACCAATTCTGTTTCTGGTGGTTACTTCTTTTAATATATTTAGAATATCTTCTTCTAAATATTTCTCAGTAGTACTTCTTTTGACAGCATATTCTCAGTCACCTCCACATTGTCTAATAATTTTTCTGTGAATCATAAATTCTGACATGTCAGGATATAATGCTGTTAATCTGTCTTTTTGTTGGCAAAAACATGGTAAAGCTTTGTCTTTTTCATAATTAAATTGAGCAGATTCAAAGTCTGTTTCCAATTTAAATATCCAAGAATAATTGGCTGTCACAACCATGGCAATTCACCTGCTTGGATCTCCGTATGGCATATCAAGCCACAGTCCTTTTATGGCCAATTGGCCATATCCATCACCAGTGGCCAATATGGCCACGTCATCACCTTATGGACCATTTATGGCCATTTGTCTTTTGGGGCCTTCATGGCCCTTCACCTCAATCCAGAAGCCATAGGGGAAATTTATACCCAATTGGGTATTTCTGGTCATTTCCCTCAAAACCAGGGGAAATGGCCCAAATGGCTGTTTTTGGCCATTTGCGCTCATAATGCGCATTTTGCACATTTGCACAATTTTGTGCACTTTGATGCAGAGTGTCCAAAAGACACTTTCCTGCCCTTTGGGCCAGTTTTGGGCTCAGAACCCAAAAGTGGCCAAAAACCCCAAAGGACCCAGAAACACCTTTCCAAGCTCTGAAGCCATCACATCCATCTTTTTCCCCTCTGTCTTTCCATCTCAAGACCATTGGATGTAATCCTCTTTCCAATGAACCAATATGACATAAATGATGTTATATATCATTATGCATCATTTTTCAACAGCAATTAAATGGTGGCAATATCAAATGGTCATTTCAATATTCCAACATATCATCACGTCATCAAGGCACTCAATCATTCAGAGGACTCATCAAGGCTCAAGAGCAAATGTTTCAGCGTCAAAGACCAATCATGCCATCAAAACATCATTGGATAATTTCATTCACAGTATTCCTCCAAGGCAATACTGTTCAACCACTCTCAAGGGATTCAAGAGGCAGTTCATTCACCCATTCATTTTCAAGTGTCAAAGATCCACTCAATCCATCTTGGCAACCACCTTCATTTCAATACAGTCTGGATCCATCAAGAACTGTATTTCATTTTCAAGTATGTGAAATTCATTCAACCCATTTCAATTTCAATATTAGCCAGCTGTATCAATTCCTAAAACAATCAATACAGCCTCAAGGATAAATACAGATCAGTTTTCAGCATGAAGAACTCAAGCTCCCAACCTTTCACATATACCGGCTACCCTTTCCACCCTGGGGGGTTTTTCCCCAGTTAATTAATATAATTTGATTCTATTTTATCTTTATTTATCTTATCATTTTTGTTAAGTGAATACTGATATTATCAAGTCAGTCATTTAGCACCTTTCCTCTTTTTCTTTCTTTGCCTGTCAATGGATATTTGGTGGTCATATCCTTACTAATTCCATTGTTCATTTTGGCAGGTTGAAACAGTGATTAAGGACTTACTTGGTTGGCTCTTTGGCCATTTGGCTCCTCTTTCCTCTTATTCCATCTCATCTTTGTACCTGCATATTTCTTAGAGGAATTTATTCTTTTGGAGTCTTCCAAGTGAGTTCCCTGATTGCTGAGGGCCAGGCCACTCTTGTATTTCTGTCCAAAAGCCCCTGTGACATTATATTAATTAACTCATAATTTCTTTTCATTCTGTTCATTCTTTCTTTATAATTTCATTCACTCATTTCATTGAAATTATGACTCTTTAACGCTTATGAACCTTATGATTCATTGTCACCTCTCAATTTTCTCTCATTCATTCTTCATTCTGAAGATTGAAAGCTGACCCCAATTTTATTTTTATCTCCTTTTTCTTAAATCCTATCCCAAATAATCATCTTTAATTGATTCATAATTCAGGCGTCATCTTAATTTTCATTTGATTTTCAAATCTTTCATCAGTTATTCAGACACATTCTTCACATCAAGATTCAAATTTGATTCATTCTACAAGAATTTTGATTTTTAAGGAAGAACTCACTTGAATTTTATTTGAAACAAATTGATATTGGCCTCAAGAAAATTGATTGACCTGAAGATTTCATTGATTTTGCTGATTTTTCACATCAAGAATTTTGACATAAATTGATTTTGCCTCAAGAATTCATTCAATTGATTGATTGATTGATTTTGCAAGATTTTGATTTTGATTTATTTGACTTATTTGATTCATTGACTTTAAGTTTTCATTTGATATTTAATTGATTGATTTACCTGAAGATTTCATTTGATTTATTTATTTTTATTGATTTTCCTCAAGATATTGATTTTGATTTTTGACTTCAAGCATTATTTCAATTGCCTCAAGTTTTCATCTTTAAATCTTGATTCTTTTTCATTTTATTTCATTTTTATCCTGAAATCATGCCACTCCAACACTCACCTCCTGTAAGCCAGACAAGATCTCAGGCCAGAACTCAATCTGTTCTCACTCCAACTCCCAGGGCTCCTCTTGATGGCACCCCAGCAGTTTCTCAACTGAGGGCCAAATTGGACAGAGGACCCATTTTGGAAGGAGCAGCACCAACCAGGAAGGAAGGAAGATTGCCAAGAAGATCAAGCTCATGCTCAGGAGTAGTTAACGGATTTCCAGGAGCTTCAAGGACCATTTTCAAAGGTCCAGGTGAAGATGGTGAAGAGGAGGAGAATTTTGTGGAAGAGGAAGAGTCTGATGGTACTGAAGGTGTTCCTGCTCCTGTGGAGGCATCCCAAGGTACTGGAGGGCCAACTCTAGCCCAGTCTAATCAGCCTGTCTCTCATCAGTCTGAACCATCTTTATTGGCCATTATGCAGCAAATGACTCAGATTATGGCCAATCTTCAAGCAGCTTCATCCTCTGAAGCATCAAGACCACCAGCCTTCAAGACTCCATCTATGAAAGCACCAGAAAGCTTTGATGGGACTCAACCCTTCTAAGATAGAAGCTTTATTCAGTCTTTTCAACTGATTTTTCATAATGATCTGGCAAACTTCTCTCAAGACAGAAAGAAGGTCCTTTATGCCACTTCATTTCTCATTGGCAGGGCTTCAAAATGGATTGAGCCTTATCTTTCCAATCTCACCAATCAAGATCCAAATTACCTTCTCAATTCATGGAAACTATTTGAATCTCAACTCTTCACCTTATTGGGGAACCCAAATGAAGTCAGAAAAGCTGAAGCAGAATTGGATTCTTTAAGAATGAAAGAAGGTGGGCATGTATCTTCATACATTGCTGATTTCAGAAGTCTTGTCTCAAGAATTGGATATTGGGGTGAAAGGGCTCTTATCCATCATTTCAGGAAGGGATTGCCATCCAGGATTTTGGATCAATTGGCCTCCCATCCTTCAAGACTTTCTGGATATTACCCTGGAGCTTGATACCAGGTACCATGAGAGGCAAAATGAAAAAATTCATCATCAAGAGAAGAAGCCAGAAGCCTCAAAGTCAAGTTCTTCTCATCCTCAAAGTTCTTCAAGCTCAAGTCAAAAGAAGAAGAAGAATTTTCAGAAGAGGGACAAGCCCCATTCTTCTTTATTGAATAAAGATTTCAAGTGAATGAATTCTGAAAAAGAAAGAAGAATCAAGGAGGGCCTATGAACCTATTGTGGTGGGAAGCATAGTCTTGAGTCCTGTTTCAAAAGGCCTCAAAACAAGCTTACCCAACCGTCAGGCAAATTTCCCAGCCAGGGAAAAGCCTGAGTGAAGATCATGTTGTGTTCAATGGTTTTCACTATTTTCCATCCAGAGCACAGTTGTGGATTCTGAATACTGGTGTCAAAAATTCTCTTAAATTTTTTGTCTTTTCTTCTCTCTCTGATATGTTTTACAGTATTCTCATTGATTCTGGTGCTACCAACTCATTTATTGCAAAGCAGTTTGTTCATAAGTACTCATTGACCATGTCAGGACTCCCAGAGAAGATTCCTCAGAGTCTCCTTCTCTATTTGTGACTCACCATAATAAATATATCATTGAGCTCCTTTCCTTCCCAAGCTTTGAATAGGACTCTCTAGTCATTGATACTCCCAAGGGAGAAGACCTCATATTGGGCTTTGAGTTCCTCAATCATTTTAATCCATCTATTGATTGGAGGCAAGGGCTGATCACCTTCAATTCTGATCATAAGGAATATTATGATCCTTCAACATCTTTCAGTAATGCCTTTTCTTCTGCCAAATCATTTGCAGCTCTGGTTGGTGATTCCAGAACACCATCATTTCCATCTTCTGTCCATATTCCTTCCCTTAATTCCCATCAGTCATTACTATCATCTAGAGATGAAGTCTTGAAAGAGATTCAAGATGTTGGAGAAGATAATTTTGTATCTTCACTTCATCTCTTCTTTGGGAATATGGACCTTCCTCCTTCATCTTATCATGACTCCCTGGAGGAGTCGTGGGATGAAGAGGAAGAGTTAGAAGAAATAGAAACCATGATAAATGTTGTTCCTCCTGCCTATCACCAGTACTTAGATGTATTCTCCAAGGTAAAAGCAGAGAAACTTCCTCCTCACTGCGCCTGTGATCATCATATTGAGCTGGAGGGGTCTCTACCTCCAGTTGGGGTGATCTACTCTTTATCAAACCAAGAGTCAGATACACTCAGTGCCTACATTTCAGAGAATGTAGAGAAAGTTTTCATCTGGCCAAGCTCCTCTTTAACAGGAGCACCTGTCCTCTTTCTCAAAACGAAAGATGGTGTCCTCCGTTTGTGTGTTGATTACCACAAACTCAATTCTGTTACTAGGAGGAACAAGTATCCTGTTCCTCCTATGAATCAGCTTCTTACTGTTTTCAATGGTTCTTCTATCTTCTCCAAGATTGATTTGCATGGTGAATATAACCTGCTCAGAATCAAGGAAGGTGATGAACATTTGACATGTTTTAGAACTAAATATGGCAGCTATGAGTATTTGGTTATGCCATTTGGGCTCACCAATTCTCCTGCCTCTTTCTAAGACCTTGTCAATGATATTTCTTATGATCTTCTTGATATTTATGTTGTGGTTTATTTGGATGACATTATGGTCTTTTCCAAATCTGAAGAAGAACATGTCACTCATGTGTCCACTGTTCTTTCCAGACTCAGAGCCAATAACCTCTTTGCTAAGGCTTCAAAGTGCCTTTTCATGTTTCTAGTGTAGAATACCTTGGTTATGTTGTTTCTTCTGAAGGCCTCAAGATGGACCAAGCAAAAGTCTAGCAAATTCTTAATTGGCCACCTCCAAGAAACCTCAAGGCTCTTCAATCATTCCTTGGCTTGGCCAATTTTTACCACCATTTCATCAAGAATTATTCAAAGAAGATTAGTTCACTCACAAGTTTCCTCAAGAAAGATTCCCGCTTTCCCCTCAATGAGGAAGCTCTTAGACTGTTTTGTCAACTCAAAGAGGCATTCACCATTGCTGCAATCGTTTCTCACTTTGATCCTTCTCTACCCACCATTGTAGAGACTGATGCATCAGAGTATGCCTTGGGTGCTGTACTGAGTCAGATTTCTGACTCAGGAAAACATCCCATTGCATTTGATAGCCACAAGCTTCTCCCAGCTGAGCTCAATTATGAGATTTGTCACAAGGAACTCCTTGGCATAGTCTGGGTTCTCAAGCGCTGGAGAGCTTTTCTCCTTTCTCTTTCTTCCTCTTTTGAAGTTCTCACCAATCATTGATCACTTCAATATTTTATGTCTTCAAAGATTTTCACTCGCCGTCAAGCCTGCTGGGCTGAATTTCTCTCTGAATTCCATTCTTCAATCACCTACTGCCCTGGCCGCTTGGCTACCCTTCCAGATTCTTTATCACGTCAGGACAATGTTTACCCAGAGAGGGGGGAAGATTTCATCAGCAAGAATTCAATGAATTATCAAAAAATAAACAAGCAATATGAAATTCAAGCCTCAAAATTCTTTGCAGTCAAGGTGGAAGCATTTTCAAATTTGATTGAATCAATTCAGAAGGCATTATGGCAAGATTCTCAATATAGAAGTAACCTTCAAGATTTGGGTAAAGGTAAATCTGTCCAAGATTATTTTCTTGATTCCTCCTCCCAACTACCTCTGTTCAAAGATTGGGTGGTGCTCCCAAATGACCCTACAATTCAACTCAGCATACTTCAAAAAAGGCATGACTCTCCTCTAGCTGGACACCCTGGCCAAGAGAAGACTCTCAAACCTGTCAAGCGGGATTTTCACTGGCCTGGCATGACTCAATTTCTCAAGGATTCTGTATCATCCTGTCAACAGTGTTCAAGAAACAAAAATATTCATCACAAGAAGTTTGGATTCCTCAATCCTCTTCCAATTCCAAGTTGTCCTTGGATTTGTCTCTCAAAGGACTTTATCACTCAACTGCCACTGTCCAATTCCTTTGATTCAATTTTAGTCATAGTGGAAAGGTTCTCAAAAATGGCAGTCTTTCTTCCAACAATGTCTTCAATCACATCATTAGATTTTGCCCATTTATTCATCAAGAACATTTTATCAAAGCATGACCTTCCTTCAAGCATTGTTAGTGATAAAGGTTCTCTTTTTGTTTCTTCCTTTTGGACCAATCTTTGTCAGCAGCTCAAGATTTCAAGAGATCTGTCAACTGCTTATCATCCAGAAACTGATGGACAGACAGAGAGGGTAAATCAGATACTAGAACAGTACCTTTGGATGTATGTCAGTTATCATCAAGATGATTGGAACACCTGGCTCCCTCTGGCTGAATTTGCCTACAATAACTCTGACCACTCTTCAACAAAACAATCACCGTTTTTCACTGTTTATGGAAGATATCCACATTTTGACTCAGTTAACATTACTCAAGATACTCCTGCTGGAAATTTATCAACAAAAATCCAATCAGTACAGCAAGATGTCAAGAGAGAACTTGAAGTTTCCATAAAAAGGTTTAAGAGGTATGCAGATGAAATTAGAGCAAGTCCACCTGTTTTCAATCCTGGTGACATGGTATGGCTTTCTTCCAAGAACATCAAATCAACTAGACCCACCAAAAAACTGTCTGAAAGATGGTTGGGTCCTTTTCCAATCTTGAAGAAAGTCAGCACTCATGCCTACCACCTCAAGCTCCCATCTCAATGGAAGTCCATCCACCCAGTCTTCCATATTTCACTCTTAGAACCAGTCAAGACATCAACAATCCCAAATAGACATCAAGAGCCTCCTCCTCCAATCATCATTGAAGAAGAAGAGGAATGGTAAGTATCTCAAATACTGGACTCAAAGCTTAAGAGAGGAAAATTATGGTATTTAGTGGAATGGAAAGGTTTCAGTCAAGACTCAGAAAGATTCACTTGGGAACCAACTGAAAACCACAAGAACTGTCCTGAACTGGTTAAGGATTTTCATTCATTATATCCTGACAAGCCTGGGCCCAATTCTTCAAAAGCTTGATTCATTATGGTGCTTGGTGGGGAGAGGAATTACCAAAAGTAAGTCCCACTCCTGGTATGCACCTTTAGGGGTATTCTACTCTTTTTTTTGTTGTAAGAATCACCTTGGCCACTCTGTGAGCACTTTGCAATTTTGGACACAGATCTTTGTCATGGCTTTCAACTTCATTTCCAATCTTATGGCCATTTTCACTTGGAACAATGGGCCATTCACTTTTCAATTCATTTCCAAGACTTCAAAATTCAAATTCATTCCTTCAACAGTTTTTGTTTTTATTTTTATGGCACTGGCAGGAGTGGTAACCACCAAAAGTAAGTTCCTCTCCTGGTGTGCACTTTGCTGAGGGGTCTACAATCTTGTCAAAACATAACCTTGGCCACTTTGTGAGCACCTGGCATCGAATTTCTCTTTCCAGGTCCTTGGCCAATTTCAAAATCAGTTATCAACCTCCGTGATGAAGATTGGAACCTCCTCAATATTCAATTCATTTTTCTTTTATTTTAATTTTCATTCTTTATATTAAATTTTATTTTCATTTTCATTTTATCATCTCAAAGAATATTCATT
The DNA here is from genome assembly GCA_023105745.1 of Austropuccinia psidii. NCBI lineage: Eukaryota > Fungi > Basidiomycota > Pucciniomycetes > Pucciniales > Sphaerophragmiaceae > Austropuccinia > Austropuccinia psidii. The sequence goes on along the minus strand of JALGQZ010000009.1, from coordinate 32,505,457 downwards.
CATTACAACATCATCAATCATGAAGCCAATCTCAAAAGAAGATCAAGCAATTCCTGTGTCATATGACAAATTTTTGATATCAGTTATTATTTTATTTTCCTCTTAAAAGAACTTTCCTCCATCCCACTCTCAATCCTTTCCAATAGCCTCAACAGGCTTCACATTGTATTGGTGCTCAGGAGCTCACCATTTCAAGGTGGGGGGTACTGTCACAACCATGGCAATTCACCTCCTTGAGTCTCCATATGGAATATCAAGCCACAGTCCTTTTATGGCCAGTTGGCAATATCCATCACCAGTGGCCAATATGGCCACGTCATCATCTTATGGACCATTTATGGCCATTTGTCTTTTGGGGCCTTCATGGCCCTTCACCTCAATCCAGAAGCCATAGCAGCAATTTCTACCCAGTTGGGTATTTCTGGTCATTTCCCTCAAAACCAGGGGAAATGGCTCAAATGACTGTTTTTGGCCATTTGGGCTCATAATGCGCATTTGCGCATTTTGCGCACTTTGACGCAAAGTGTCCAAAAGACACTTTCCTGCCCTTTGGGCCAGTTTTTGGCTCAGAACTCAAAAGTGGCCAAAAATCCCAAAGGACCCAGAAACACCTTTCCAATCTCTGAAGCCATTACATCCATCTCTTTCCCCTCTGTCATTCCATCTCAAGACCTTTAGACGTAATCCTCTTTCCAATGGACCAATATGCCATAAATGATGTTATATATCATTATGCATCATTTTTCAACAGCAATTCAATGGTGGCAATATCAAATGGTCATTTCAATATTCCAACATATCATCACGTCATCAAGGCACCCAATCATTCAGAGGATTCATCAAGGCTCGAGAGCAAGTGTTTCAGCGTCAAAGACCAATCACGCCATCAAGACGTCATTGGATAATTTCATTCACAGTATTACTCCAAGGGAATACTGTTCACCCATTCTCAGAGATTCAAGAGTCAGTTCATTCATTCATTCATTGTCAAGTGTCAAAGCTCCACTCAATCCATCTTGGCAACCACCTTCATTTCAATACAGTCTGGATCCATCAAGAACTGTATTTCATTTTCAAGTATGGGAAATTCATTCAACCCATTTCAATTTCAATATTATCCATCTGTATCAATTCCCAAAACAATCAATACAGCCTCAAGGACCAATACAGATCAGTTTTCAGCCTGAAGAACTCAAGCTCCCAGCTTTTCACAGATAACGGCTACCCTTTCCACCCTGGAAGGTTTTTCCCCAGTTAATTAACATAATTTGATTCTATTTTATCTTTATTTATCTTATCATACTTTTAAGTGAATAATGATATTATCAAGTCAGTCATTTAGCACCTTTGCTCTTTTTCTGTCTTTGCCTGTCAATGGATATTTGGTGGTCATATCCTTACTAATTCCATTGTTCATTTTGTCAGGTTGAAACCGTGATTAAGGACTTACTTGGTTTGCTCCTCTTTCCTCTTATTGCATCTCATCTTTGTACCTGCATATTTCTTAGAGGAATTTATTCTTTTATTTTTATTTCTTTATTATTTTGTAGTCTTCCAAGTGAGTTCCCTGATTGCTGAGTGCCAGGCCACTCTTTTATTTCTTTCCAAAGCCCCTGTGACATTGGCCCACTTATTAATGCCTTGGGTTTTCCACCAAGTCCAACTTTGGTTTCCATGTGCTTGTCTTAGCTTGATATACCATCTATGAGCTGATTTGGTGAACAAGCTGTTAAAGCTTTCTGGTAATTTAAACTCTCCTTTGATCATGTAAGTATCTCTGATGAATTTCATGTGGTCATATTCTTCTTCACCACTGAAGTGAGCCCATTCTTTCAGTTTTGGTACGTCTTTCAAAAGTGCTTGGTTCATTTATGATTCCATGTTATGGAAAGAAGTGTAAAATTCATTCTTTATTTGTGAATTATCTACACCCAATACTTGTGGGTTGTAATTTCTTGTACCCTCATTCTGATTCAAAGGTGTAGAAGTTCTTGGTAAGGTGTGCAATAGCTGTTTAATATCATTCATTTCAATGTTGCTACACCTTTGTGAATTTCTGACTGCATGTTCAAAGCTTTGTATTAAGTTTACCAGCTCCATTTTATACATGTCTTCTTTAATTGTCAGTTCTTTCCATAATTCTTCTTGTTTAGTATTATCAGAAATCACTTTATTCAATGTCATTGTTAATTTTGATACTTCCTCTTGTGAGGTATAAAAACACTTTTTCAAGGCAATTGTATATTTCCTTACTTCAGTAAAGGAATACAAAATATCATCAAGGACTTCCTTATTATCTGCTTTGATAATATCTATGGCTGGTTTCTCTTTGCTTCAATTATATCATCAATATTGAATTTAGAATATTCATCTGTTAATTCTTTTATAATGGCAGATCGTTCATTTATCTTATTTGAGAATGAACTTTCATCATTTTATTTTTTAATTTTTCTTCAAAAATGCCAAAACACATAAGTGTTTCTTTCTTTGGCTCCAACTTAGATTATTTGTCTTAATATTGTTACAAATTGTTGAATGTTTATCAGAAATATGACTTTTTATATCATTTATAGCTATATACAAGTTTGGAATCCCATCTAGAATGTCAGAAATCATTTCTGATATTTTAATCTGGCTTCCTTATTTTTCTGAAATTGGATCATAGTTCTGGAGATCTGAAACACATTTTGTGTGGCATCCTGTTGAATCTTTGGGATTCTGTAGCCCTGGCTGTATGGTGTTTTGGCTGTTGCTTTTCCTTTGCCCTTGCTCTGACCTTTTGGCTTCTTCTCATGTTTCAATTTCTGCTTCTGGCTACTGTGTCTGGTTTTGGCACCTTTTTGGGTGGTTGAGGGTTGTTTTTCCTCCATTCTGCTCTTACAAGCATCATATTCCTCTCTTCAATCAATGGATTCCATCCATTCAGTAACTTTCAAGTGCTGGGATGGCCAAGAAATTTTCTCACAGTCAGCTAATAGTTCATGAAGTTTTCAACAGATCTGAAAGAATTTGATACTCTTTGTGCTTCAGTGCATTTTTGTAAGCCTTCTGGCTGGCTTTGTACGTTTTCACTGAGGTTTCTTGTGGCAGTGTCAGCTCTGTCTGAAGGTAAAACAGTGTTATAAGCTTCAGAATGGCATAATATGTCAGTTTGTGTTTCATTTACTGACCCTTGGTCTTCTGTAACTGATTGTCCTCTGCCATAATCATGTCTATAACATTTCTTGGGAGCTGCTTGAGGGATTATAGCTTGCTCCTCATATTGTTGAAGCCATAGTATGAGAAAAACAGCTCAAAAATAGTATTTTTTATGTCAAAAACTTACTGTTGGCCAAATGATTTGCTTTTTGGAGTGCATGACTAATGTCCAAATTGATTAATCCAGAATAAATGGGTTCTGCTTGATTATTCTGAGCTATAATAAAAGTTCTATTATGGTAAGAACTAACAGTACTTGCAGGAATAATTCTAGTGGCTGTTGATGCTTGTTCAATATTTTCTTGTCTTACCACGTTTTCAGAAACTAAAAATACATGAAAAAAGCAATCATTCAAGTAAGAAAATGTTTTTCAAAGGAGAAATGAAAAACAAAGCCTCACTTATAATATGAAAAGTTTTTTTTTATGATTTTTTGAATTATAAGTGTTTTTTTATGGATTTTTAAATTTTTAAATAGAGGAAAAAGGATTAAAAAAGGTAAAAACATATCTAACAGGTAAGAATTATCATAGCTGGTGCCCCAAATTTATGGTGTGGATATGAAGCTTTGCTTAGAAATCAAGTACTTTTCCTGTTCTCAGAGTTTTTATAAGGTAAAATTTAATGAAGAATAATAAAATTTAAGATTTTTTAAAATAAAACACACCAAATTTATTGTTTTGAACCTTTATAGTATAAAACAATAATATTATACAGGCTTATTGTTTTACCAACAATAAAACTTTATCCAAAAATATTCTACAAGAGATATTCAAGGCTGAAAAATAAATTTCTTGAAAAGAAATTTCAATTTGAATTAATTGAGAAAAGGACTGCAGGCAATTAATATAAGAACAAAGTCTTTCAAAAAATATCAAAGATATAATATGCCCAAAACTGACCAGAGTCAATTTGGAAACAAAGTGACAAAGCTAATAGTGATGAAAGATGCTTTAATTTACTTTTGGGGTGGTTAAAGGGTAAAAACAATTATAACAGTTACAAAAATGCTTATAAGAGTTACAAAAAATTATCATAATTATTTTTCACATGGTTGAAAAACTGAAAATGATTGAAAAATGATGGTTGGAATCTTTTATTGATTGTATTAACAGTGTTTAAACTAATTTTGAAAGGAAAAGATTCTAACATGAAGAGAAAAGTGGCACAAAAAAGACATTCTTTTATTTCCACCAATTTTCTGGATCAAAACTAAAATTTATTCCAATGAGCTGTGAAAGAAGCTCTGACAACAGAAAATCCAATTATGACATCGTTGAAACCTGGTTTAGACCACATAAGGGCTGGTTTCGGCCATTTTAGTACCTTAAATCAGCCATTGCTATGGTAACACCTGGTTTCAAGCTTTCAAAATAAATAGGAATTTGTGTAAGAGAAGTCAAACCCAGTTAAAACGGTTTTTATTAAGATTTTTTAGCTTCAGGGTAGTTTTACCCCCTTGGAAACATTTAAAACTGCCCTGGTTGGTATCAAAACCTCATCATCAATTGAGTCACAGACCCTGTGAATCAATTCCAGGCCAAAATTGATAAACATTTTCATTAATTTGGCCATCCCACCCCTTTCAGAAAGGAATTAGGGGAGTATGGAACTGTTGAAGTCAAGATTCCTTTTCTCCCCAAAAAAATAATTTTTCCAATTTTTTTTTTCTTTCCATTCCTCATCATGTATTATACTAGAGATTTACATATGTGCTTCAATTGAAAAATTACAGTACACAACTGGAATAATTGATACCTCATATTTAAATTCAAGTCCACTCATGTAATACATGCACACATTTGCAAATTTCAATTTAAAATACTTCAATTCCTCATAGCTTCTAAACTACACACCACACCTCAATTTTAACACAAAAATTGATTGTTAACACCACATGTAGTTTGAAGTGAATTAAAGCTTTGTGTATTTTCAGATCTTCATACATAACATATTAAAAACTTGATTTAAGCTTATTTAGAGTTGAGCTACAGATTTTTCACCCAGAGGTGACCCCACCTGATTTTTATGAGGAATCCAATGGTGAAAGAATTTTCATACGTTTATTTATTGGAAAAAAAGTTATAATAATTTTTATTCAACTTTTTTTCAAAAAATATATTAATTTTAATATTTTTGGTGAGAATTCATTTTTGCTTAATTTTTTCAAGTAACAGTGTGTTTTAACAATTTTAAATTTCAATTTAATTATGATTCTATATTATAATAAAATTTTTATTTTTGTATATCAATTTTATATCTATATTTTAATTTTTGTTTGAATAATATAGATAAATTTATCTATTTGTAATTATAACATGATTTTGTTCTTTGTGGTCTTTTGGGTATATGAAAATATCTCTAAGGCTCACACTTCCATTTTGTCTGAATCATCATGGACATGAAATAACCTATTTTTGTGAAAACAGAAAGCACAATAAGAAATTTAGCAGTTTTACTAAAGAAGAATTTTTTTCCAAAAACCCTCATCTCAAAAAACCTTTTTGAGATAACAAGAGAAGGAACATGAACTTCAGTCCTTCCACTTAATTAGCATTTTTCAGTGCTTCCATTACTGAAAAAATACAAAAGCTCCACAGAAAATTGAATAATCTTAGACTGTGGTTCCACTCACCACATGTTTAATTCCAAGGAGCTGATCAATATCTTCTTATAAATCTCTGATCTCAACATCTCAACAGGTGAGGCCTCCAGTTTTCTTGTTGCAAAGGACATGGGTACCTTGAGTATTCTCAGCAGTGGAAAATTCCTCTCCTTTCAAGATTCTCTTTTTATTCCATAATTGAAATGCAATATAATCAGTCTTGTCACTCTCTAAAAAAATGCCACTATCAAATGGAAGAATGAACTCTTACATCTCAAATCAGATAGAGCTATCATCCTTGAAGCAAAAATGTCAGAAAATATTATTGGTGTCAATTCTTGTTCTCCTACTGGTCTATATACCATAGTTCCAGTCCCCTCATTAGATGTTTGCCTTGGTCAGCCTATTGAAGGCCCCAGAAAGTGACATTTTCTGTTTAATTTGTGACATAAACAAGGCTCACCTTCTCCCAATTAACCATCAGTTTGAATCAGTGTATCAATCAACTTGATTCATTTATATTGACCTTGTATGACCAGTCTCACCCCCCTCAATATCTGGTAAGCAATATTTTCTCACTAGAGTCAATCAACAAACTTCCTTCAATATCATTTTTCTGCTCAAGAATAAGTGTTTTTCCTTCAATAAAGTTTTGATAGTAAAGAAAGCAATAGAAACCCTCTTTGATTGCCTTTTCAAAAATTGGTATCCAATGAAGGAGGAAAATTCCTTAGTTCTGAATTCTCCTGCTTATCAGATGTTTTAGGTTTCTCCCACAGAGATTCCTCAGCCCAATTTCTTTTCTGAGAAAGCCAATTTCTCAATTCTTGAGAAGTAAAAATGTATCCTGAATGGCTCAAACCTCCCTCATAGCTACTGGGAAGAGGAATTCAACACTTCCTCTTTTCTCTGCAGCCTAATCCCAACTCCTTAATGGCACAACAGGAGCCCTTACTCACTTTCGAAAGGGGCTCCCTTCCAATTAGGAATCCTTGGTATTTTGTCTTTCATGCTATCACCTCTATGCAGAAGTCCCATTGCTATTGGGAGCATGGGCCAGCTGGAGAAGAAGTTATTCTCCTCAGATATGATAACTGCAGCATGTCTTATCATATTTTATTAATTGCAACTAGAAATTTAAGTATCACTCAACATTTCACCTTAAATGAAACCTCCTTTCTGTCAATAAAAGAGGATCACCTGGCTCCCCTAGTGCTTTCATGGTATTCCTCAAGTACTAACCCAGTTGTGGTAGATGAAACCCACACTGCTACTATTGGGGAATCCAATAAAAACACTCCATTAGTGGTAGATAAATTCCATTTATGTGGAGAAGGAGGGACATCTTTTTTGGAAGCAATACCTCCAGATCCAGCTCCTCATATCCAAGTCAGCATTTCATGGAATCCAACTATGATATCTGCCAATATCAGAAACACTCACATACTTCCATATTAAAGGAATTCAGGGGCTTTTCTCACAACAAGTGAGGATGCTCCCAGAATTCAATGCATTTCTCTTTTGGACCCTAATCCTCAGTAATGGGGTGCATCAATTAGAAGGAAACTAGCCACTATTAATAGGATGAAAGTATGGTATTTGATTGATGTAATATTTGTGTATGAGACTCTTTATATTATTACCATTAATCAAGAGTACTATGACTGTTCTTATGAGATAGTATAAATGAATTTATTTTAATCCAGATAAGTAACTAGCTTCTTAATCATTTCTTTTACTTGTTATACACGATTGGTGATTATAACAGTAATCAGTAATATCCTCCTAGAATCAATTACAAGAAGTATTAATAATAAAACTTCATATGAAAATAATATAAAATTATTTTTTTGCATAATTATCTTCTGCAAGAATAATTATAATAAGTTCTTGAAGAAACTACAAAAAAAGAATTTTTAGAGTGATTTGATGTATTATTTGTGAATTTAAGAGATTGATAATTGATTTTATAGCAGGAAGACAGAAATTAGTAGTTGAATACTTTTTTAAATAGTATAATTATTTTATTCCACATATTTTTTATTTATTTAAACAATAAAGATACTTAAGAAAGACTTTAAATAATACTTACTTGTTGTTATTAATGATAAATCTGAATAATTGGATAATAATACTGGGAAAAACAGCAAGAGTAGGTCTCTTTTAAGTCTACAGCAGCTCACAGAGGTTTTCTATGTAGAGAACTGTAAAACCAGCTATTGAGAAACCTTTTACATTAAATGCCTTAATGATTGACTCACTTGTATTCATTTAAGACTATCATAATTACTTAATTAAGTCATTTTACATAACTACCAACCCATTTATGTCCAAGATATAAAGAATTAAAAACTTAAAAGATCTTTTTATTTAAGAATGAACATTTCTTTCTCAAAGCTATAAAAGTTATTGGAAATTTCACCACAGGTTGTATTTTCTGTGAATTTTCAAAGATTCAGTGTTTGATGTGAAATCATTGGATGTGGACTGTAAGTAAAACTTCAAATTGGAATTATGAACTAATAATTCTTATTAATTTTGGTTTGGATTAGCCCTTTTTCCATTTTTTCCAACAATTATAGAAAGATTAATTAATTATTGTATCTTTAATGAATTTTTTAAGTTTGTACCTCATTTTCATGTAGAAAATCAAATAGTTCATGAGGTAAATTCATGGATAATTGTCCCAAGAGGATTCAATTACTCTATTTTTGATGTATTAATGTAAAATAGTAAATAATGGACATGATTCCAGGATTCATTGTATCTCATTACCTGCTTTTCATGTCAAAATGGCAGCTTATTTGACATTTTCTCATGATTTAATGGGATTTTATCTTGGTAACCAGGTTCCTAAAACGCTCTATTAGACCAATTGAGACAGTATCAGCCCTGGATCTTAAATTCAGAGCTTTTCAGGCCTCAGAGGTTCCAAAAGCTGGGTTCTGCACCCTGGTTCTCTTTGCTGTCATTTGTCATCCTTAGCTATTTTTACATCAAATATAGTAATTCAAGCTTCAAGACCAATATCCAATATGAGTTTATCCAGAATTTATTTAAAAATACAATATTTTTAAGTGCCACAAAAATGCATAAAACTATTCCTGGTGTATATGTAACATGGGACTCCTCACATTCCCATTATTTTGGCATGAAATTTAAAGAAAACAATTCACAGTTCTTTTATGTGGCATTGATTATTTAGTGTTAAATTCTCTTCCAAATTACCACCTCATAGAGTTCATTTAAGCTTATTCACCCTATGAAGTTACCCTAGGTGAGATTTTGTGTAGAATCTAATTTGGTCTTAAATCAATGGCTTCACCTACAAAAAAAAAGTTATTCATATTTTCTTAAACAAAAAATGATTAATTTTGTATATATGCATTACTCATGGGTTATGCCTAGTGCAGAAGTTAGTTTTATGTTCATTGTGTCCTTTTTTAGTATGTAAGATATACCTCAAGGCTCACAATTTAATTCCAACAAAAATAAAAACAGGTTGGAACCACATTGGTATTCAAGACAAAATGGGATCAATGTGGAAATATTGTTGAGCCCAAGGCCAGGCCATGTTCTCAGGAATTTGCTCAAACTCCAGGTGTTTAATTTGAGAAGAAATATTCACCCACTGTTTTTATAAACTACCTTTGAATTCTAGTTGCCTTTTCTATCACTCAAAGGCTCTTGTTCTATAAAATGAATGTAAAAAGCGCCTTTTTCTAATTATTTGCTTGTCAAAACTGTTTATATCTCCATCATGAAAGTTTTGAACACTGACAAAAAGAAGCTTTTCTTCAAGCTCGGAAATTCCATTTATTATCTTAAGCAGGCACCTCTTTCCTGGAACAAGAAACTCAAAATTGGCTTTGCCTATTATGTCTTTTATCCTTGTGTTTCCCTTTTCATGGCTCCTGATCCTGTCTGGTTATACATTCACCTCAATTATATAGCTATATTTTGAAAAAATGGTCAATTATTCAAGAAATAGATCTCTGATGACTTTGAAATCAAGGATATTGGCTGTTCCAACATCATTCTAGGTTTCAAGATCACCCACCATGACAATTATATGTTCCTTTGTCAGAAACACTTTGCCAAATCTCTTTTTGATATATATTGTGTGTAGGAAAGCAGGACTGTTTTCACCCCCTTCCACCTTGCTAGCATCTGATGAAAGCCACTCCTGAAGAAGGCTTGGCATGAGCTATCAAAGTAAAATTAGGAGTGTCAACTAACTCAGCATAGCTATGTGCCCCAATCTCTCTCAATTTTATGAGAATCCTGGAATCTTACAATGAAAGAGTTTTCTTCATTTTATACACTACCTAAAGGGAAGAAAGGATGCCATATTGGTCTACTCAAGGGAGAGAAGCAGTGGCATAGTCACATACAGTGATTCTGATTGGGGTGACTGCAGGGAAACACATTTCTCAATCACTGGATATCTCCCAGCCTTCAATGAGTGTCTTTTCCTATGGAAAACAAGAAAGAAACCCTTGTTTTCCATCTCCACAGCCAAGGCTGAGTACAAGGATCTATGCAATTCAACAGCTGAGCTCCTGTGGCTTTGTCAGTGTACAAATCAATGCAGCTTGCTCTTGATCTCTTGACCAATACTGGTGTAATTTTTTCTATCAAACTCTTGATAATATTAGTAAAAATAAAGAGTACTAGGACTGTCCTCAGTAGAAGATATAATAAAATTAAATATTCTAACCACAAATATAAATATAATTATTATAAATATTAATACAAAACTATAATATATATACATATATATATAATGATATAGTTATTCTATTATTATTATTATTATTATTATTATTATTATTATCATAAGTCACTGCCAGCTATAATGATAAGAAGTGTAAAGCGCTTATTTAGCCAATTGCACATGGAAAATATTAATATTAGCCACTTATACATAATATAGGTATTATTTATAAAGGAAATTATCACACAAACTGTGTAGAGATAGTTATTATATAGGAATTCTATAAAGAAACTAATACTAGATAAAAGTATATAATATTAAGTTAAAGCCTTACTTATGATTTTTTTTAAACAATAAGTAAAGCAACAACAGCTATAGTAATAAGTACTTTTATAAGCTAAAAACACCCCAAAAATCAATATTTTGAAAAAAATAAAACAATTTCTTATTACAAAATTTTATTTTAACAGTTTTAGAGGAAATTTGTTAATATAAAAGTTATTTAGAAAAACAATTTTATAATATAAAATGAATTACTGGTGATCACAATAACATAATCTGAATTCTATAATTTCAATTCTTTATTTACAATTCATAAAGAATAAAATAATTTAAGAATTACTTTTGATAAGATATTAGTTATGATAAAGCTTTACCTGTTTGAATTTCTAATTTGATTTATTGAATGATGACGATTATGGAGAAAAACAGTGATGAAAGGGCTTCTTTTATGCCTTCAGAGCAGCTCTCATAGTCAATAATTAATATATATGGCTCACTCAGATAAAAAATTGAATCCATATATAAAAATAAGGTTATTACTGTAAGGTGGCTTATCTTTCATCTCAGTTTAAAGCTACCAGTGTTATTCTTAATCCCAAGCAACTCAAATCCTCATTCAAACTTATCATTTTAAGTTTCATCATGAAATTAATCTATTCAAATTCTATTTCATCACATGAAAAAATGGAAAAATAAAATTCTAAGCAAAAATCTTTCAAAAGATATTTATAACTAATTTTTAAGGAAAATCTGCTTTTCTTCCATGATAGATTGAAAGAAGTATCTTCAAGGCTTAATAGAGAATAATGCTAATGATATAAGATACTTAATATTTGATTTATACACATATAAAGTTCAATTGTAAGCTGTGTGAAAATTTCAAGTAAATTCATTGAGTATTGGATTTTCCATTAAGTTTTGAATTTATTGCTACTTTTCCACATAAAAAGAGGAATACACACTAAACCTTAGCTTTTTATAAATCTCAATTATTTTAGCTTAAATTTTAAGCTCATTTAAGCTTAAATAAGAGTCTAAATTTTTCAAAACCTTGACTACAGGCCTGAATATAGGGACTTACCCTTTTTAAGCTTGTAATTCATGTCCAAAAGAGGGAGATACCAGTCTAAAATCCAATGTTCAATTAAATTCTAATCTGAAAGTTTGAACAAGGTGAAGAATCCTTTAATACAGGAGTAAAACCTCATCTGTGCTCTTTCAGATACCAAAAGCTGGGTACCCTGGCTCTTTTAGCCTTTTTCCCTCTTTTCCCTTTTATTTATTTAAAACCATTTTATGGCTTTAAACCTATTTAAATTTATCTCACGCAAGATTAAAATCCTTCATGGAAGATACTTATCCAATTAAGTAAGTATACACAACACCTCAAATTTGATTGAATTTTTGTAAATTTTCATGAACCTTATTAAACTTTAAAATTAAGCTTAAATTTAACAATTTAAAAATTTTAATAAAAATTGTTATATTGTGTACTTGTACTGTGAGCTTCTTAAACCTTCCAATAACACTAGAAATAGCTATTTTTGGGTAGAACACCCCAAGGGTCTACCCTAGGTTTGTTTTGGTTTAGAATCCAAAAAAACAAAATATTTATAACTTTGTTGATCAAAAAGAGTCATACTTATCTGTTTTCTTTAAGCTCATCTGAAAAGTGTGTTCATGGCCTTATCAAATGTAAAAAAAGCTTTTTGTAGCCTTATTGGTATGTCATACATACCTCACAGGCTCACAATAAGTGTTTGAGGACAACCAGAGCTGCATCAGCCCTGAAAATTGGTATTCTCATCTCAATTGTAAGTGCATTACACACATCAATATACAACCTCATTTTCTCCTCTATCATAAAACTGGTTCATACCCTGAAGAATTGAATTTTTTCAGAATTTCTCACCAAGTCCATTAACTTTCCAATTCTGGCACAAGGAATTCTGTGTCTAGTGGGCAGGGTGATGTTGAATAATTAATCAGTCACCACCGATAAATATTAATTTTCACCACTAACACCCAATTCCACAACAATCAACAAGAAAGGCCTAATCTGTAATCAGACCAACAACTAATCAATATTTAAAGAATCCTCCATCACCAAATCAACTTTGATCCATACCACTTTCTTTTTCCTTCCTTTGGAACACTGTTCTATTCCTCTTCTTTCTTTCTCTTTTCTCTATTTTTTTTCCTTTTTTTTACTTTGTTGATTCAGGTATTACATAGTATTATTATCATAAAATTCCTACAAAATCAACTTACTAACTCTTTTTAATTGTAGCTCCTTGTTGATCTTGTAACACTCAGCTGTAGTTCAATTTATATAGTTCAAGGCACTTTTTTTCCATTTTTAGGTACATTTTCTCAATTCTAACTCCTATAACTTGTTGACTTTGCTTATAATTTAATATTTCCTTTAGTTTTAAGCTCTAACAATTGTTTCCTGGAATTTTCCAATTTTTATTGTTTTCTCATTGAAAATTACTTCTCTCAATTCTCTTCTCAAAACTGTCCCTTTAAGTTTTGATTAGAAAGCTCTGATTTGGTTTCAATTACTCAAAGAGGGTTTCACGACTGCCCCTATCCTTTCCCATTTCAATCCTTCTGTAAGGTGTGGATATGAAACTTTGATTAAAAATCAAGTACTTTTCCTGTCCTCAAAATTTGTATAAGGTAAAAATCAATTAAAAATAGTAAGAAATATTATTTTTAAGAGAAAACACGCCAACTTTATTGTTTATAACTTTATTAGTAAAAAAAAATATTATTAAGATTTATTGTTTTACCAACAATAAAAATTTATCCAAAAATACTCTACAAGAGATATTTAAGGCTACAAAAGAAATTTCTTCAAGAGCAATTTCAATTGGAATTAATTGAGCAAAGAAGTGCAAGCAATTAATTAAAGAAAAAAGTCTTTAAAAAGAATATTCAAGAGAAAACACGCCCAAAAGTGACCAGAGTGAATTTGGAAACAAAGTGACAAAGTTTACAGTGATGAAAGATGCTTTAATTCACTTTTGGGGTGGTTCAGGGGTAAAAATGATTATAATAATTTTTTCACGTGGTTAAAAGGTTTAAAATGATTTAAAAAAGGTGGTTGGAATCTTTTATTGATTGGTTTAACAATTTTTAAACTAATTATAAAAGGAAAAGATTCTAACATGAAGAGAAAAGTGGGGAAAAGAAGACATTCTTTTATAGCCATCAATTCTCTTACTGCAAAAGTAAAATTTACTCTTGTCAGTCATGAAAAACAGTCTGACAACAGAAAAGCCAATTATGGCATCATTGAACCCTGGTTTAGGCCAAAAAGGGCTGGTTTAAGCCATTTTTAGCCATTTTAGACCCTTAAATCAGCCATTACTATAGCAATACCTGGTCTAGAGCCTTCAAAACACATCAGAATGTGTGTAAGACGCGTAGAAACCAGGTAAAACTGTTTTTACTATGATTGTTTTATCTTAAGGGTAGTTTTACCCTCTTGGCAACAGCTAAAACTACCCCAGTTGGTATCAAAACCTCATCATCAATTGAGTCCACAGACCCTGTAACTCAATTCCAGGCCAAAAGCGATGAATGTTTGCGTGAATTTTGACATCCCATGCCTGTCAGCAAGGATTTTGGGGGTCTAGCTCCCCCTTAGAGCTGGAGTTCCTTTTCCCCCCCAATTTCTTTTTCCTTTAATTCCTGATCATGTATTATACTTATAATTTACATATGTAATTCAATTGAATTGTACAGTAAAATACAGTAATAATTGATACCTCATATGTAAATCAAAGTTCACTTATGTAATACACGCGCACATTTTGACATTTCAATTGAATTCAATTGAAAATACTTCAATTCCTCATAACTTCTAAACTAAACACAACACCTCAATTTTAACACAAAAATTGATGGTTAACACCACATGTGGTGTGAATTAAATTAAAGTTTTGAGGATTTTCAACTTTTGTATTGAAAATACTAAAAACTTAATTTAAGCTTATTTAGAGTTGAGTTACAAAAATTTCATCCAGAGGTGAGCCCACGTGATTTTTTATGAGGAATCCAATGGTAAAATAATTTTTATATTTTTATTTATTGGATAAAAAGTTATAATAATTTTTATTTAACTTTTTTCCAAATTTATTTATTTTTTTACAATTTTGTTAAAATTTCATTTTTACTTAATTTTTTCAAGTATAAATGTAATTTTATAATTCCAAAATTTAATGTAATTTTATTTTTGAATTGCAATTAATTTTTTTATTTTAAATATAATTTTATATTTATATTTTGATTTTTATTTTAATAATATAAATAAATTTATTTTATTTATATTTATATGTTAATTTTGTATTTGTGGTCTTTTGGGTATATGAAATTACCTCTAAGGCTCACATTCCCTCCCCCTAAAAAAGAATATTACTTTGTAATATTGGTATTTCTAGTGTGTCTGAATCTCCTGAGGAGTTTGGTAGCTTCTGGTATATCTTTTTCTTCTAACCATTCATCTTCACAAGTTGGGTCACTGTACCTAACAAGGTATTCCCTTACTTTTTTGGTTCTTAATTTTCTTTCTTTAAGAACTTTGGTAATTTTCTTAGTACCCGATGTCTCAATAGGAGGTATAGCTTGGGGAATCTTATTCCTCAAGGGAAATTTCTCAGAATCACTAGATTTATATGGCTTTATCAAGCTCACTGGAAATTTAGGATGCTTATTGCTAAGTTCTTCAGATAACTCTACTTCAACAGCATTTTCTCCATGGAGGGCCTTAATCACAAAAGGTCCTGCAAAGAAGTCTTTCAACTTTTTACATCCTTTGATGTTATTAAAGTTAGTGGTGGATACAAGAACTAGGTCCCCCACTTTGAAATCTGGAGTTGCATGTGATTTATCCCATTTGTCTTTAGCATATGAAAAAGAGTCCTCCATGCACCTTACTGCATGCTTTCTAGCTTTGTCTAGCATTCCTTTGAAGCTAGCAGCTGTGGGATGTATTTAAATTAAATCTTTCCTCAAGGAATCTTGGGGTAACTTGGGGTTCCATCCTTTTTCTATAATAGCAGGAGTTTGATTGGTACTGGCATGGATTGATGTTTTATATGCTAATTCCAGTGCTGGCGACAGAGTACACCATTCATGGGTAAATCCATCACAATCTTTGAATTCAAGGGCATATGCACAAAATCTTCTCACCATGTCCTCTAAGGTTTGGATCATCCTTTCAGCCAGGCCATCAGTTTGTGGGTGGTAGGCTGTAGAGAAAGACAGTTTAGTGCCAAATAATTGGTGAAGATCTGTCCATAGTGCTGAAGTGAATCTGGGATCCCTATCACTAATGATATTTGTAAGTATCCCAGTCCATGACACTACTCTATTCCATATCAGAAGAGCTGTATCCATGGCTGTATAATCCTTGTGATATGGTAAAAAGATTGGAGTTTTACTGAATCCGTCCACAATTACTAGGCAAGAATTATAGCTTCTGTCACCTTCTGGTGGTAGGCCAGTTACCCAATCCATATGGACAATTTCCGAAGGTCTGATTGGTTCTTGGATTTTTATCATATTTCCAAGTCTCTTGCCAGTGGATTTATTTGCCTTTTGGAATCTGTCACAGGTTTTGAAATACTCTGCAACATCGTTCTGCCACATTGGCCACCATATGCAGGCTTTTACTTTCTCTCTTTTTCTGTCTTCAGACAGATGTCCTGAAAAGGGACTATCATGGCATTCTTTTAGTACAAGATTGATTAATGACCTGTCTACAACTGTCATGACACATGTGTGCTTGGTTCTGTGGTAAATTATACCATTCAGTAGGTGAAATCTTCCTTCATCATAAGATTTTTTCCATACTTCATCCAAGGCATGTATTAGAGAGTTGTCTTTACAGTCTTTGCCAAGTAATTGGCATAAGATGCTACAATTTGTATCTTGAGTGTAACTACTTCTGACTTCTTCAAAGAAGGTGGTGTTCAAGTCTGTAACACTTATTCCTTCTATTGGAATTTGTGGTAAAGCTTCTTCTGGCACATAAGCAGGATTATCAATATTATTTGGTAATGGCCATCTGCTTAGTCTATCTGCATTCTTATGAATATTCCCATCCTTATGAACAATAGTCATATTGCCTCTGTATTCTTGTATGGCTATTTGCCATCTGAGCATATGTCTGTTGGGTGTATTCATGTTCAGAAGTGATTTAACAGCTGTACAATCTGTTATTACCTCAAAAACACATCCCTCTAAGAAGTAGTTCAATTTCTCCAAGGCCCAGACAAGGCATAGACATTCCATTTGACTTGCTCCATATCTGGCTTCAGTTGGTTTTATTTGCCTGGATATGAAACATATGGGTCCTTCTACAGGTTTATCATTTATGATCTGAACTTGGTGAGGTGCAGCACCCAGTCCATCCCCTGATGCATCAATATACAGTTTGAAAGGTGATTTAAAGTCTGGCATCAGTAAGAGTGGAGCAGTGGTCAAGGCTTCTCTTGGAGACTCAAAAGCTTTTACTCTGTCAACAGTCATTTCAAATACTGTGTCTTTGTCACACAATTTATAAAGTGGTCTTGCTATGGATGCAAAATCTTTAATGTGTTGCCTGTAATATCCTGCAAAACCTAAGAATGACTGAATTTCCTTCTTATTCTGAGGCATGGGCTCTAGCAATACTGCTGCAACTTTGTTTTTGTTAATTCCAAGGGACAAACCAGATACAACATTTCCTAGTGCTTTAAGTTCTTTAAATCCAAATTGACATTTCTTCAAGGAGATTTTCATGTTGACTGATTGAATTTTTGTCAAAACTCTGGACAATCTGTACATGTGCTCCTCCCAAGTCTTGGAACAGATAATAATGTCATCAATGTCAATGATTAACCATCCCTCTGAGAGTTCTTCAGGGAAGATTTCTTTCATCATTCTTTGGAAGTGTGAAGGTGCATTTTTGATACCAAAGGGCATCCTCAAGTATTCATACACTCCACAATGAACAATAATTCTCAAGTATTTTCTTTGCTCTTGGTGTCACCACATTTTGATGGAATCCTTTAAGGGCATCCATAGTGGTTATATACACTGCTTGAGATATTTTAGTAAGGTCAATTTGGATTTTCGGTATTGGGTATCTGTCTGGAACAGTGTAAGTGTTCAGAGCTCTAAAGTCCCCAACCATTCTGGATTTTCCATTATGCCATGCCACTATGACTGGTGTAGTTATTTCTACTTCTTCATTGTGGCCTACTTTTCTTATTACACCAAGGTCCAGAAGCTCTTTGATATGAATTTCTAGAGCTTCTCTTGATTTTGGACTTTCTGGATATGCAGGTCTTCTTAAGAGTGGTGGATAAGGCCTCTCAATGTTAAGAATGATGTCAACTTCATGACATATAATTGCTCCTAGAGGTTCTTTGTCTGAAGCAAATGCTCCTCTGTGGTCATACAAAAGGGAAGAAAGTTCATTTTCCTGTTTATCAGTCAGATGAAGGCTTATTTCAGCCTCATTTAACTGTTCAGACTTGAATTTCTCTAACTCTAAGTTGACTTGTGATACCTTGTTTACTGTAATTTGTCTTTTAAATGGTAAAAAGGCAAATTTTTGGCGCTTATTGTCTCCAATAGTAAAGTATCTGTCTTTGTTGTTATGCAAATCTATCCCATACATGATTAAATAGTCATTTCCCAATATAAAATGGGTGCTAGAGAAATTTTCCATAACAACAAATTCAACTGTGATTCTTAAATTCCCATTTATGTGTGGGAATATGACATTGGTCTCAAAGATTCCTAATGCTTTCATTGGATTACTTGCACTGTTGAATTTTATAACATCAATTGGTAACAATTGGTCTTCAAAGTTTGGTACACAAGTCTTAAGAAAATATTTTCCAAAACAAGAGCAGAAGGCTCCTGGGTCAAGCAAAAGTTTGGTGGACTTGTTGTCAATCACCACTTCTGTTATACAGGAGTTACCAGCTGTATAGCCTTTTCCCCTGTTTGGTTTTGTTTTCATAAGTTGTGCATCTTGAACTTTTGATAAGTCAAGTTGGCCATTGCTCAATTGTGGTAAGTGGGAATAAGATTCCATGATTTCAAAAGTGGCATTGATGTTTTCTATATCTTTTGAAGATTCAGAAAATATTGATGACTTATCATCTGAATTGTCTTCAATTATGTCATCCTTTCCAACATAAGGTTCCTTTTCAATATCAATTTCATTTATTTTTCCCTTCTTTGGACATGTATTGGCTAAATGGGTGGTGCTTTGGCAAATATGGCACTTTCTGACTGTATCTGCAGATTTATACTTCATATTATTAGAATTTTCTTTGGGGTTTTTGTCCACAGAATCTTTCCAAGGTGTGTTAAACCTTGTTTTGAGATTCACCCTACTAGAACCAATTTTGGTTCTGGTGGTTACTTCTTCCAATATATTGATAATATCCTCTGCTGAAGATTGTTCAGTAGTCCTGCTTTTGATAGCATGCACTAAGTCACCTCCACATTGTCTCAGAATTTTTCTATGGATCATAAATTCTGACATGTCAGGATATGATGCTGTTAATCTGTCTTTTTTTTGGCAAAACAATGGTAAATCCTTGTCTTTATCAGCATTAAATCTGGCAGATTCAAAGGCTGTTTCAACTTTAAACCTCCAAGCATCATTTGCCCATTTCTTAATGATTTGGGTTTTCCACCAAGTCCAACTCTGGTGTCCATGTGCTTGTCTTATTTTTATGTACCATCTGTGAGCTGATCTGGTAAACAAGGTGTTAAATATGGCTGTTACCAATCTTTCTGGTAATTCAAAATCCTCTTTGATCATGTCAATACCTCTAATGAATTCCATATGGTCATACTCTCCTTCACCACTGAAGTGAGGCCATTCTTTAAGTTTTGGAACTTCTTTCAAGAGTGCTTGGCCCATTGATGGTTCTAAGTCATGAAAAGAAGTAGAAAATTCATTTTTTAACTGTGAATTTTCAATATCCAATACTTGTGGATTGGGAATTCTTGCATCTTCATTTTGATTCAGAGGTGTAGACATTCTTGGCAAAATGTTTAGCAGTTGTTCAATATCATTCATTTTACTGTTATTACACCTTTGTGAACTTCTTAACTCATGTTGTAAGCTTTGTATAGAGTCTATGACATTCTTTTTATGATCATCCTCTTTATATGTAAGCTCATTCCATAATTATGTTTGTTTAGTATCCTCAGATATAACTTCATATAACTTTATTGTTAATTTTGATACTTCCTCTCTTGAGGTATCAAAATGCTTTTTCAAGGCAACTGTATTTGTCTTTACTTCTGCAAATGATTTTGAAATATCATCAAGGACTTTTTTATTATCTTCTTTGATAGTATTAATAGCTTGTTTAATTCTTGTTTCAATTATGTCATCAATATTGAATTTAGAATATTTGTCTGTTAATTCTTTTATAATGGCAGATTGTTCATTTATCTTAATGCCACAATAATTATCATTATTGGAAGTTTGGATTGTTCTTAAAACTCTTTAAAAGCATTTAAGTGTATCATTTATTTGGCTCAGACTCAAGTTATTTGCTTTAAGATTGTCACAAATTGATGTATTTTTATCAGAAAGATGACTTTTTACGTCAGAAATAGCCTAATACAACTCTGGAATACAATTAAAAGTATCAAAAATTATTTTTGATATTTTAATCTGGCTTCCTCCTTCTTTTTTAATTCCATCATGGTTCTGGCCATCTGAAATACATTTTCCATGGCATCCTGTTGAATCTTTGGGATTCTGTATCCCTGGCTGTAAGGTTTTGGGGCTGATGCCTTACCTTTGCCCTTGTTTGGAGTTTGTGGCTGCTTTTTCATGTTGGAATTGCTGCTGCTGCTGGCCACTGGGGCTGTTTTTGGCACTGGTTTGGGTGGTGGAGGATTGTTTTTCCTCCATTCTAGTGTCAAAAGAATCATGTTTTTCTTCTCCATCGATGGATGCCATCCATTGAGCAATTTGCAAGTATTGGGATGGCCCAGGAATTTTCTCACTGTCAGGTAAGAATTCATGCAATTCTTCCACAGGTCTGAAAGGATCTGGTACTCCTTGAATTAGAGTGCATTGTTGTATGCACTGTGTCTGGCTTTGTATATGTCCACAGAGGCTTGTTGTGGCGGTGTCAGCTCTTTTTGAAGGTAAAATGGTATTATCAGCTTCAGAATGACCCATTTTAGCTGTTTGGAAGTCATCAACTGACCCTTTTCCTTCTGTACCTGGTTGGCCTCTGCCATAATCACGTCTATTACCTTTTTGGGAGCTGCTTGAGGGGTTATAGCTAGCTCCTGACCTGGTTGAAGGCATAATTATGGTTAAAAAGGCTTAAAATAGTAATTTTACGTCAAAAAACTTACTATTGGCCAAATCTTTGGCTTTCTGAAGAGTATTACTTATTTCCAAGTTGACTAATTCAGAAGAAATTGGCTCTGGTTGAATATTCTGAGTCACAATAATAGTACTATTATGATCAGAATTAACAGTACTGGCAGGAATGATGCTGATTACTGTTGAGGCTGTTTCAATGTTTTCTTGTCTTACCACATTGTCAGACACTAAAATTAATGAAAAAGCCAATTAATTAAGTAAAAAAAAGGTTATTTCAAAAAAGAAATAAAAATATAAGCCTCACTTATAATATGAAAAAAAAATATTTTTTATGGATTTTTTGAATTATAAGTATTTTTTATATGTTTTTGAATTTTTCAGTATAAGAAAAAGGATTTAAAAAGAGTAAAAAAATATGTCACAGGTAAAATATCACGGCTGGGCCCCCAAATGTAAGGTGTGGATATGAAACTTTGATTAAAAATCAAGTACTTTTCCTGTCCTCAAAATTTGTATAAGGTAAAAATCAATTAAAAATAGTAAGAAATATTATTTTTAAGAGAAACACACCAGTGTTATTGCTTATAACTTTATTAGTATAAAAAAATAATATTATAAAGATTTATTGTTTCTCCTACAATAAAAATTTATCCAAAAATACTCTACAAGAGATATTTAAGGCTACAAAAGAAATTTCTTCAAGAGCAATTTCAATTGGAATTAATTGAGCAAAGAGCTGCAAGAAATTTACTGAAGAACAAAGTCTTTAAAAAGAATATTAAAGAGAAAACATGCCCAAAAGTGACCAGAGTGAATTTGGAAACAAAGTGACAAAGTTTACAGTGATGAAAGATGCTTTAATTCACTTTTGGGGTGGTTCAGGGGTAAAAATGATTATAATTATTTTTTCACATGGTCAAAAGGTTCAAAATGATTTAAAAAAGGTGGTTGGAATCTTTTATTGATTGGTTTAACAATGTTTAAACTAATTATAAAAGGAAAAGATTCTAACATGAAGAGAAAAGTGGGGCAAAGAAGACATTCTTTTATAGCCATCAATTCTCTTACTCCAAAAGTAAAATTTACTTTTGTCAGTCGTGAAAAACAGTCTGACAACAGAAAAGCCAATTATGGCATCATTGAACCCTGGTTTAGACCAAAAAGGGCTGGTTTAAGCCATTTTTGGCCATTTTAGACCCTTAAATCAGCCATTATTATAGCAATACCTGGTCTAGAGCCTTCAAAACACGTCAGAATGTGTGTAAGACGCGTAGAAACCAGTTAAAACTGTTTTTACTATGATTGTTTTATCTTAAGGGTAGTTTTACCCTCTTGGCAACAGCTAAAACTACCCCAGTTGGTATCAAAACCTCATCATCAATTGAGTCCACAGACCATGTAACTCAATTCCAGGCCAAAAGTGATGAATGTTTGCGTGAATTTTGACATCCCATGCCTGTCAGCAAGTATTTTGGGGGTCTAGCTCCCCCTTAGAGCTGGAGTTCCTTTTCCCCCCAATTTATTTTTCCTTTAATTCCTCATCATGTATTATATTTATAATTTACATATGTAATTCAATTGAATTGTACAGTACAATACAGTAATAATTGATACCTCATATGTAAATCAAAGTTCACTTATGTAATACACGCGCACATTTTGACATTTCAATTGAATTCAATTGAAAATACTTCAATTCCTCATAACTTCTAAACTAAACACAACACCTCAATTTTAACACAAAAATTGATGGTTAACACCACATGTGGTGTGAATTAAATTAAAGTTTTGAGGATTTTCAACTTTTGTATTGAAAATACTAACAACCTAATTTAAGATTATTTAGAGTTGAGTTACAGAAATTTCATCCAGAGGTGACCCCACCTGATTTTTTATGAGGAATCCAATGGTGGAATAATCATTATATGTTTATTTATTGCATAAAAAGTTATAATAATTTTTATTTAACTTTTTTCCAAATTTATTTATTTTTTTACAATTTTGTTAAAATTTCATTTTTACTTAATTTTTTCAAGTATAAATGTAATTTTATAATTCCAAAATTTAATGTAATTTTATTTTTAAATTGTAATTAATTTTTTTATTTGGAATATAATTTCATATTTATATTTTGATTTTTATTTCAATAATATAAATAACTTTATTTTATTTATATTTTTATGTTAATTTTGTATTTGTGGTCTTTTGGGTATATGAAATTACCTCTAAGGCTCACACCTTCTCTACCCACCATTGTAGATGCTTATGCTTTTTATTATTCCTTGGGTACTTTGCTGTGTCATTCAAATGACTCAGGAAAGCATCCCAAGTAATTTGATAGCTGAAAGCTTCCCCCAGCTGAACTCAAATATACAATTCATGGAAAGAAGCTCATTGGAATATCTAGGACTCTCACTTGCTAGAGATCTTTTCTTCTTTCTCTCTCAAATCCTTTTGAAGTCTTAACAGACCATTACTCTCTCCAGTATTTCATTTCTTCTAAGGTTCTTACTTTTGTTCAAGCCCATTGGCCTGAATTTCTCTCTGAGTTTCTCTTCTCTATCATTTACTTCCCATTCAGCTTGGCCACTTTACCTGATGCCTTGTGATATTGTGGCAAAATGTACCCTGAGAGGAGGTGGACTTCATCATCAATAATCCTCAAAATTTACATTAGGTTCTTAAGCAAAATGAAATTAAAGAGTAAAACTTCTTCTCAATAAAGGTTGAAGTTTTCTCAGAGTTGGTGGACAAAATTCAAAAATAAGTATGGAGATCCAATTGTTATAAAGAAATACTCAAGCAATTAGGGAAAGGTGAATCAATTCCAGATTATACTCTTGAACCTCAATCAAAAGTGTTATTATTCAAAGATAGAGTGGTAATTCCCAATAGCCTATCCATACAATTGGATATTATTCAAAAGTGCCATGATTCACAAGTGGCTTGCCATCCTGGCTAAGATAAGACCCTAAAGTTAATCAAGAGGGATTGTTAGTGGGATGGCATGAATCAATTCATTAAGGACTATTCTTCCTCATGTCAGAATTTTTCAAGAAACAAGAACATTCACATAAGAAGCTTGGATTACTACAACCTCTTCAAATTCCATCTGTTCCTTGAAATTCATTATAAATTGACTCCATCACTAAATTACAATATTCCAACAACCCTTTTTTAGCTTTAGTAGTTGTGGGACAATTCTAAAGAATGTAATTCTTTATTCCAACTTTTCTTTAAAACTTAGCTCAGTTTTTCATTAAGAATGTCTTTATAAAGTATGGCCTTCCAATAAGTATTTTAAGTGATAAATGATACTTTTTTCTTTTATCTTTCTCAAAATATTTATTTCAGAAGCTCAATATATCAAGAGATCTTTCAACTTAATTTCACCCGGAAACAGAATGATGGACAGAGGATGTAAATCAAACTCTAGAACATTATCCTCAGATGTATGTTAGTTACCATCAAGATTACTGGCACACCTGGCTCCCTCTGGCTGTATTTGTTTACAATAATTCACAACATGCATCAACAAAACAATTAATTTTTTTCACCATTTATGAGAGAAATACCAGCTTTTACTCAATACATGTCTCTCAAGACACACCTTCTGTAAATTTATCAAAAAAACTCCAATCAGTGTAGAATGTTTTCAAAGAGGAATAATAGTCAGAAATCAAGAATTTTAAGAAGTATTCAGACAAAAGCAGCTCAATTCCACCTGATTTCCAATCTGTGGATAATATATTGCTAGCCTCAAAGAACATCAAGACCAAAATAAACACCAAGAAACTCTCAGAAAGATGTTTTGAACCTTTTAAATCTCTTGACAGGATTGGAATCCATGCATATCACCTCAAGTTTTCTTAGCAATGGAAGTTGTTTCACCCTGTCTTCCATGAGTGAAGAACAAGAAAGAACCACTTGGGAAAAATCTTCCAACCTTTCCAGCTTACCAAACGTTTCAAGGACTTTCATTCTCTGTATCCTGTGAAGCCTGGTACAAATACATCGGGAATCTGATTTTATGGTTCTTGGCGGGGATTGGATCTTATTAATTTAAGTTCCTCTCCTGGAATGCACCTTTCAGAGGGTATTCTACCAAACATTTTTGTAAGAATAAGCTTTACCACTTGATGAGCACTTGTCAATTCCTTTAAAAATATTCAGAAGGCTATGCAATACCTTTAACCTCAATTTGGACCCTTCAAGTAAAGAGATGGCCAAATTTCTGTAATCTTTATTTGCTTTCCATTTTCTTCCAGTTATGGTTCTTAAATTCTTTCACTAAATAAGCCTATCATCTATATTGAATTCGATTTCTTTGATGGTTCTTGGTGGGTAGTGGAGGTTATGAATGTGAGTTCCATCTCCTGGTATGCATCTCTGAAGGTCTCTACTTCTTGTAGAACAACACCTTTGCCACTTTGTGAGAAACACAATTCTTATTTTTATCTTTTCAGGAAAATCATGTCCAAAAAAGCAGATCAACTCAAGAAGTAAAATTCTATGAAATTTCTTTTCTTATATTTTCCTTTTTATTCTATTCATTTTCTTTTAACTATATAACTTTTATTTTTTATTTATTTATCAAAGCAGAAGCATCTTCTCCCTAGCATTTATGGGGAGGTTCCATTTTTTTCTTGTATCAATAAGAATTAGTTATAAAGGACAAAACAAACACAAAAATATAAAAAAACATTTTATTCCCTCCCAAGTTAATTGATCAATTCACATTTATACCATGCAAACTTGGCATCCATCTTTTCTGAAGCAGTACCCAGAATCCTCCTATCATTGGCATACACTATCACCTCTACTATCTTTTTAAGCTCTCCTGAGAAGCCTGGCTATTGAAAATTGACCCTCATTACCTGCATTTGAATTCTCTCTGGTAAATCTAATGGTAAAATTCTCTCTTATTTAGAATACCTGGCCTACTGGATAAGGCAGAGGGGACCATTCCACTCTATAACTTTTGAAAGTACTGGGAACTTGTTTTAAAATGTTAAAGGGTGGCATAGGGGATCATTTTGATGATGAAGGCCTGGTTGGTGGACCAGAGGTGTAAGGAATGGGTGAAGTCCTGGATCCGGAAGTTAGAAATTCAGAAATTCTTGGATTTAAGCCTTGGGGATTACTCTGGATGAATTTACTATGAAGATTATTGATAGGTCGGTAAGGAGGGGATGAATTTTGAGATTCACCAAATTATGGATTAACAACTTCAACTTCTTCTCCATCAAATTCATCACTCCCATCAGCATCTTGCTCATTCAGTGAGTCCGGAATCATTCTTATTCTCTTCACTATTCCTTGGCTGTTGATCTTTGAGATGAGAAGCTCAGAAATTTAGTATAATTTCCTTCCACCAGTGGGGATGAGGTCTTAAACTGCTGTTTGACTGGATCCAGTCACCAGTTCAATTAAGGCATATTATGGCACTTACAAATAGAATATCCTGAAGTACCATCAGGAGCTCCATGGGGCCTCAGGGACTGGACACTCCTTTCCAGATGGGCCATCTTTCTTGATCCATAAGTATCTAATCAATTTTGGAACCAGAACCCTGGTTCAATTGCACTGCTTCCCAATGAAACAATATTGGAAATTTTAAGACCTTGGACTCCAGTGTGCAAATAAGGATTTCCCCTTCTTAAACCACTAAGTACAAGCAGGACCCAAGACTTAAACAGACTTGTAGTCATGATAATTTTGGGAAGGATCAAAAATTCCTGAAGAAGCCATTGACCAAGGGGAATCCAATTGACTTTATATTCCATATCCACAAGTTACAGATGGTGGCATTACAGAGGTGGGAGATTCAGTGAGTTCAGTTAGTTTGGAACTCATTTCTGGAGGAAGGGGAAGAAGAGTCAGAATTTCAGTCAGAAAAGGTCAAGAATCAAGTCAAGGTTATCAATCTTCAGGGCCAGGATACCTCTGTCTGTGCCCCATCAAGGCCCTCAAACATTGGTCCCAAGGCACCCTTCCAGTAGGCCAGGGCCCTCCCAAACTCATTTTGGAAGATCCCTCCAAATGGTCGCTGGGACCATGCAATAGGTCCCAGGAATATGGCTGGAAAAGTGGCGATAAACACCCCTTGTACCTCCTGGAACCCCAGAAGGCTCCCTATGACCGCTGTGGATGGCTGAATGTGAGATTTGAAACCCCCCAAAAGGCCAGAATGGCCATAAAACCATTCTAGGGCCATTTTCAAGAAATTTAAGGATATGAACTCAAGACATCAATAATCTTCAATTATACAAAATTCTTTCATTTGACTATTTTTTTGGACATGAAGACTCAATACAGACATAAAATGACTAAATAAGACTTACTCAGTTTTTTGGGAATTTCAAGTCTATTTAAGAATAAAAAATAGTTGAAGACTGAAAGATTTTTAGGATAATGATCAAGGGGAGATAAATTGAAGAAAATCAAAATTTTGAAAAAAATTGTGGGGGAAAGAGGGTGATGCTCAAAAGTGGCAGGCTATTATGGTTTTCAGAAGTCCACCAGTTTCAAGAGGGGGATAATTTCATAGCCACTATCAGGGGTAAGGTTATTCAACCTTATTCCCCCTCAAGCTCACCAAAACAGCAATTTAATTCTGTGTATGAGAAGCCAGTTTCACAAATCTTCTTTCAAAAGACTCATACAGTTTGTACTCACCAATTCAGCCTGTCATTCCTAGTACAGGCTGGATTCACCAAATAAAGTTTTTAATACACCAATCTGGAACTGTGAGATCATCCAGCTTTACCACACCTCCTGTACAGACCTTTTATTATACAAATTAATCAATTTTCTCAAGAAATTAACCCTTTGGACATGGGCTGGTCGATTCTCACATATACCAACCCCTCTTACTCCCTCTGGAGACTTTTTCCCAGTTAATTCATATATTGGATTTATTATTAATAAATATTTATTCTTACTGATTGGAGTATTTTGTTTATCAATATCAAGTTAGTCTTTACATCTTTTTCTCACCTGTTCAGTAAATTTGTGGTGGCCATATCCTTATCAACCCCTCTCTTTACTTCTGAAAGGTTTAAACAGTGGACTTGGACTTGTTTGTGGTTGGCTCCTTTATTTATTACTGCTTTCTTATTTCTTTCTTATTAGCAATCTAATTTTATTCACACTGATTAAGTGTCCTTCTTATTGCTTCTGAGCCCTCTGCAAGTTAGTCCCAGTTTACTGAGTTCCAGGCTCTTTTTACTTAGAAGAGCTCCTGTGACATCACCATGGCATGATATAGCTTTATGCCTACTTACACTTTGTGAAAAAAAAATATCTTTGGCTCAATAATAAAATAATTCAAAATATGATATTTAGACTTAACTTTATTTAAATCTTTCAAGCTATCCAGATACCACCAAGATCATGGTATGAGTTCTATCTATATTCTACAATACTTCAAATTAATTACTAACTATCGCTCCCAGTTCATATTTTTCCTTATTAGATTTTTCTCATTGATAAAAATGAAATTACCAAAGCTTAATTTCATTTTTCAAAATATTTTAACTTAATTAAAATTAAAAAAAGGTTTTTTAATCAAAATTTAAACAAATTTTAATACTTTGAGCTCTTTGAAAAGTGGAATAAGAAAAAAAGTTCTAATGAATATATTTCTCTTACATCCAAATCTTCATCTTTTTTCATCATAAAAGCTACTTATATACATAGCTCATCAAGTTTTGAAATTAAAATGATTTTTTATTATTAATTTCTTTATGAATAATTTTTCTTCAAGTAAGCCTTTTAATTTCTTCAATATGAGACTATCTCACATTAGTATTAATAAAGCTAAATTGATGGTTTTTTGTTAGTTTTACTATGGGAATTTTTATTTCTAAATAGGAATCAAAATTTAATAACAATTTTGATTGGATTAATTATATTTCAAAGCAAAAGAAGTATATAATATTCTACTTAGAATAATTTTCTTTTTAACTATTAATACTGGGGTTTTTTAGAGGGAGATAGTTCCTTACAAATATAAATCCCCTTTGAACTTGAATTTTTTCTCTTGGGTGGTTGTGATGTTCAATTTTTTACCAAGACCAATTTTTTTTCTACAACTTTCAATAAAATGAAATTAAGATCACATCTAAGATTGAATCAATAATCTCAATCCTTTCGATAGATTTAGGGAGAAAATGAAATATTTCTCATTAGACAATTTTCCATTTTTTTCTTTCTTATAATTTTTATATATTAAATTCCTGAAAAATAATATCCACTTTGATTTGATTTGAGGATTCCTCTTCCTTTTGGAGAGCCAATTTTTTTTGAAATTATCCATAGATGTATCCTCTTTTTTTTTTAGATAAATTCTTCTTAAAAAATTTCTATATTTGTTTTATGATTCTATTGAGTTTTTTCATATAACTACTATAAATCTATAAAAGCTCAGTTATATTATTTTTCCTAAGCTCAAACCATCTTAACAATATTTATCAGTAATATTTATTTTTAATCTTTTTTTAATTTAATGAATTAAGATTTTGGAATGAATCTTTACATGATTCAAATCAAAGGCAATTGAATAAAGTTTCAATATATATAATTTCTCAAAGAAATAATTAATAATTTCAATTTTCTAAGAAAATGTGATTTATTGTTTGTTTTTTTGACTCTTAAAGCATCTTATGGTTAATTTAGGTTGTTTTTTTTAAGATAACTGGCCTTTTATATCATTTAATCTTTTCTAAAAATACTTATGACTGGTTTTTATTTTAAAATTTTCTTAGATTAAATCAACTAAAATTTGAAATTAGATGTTATCTTTTTCTCCAATTATGCCCATTGAGTAGATTAATCTTTGATTCTCTTAGTCTGGAAGAAGCAGAGCCAAATTGAATTGCAATTAAATCCTTTGTCTCTCTCAATACCCTCAATAGGATCTGCAAGATAAGATTCAAGATAGCATACTACGCAACCGCTGACAGATTTGCAGACCTCAAGATTCATCAAGTCGTTGTCGTTCATGTCTTCGCGAATCAAACATGACGATGTACTCTTACTCGAACAACCCTTCTTGAAGGTATGCTTTTCTTTGTATTCACGAGAATTCCTACTGATCATCACTCTTTCATCATCTTAGGTACCCACTGATTCACTTAGGGCGTCATTTAAATCAACTCAAAAGGTTATTGAGAGAGACTTTGAAAAGTTTCATACAACTGTAACCCAGGTAGTCCAAAAAACGACGTCTTTTGCCAGCAATTCAAATCATTCCTCACTGGATTCAAGCAATCAACATGATGAAACAGTAAAGGCTATTGACGGATTGTTGACCAAGGCTCGTAGCTTAAAACGCAAAGTTAGTCTTCTTTTCTACGGATGGCTCAATTTGTAATTTTCAAGGCTGCCATGAACTAACTTGAGTGGCGTCGCAGGTTGATGAAACTTTTAATAACCCTCAAACAGGCACCATTTCCACCTTGGGTAGAATCAAAGCAAGATTAGATCATCTACAAGACCTTTATAATTCCGAATACGCTACTGATCCTTCTGTCAGTTTATCCCCACTACCTTCCACTTGCTTCTTATTGTCATCTTTGACATTTCTTCGTCAAATTCATCTCCGTTGGTCATGGGCTGGATCAGTATGAAAAATTTTCTCGAATTCGATTGGATCGTCACCTAGTTGATTATTTACTTCGATCTGGATATACCAAGTCTGCTCAATCCTTGAGTCAATTTGCTAATATTGAGGTGAGTCTCTGAGGTTTATTAGCCATCCTCACCCTTTTTGTCAATCCACCTCAACTTGTAACTCTTTATTAATTTTTTGAGATTCTCAATTAGGCATTGGTGGACGAACCATTATTTACAGAATTGAATCGAATTGAAAAAGCTTTGGCTGAACATAGTTGCTCCGAAGCTTTGGCTTGGTGTAAAGAGAATTCGGGAGCACTTAAAAAAATGCAAGTAGGTATCTATTTTTTTCATTTTTTTCATTTAGTTTTTTTTTTTTGAAAAAAGAAAAAATCAAGACTGCTCACTTTTGACACTGGGCTTATCGATTTAAGTCTACTTTAGAGTTTGAATTAAGGTATCAAGAATTTATTGAATTGGTCAAAGCCAAAAAATTTCATGAAGCAATCAGCTACAGCCAAAAGCAACTTGTCCCTTGGCAAAGTACTCATTTGGCTGAGATTAGTCAAGTGATGACCCTTTTGGCATTTGATCAACGAACGAGCTGTCCTCCTTATGCTGTGAGTGGTAATTGTGAATCTCGCTTTAAATCAACTGTTCTTTTAGATATAATAAAGTCAAGATTAAATTTTAGCTGATCCAACCTCAATTTTAGCGCTTATATGATGATAATCGTTGGGCAGACTTGTTGGCCAACTTTCGTTCTACTTTATTTGCTCTCCATGCCATTCCAGAACAACCATTTCTATATCTTTCTCTCTCTGTTGGTT
Organism: Austropuccinia psidii; assembly: GCA_023105745.1. Lineage (NCBI taxonomy): Eukaryota > Fungi > Basidiomycota > Pucciniomycetes > Pucciniales > Sphaerophragmiaceae > Austropuccinia > Austropuccinia psidii. Next base: position 32,473,835 of record JALGQZ010000009.1, on the reverse strand, counting down.
TAGCCTCCCTAAAGCTACCTGCCTGTTATAACAAGCCAACTCCGACTACAACAGAGGATGTAGAAATGCTCCCCTCATCTGTTCAAAGCCGACTTTCGAATCTCTACCCACATGCATTACCCTCCAACTCAAGCCATGGTCATCATCATTCTCCTCCTTCAAATTATGATCCTAATCTCGTGAAGACTTCTGAAGACAACGTTCTCAGCCAGCGAAATCCAGATTGTCCGATTTGTGATTCAGCCGGATTGGGAGAGCTGGCAAAAGAATGCCCCTGGTCTCATCACGTCAATTCAATCATTGTTTGTGGCTTAACAGGAAAGGTTGTAAATGATGGCGATGGATTAGCTGTCTTACCAAATGGCAGAGTCTATTCTCGAGATGGATTAGAGAAAATGGCTTACAAAGATGAAGGCAGGGTTAAATGTCCGCGTACTGGGCAAATTTACGGAATGGACGAAATTAGAAGAGTCTTCATATCTTAAATTGAAATCATTAAAGTCATGCAAAAAGACAATTGGAATCAACAAATTCGGTGAACGAGGATTTTTTTTTTGAAAAAACCTTTCTACTCAGTTATTTGGGAAATCGTCTCATCGTGCATTTTGTGGGTTTTTTTGATCTATCAATATTTATTCCAATTGTTTTTCGCTATTGAATGTAAAATACACAAATGTCTCTTTTGTATGAATAAATGACTGGTTTAGCAGAAAACAAAAACTTATTTTCTTTACAATAGACTCGACTACGGTGTTTTTGTTGTCGGCTGCCAAATAGAATAAAAATAAGAATATTCTTGAAAAATTCAAGCTTGCATTGGGAAACTGTAGCCTTTTAGAGTTGAATATGGTTGCGCCATTCAACTTGTTCAATGTTTTTCGTTTCGAGAATTTTTCTCAAGTAACCCCAATAATTTTGTATTGAAGCACCAAATTAAGTTTATCGTAAGCATCCTAACCCAACTTTGAAAATGAAAGCTTTGAATAAAAACGTAGAAGACTAATTTGGATTGAAAGTTAAATTCAGATTTAATGACTATTATTTTTATACATGCCACGAATGCGCTTTCGCTCATCGATTTTCGGTTGGAATGGCAAAGTCCAACTCGCACTAAGACGGACCGGATAACATATTTGGTCGGTCTGGGACAGTGTTATTCCGGACTGACCAAATAATTACAAGGCAGTCGATATGTAGCATCATCTCCAAATCTTCGGAGTAATAGTAGTATTAGATTTATATATATCACTCAAATAAGATATATAGGTCATTCAAGACATTTTATACAGGATATATGTGATTTTTTGTTTTTGTTTAAATTATTCCTTTAGGGTATAAGATTAATAAATGAATGATAAAATAATGAAATGGTATCATTACACAAAAATATTTTTTCTTTGAATTAAAGAAAAAAAAATATTAATAATAATAAAAATCAATAATAGAAATAATATAAAAACAAAGATAAAAAATTGATAGTATTTCCTATTAAAAATCAATCTTCATCAAGGGTATTTATTAATTAATTCTACAAATTAGGTATGAATAATAATAAGAATAATAAAATAAGATTTAGATTCTTGGAATTGTTTTTTGTTTTATAATACTAGGGCATGGGCGATGCCAAGTCCTGTGGCTGAGGTGCATGAATTCTCAAATGGAAAAAGATACATTGGGTTGGTTGTCAAGTGTTAAAATATTTCCATACACTGTTTATTTCAGCTTAGCTAATCACTCAAAGATATCATAAAATTAATTTCAGCTAAACCTAAACATAAACTATAAGTCAAGAAAACAAACAGAAAGTGAAAAAAGACAAATAAAGTGATGAAAGACACCTAAATACAGTAGTGACATGAGGTAAATATAATCAAATTAAACAGAATCTTATCTGCAGCCCTAGTGTAGGGATGCTTGCAGTGATCTTGGATTCCCTAGAATGTGAGAAATTAAGCTTTACTTCCATCACAGTCGATTAAATTTTAGCTCTTTCTAAAGCCAATCTAAATCTTCAACAAAATAATTTTAAGAAGTTTTGATATTTTTGAATAAATAAATAACAAATGATTTCTACAATTTGAGGTCTGCAAGGAATTTATGTAACAAATAAAACGATATTTTATTTAAGCTCATTGGAGGTATAACAAAAAATGAATAAATAAGTTTAGGATGCAACAAGAAATTGATACTCATGATGAGCCATGAAAACTTTATAAAAGATTCAAAGAATCCTTGATAAAAAAAAAAGGGTTTACAATTAATACTTATTTTTATTTATTTTTTATAAGATTGAAACTTATTTTTAAGAAATTTTAATTGAATTTATGAGAAAAATAAAATAAAATTTTAAATTTTACTTATTTCTCATGTTCTTCAAATTCATCATTTTTTTTTTTGCAAAATGAGAGAAATTCTTAAACAATAAATTTATGTTTCAAGATAAAGAATAAAGTCAATAAATATTTTAATTTGATTATTTAATAATAATAATTCCCTTTGTAAAGTAAAATCAATAAAATTATATTAAAATTCAAAAAACAAATACTGCTGAGTGTCAGCCTGTGACTCAAAACCAGAGCACAAGCATGACATCAAAATACAATAAACCAATGGTAGAGAAAAAATGCCCAGAAAAAGTGAACAGAGCCAAAATGGCTCTTAATTGAATTCAAAATAAAGAGGAAAGTCACCTCTTTGTAAATATAAAACTCCCATAAACATAGGACAATGAATGTCAAAGTTATTTCAGCTCAAAACAAGAACTGAGCATAATCCATAAGTTTCACTTCTCATCTAAAATCTAGAGAAAGAAGTGGAAACCCATCAAGCGGCTGTTCAAATTGAAGCTCTCAATCAAGGCTATCCACTGGTACTAGCCAAATAGTGCTAGCATCAAAACCACAGAAGTTATGGAAGAATATAAGCCGAATGAAAGTGAAAAGATATTCACCTCTCATCTAGCTACTACAGTTTTGGTGTGAGATACCCAAAGTGGGGTTCTTTTAGAAAAGGAAGAATCTATTATTTTTGATGGTACCCTTCATATCCTTGTATCACCTCTAGAAAAAAAAAAATCAAAGATAATAACTTAATACAAGTTTTATCAAAAATCCAAATTCCAATAATGCAATTTGAGGCCTGTATCTCTTCTCCATTCTCAATATTAGAAATACTAAATGAGTAACCATTGTGTAGAGCTCATCAAGGGCTACACAATGAACAAAAATTGAGCCCTCTGTCTTCAAAAATGACAAAGCTATGGCATTTTTAAGGTAAAAGTCCCACAATATGGGAAGAAGTACAATATTGTGGAATTGTCAGCCTGTGACTCAAAATAGAGCACAAGCATAATAGCCAAATACCATAAACCAATGGTAGAGCAAAATACCACCAAAACATGGAGCTGAGCCAAACCAGCTCAAAAGATATCAAAAGAAAGAGGAAACTCACCTGTTTCCAAATATACAAGTCCCATCATCATGGGAAAAGGAATAACAAAGCTATTCCTGCTCAAAGTTGTTGCTGAGTATAAACCTTATTTTTCACCTCTCATCTGAAATCCAGAGGAAGAGACTTAACCCCATCAAATGGGTATCCCAATTGAAGCTCCAAGTCAGGGCTATCCAATGGTACTAGCCAAAATGAGCTAGCATCAAAATTTTAGGAGCTATGGCCAAAATAAGGTCAAATAAGGGTGAATAAAATATTCACCTCTAATCTAACTTCTACAGTTTTAGTGTGAGTTACCTAAAGTAAGGTCTTTGGTTAAAAATTTCCTAATTTGCAGTTAAAACTCAAGATAAGATCGATGAACTACATAGGAGCAATCTAAGGTTGCAAGAATTGACAACCTTACAAAAATAAACAATAAAGACCATCCAAGAGAGCTGTGCTAAATTGAGAAAAGCCTCTGAAGAAACCAATAAAATACTAAATCAAGTCTTTGAAGACCAATACAACTACAAGAGGGACAGGGATTGTCTGGATAAAGACATAAAGAATTTTTTAATGTCTGCCAAAACATGAAGCCTCAACCACAAGGCCATGCTTTGGATAATCTATACCAAGAAGACATCAAACCAGATGTGTTGTTGGATAATAAGCCAAGATCTCCATCACAATACCAAGATGGAGACAACATGACTTATCCAGAGAAGGAAGCACTTAAAAAGATTCCAGAGGCCTAAAGCTGGCCAAAATTCTCTGGTGTAGGAGAATATGATCACATGGAGCTCATTGATTATATTGATGGACTCTTCATTGATGTACCAAACATACCAGATTACTGGATTACTTCCAGATTAATATAGAATGCAAAGGACATGCTAGTATTTGGTACACAGAAACAAAAGAAATCCATGGCAGAAGAAACTGGACATAGTGAAAAAGTCAAATAATCCATGATTACAGAAATGGTACTTGGATATGGAAAAGGACGATGTAATTTGAAAATGACAAATACTCTGTGGACAAAGCTCCATATGAGTGGTGTCTTAGACAGTCTAAAAGACTTAAATCCATTGATCCTCAAATAAACATTCAAATGAGGAATCACAAGCTCTTGAAACAGATGCCGGGAGAACTAGAGCATGAAATAAAATGCATGTGAAACTAGAGTTTCACTCTAGATGACATTGCCAAAACTTCACAAGATGTAAGGAAAAGGACAAATACCGGGAAATATTCCCCATACAAAAGCAGTAGTTTCAAAGAGAAACAACCTTTCAGGGTGGAAAGCAAAGACAAACAAAAAAAAGAGTGGAAGAAGTGAACAAGAAGAAAAACTCTTGTCACAATTGTGGGTCAACAGACAGCTATGCTAACAACTGTCCAAATGCAAAAAAAAAGTCTATGCCATTGAACAAGTCCCAGAGAAAGAACCCCAAACAGAGGGTTCTGAATCAGACTATATTGGTGATGCCATCAGAGAACACTCTGATGATGACTAATACCCAAAAGAGGGACTTCTAGTGGAGTACCAAAAATACACACAACTAGAACTCCAGGATATACAGTTGGAAGCAGGAATCCCACAAGATACTGCAAACAAAAACTTGTGTAAACACACAAGAGATGCACAGACTTTCCTAGTTGCACCAACTAGAGGAATGGCATATATACATGGGACAGCCACAAAGATGACTGTTTGTATTGAAGATTCTAAAAAACCATTGAACATTGATAGTGGTGCACACTTCTCAATGGTGGCCAGAGAATACCTAGACAACCACTCCCCACATTGGGAGAAGCAACTCTTGCCAACCAACGCAAAGAACTTTAAAAGTGCATCAGGGAAGAGGAAATCCATTGGGACCATTATCAGAGAGATAATAGTACCCCATAGAAAAGGTAATATCAGAATCAACCCAGAGTTTGTAATGCTAGAATATGCTCACATTCAGGGATTCTTACTGGGAACAGACTATCAAAGGATGTATGGCATTGAAATTTACAATAGTAAAAACAGGCACATTGCCATAGGTACAAAAAAGGAAAAGAAATTTTCACTTGATATATACCAGATATCTAACCAAGACCCTCTAGAAGAATTTCTGAATGAATTCAAAGAGGGCCAATTAAGTGCTAACCTCACCAGTAAACAAAATCTTAGTTTACTGAAAATACTGAGGAAAGATAGATCAGCCTTTGCCATTGGTGAAGAACCCTTGGGAAAGATCAGAGGAAATGGTATAGAGTTATATCTAGATGTGGAAAGACCTTATCCACCCATGCTCAGAAGACCTCCATATCCAAAAAGCCTGGAAATTAGGAAAGAAATTGAGAAACACATCAAAGGGATCCTAGATATGGATGTCATCAGGAATATAGGATACAATGAAATAGTGGAAATCACCACTCCTGCCCTTATCACTTGGCATGATGGAATATCTAGGTTTTGTGGGGATTTCAAAGCCCTGAATAACTACACAAAAGCTGATAGGTACCCCATACCAAGGATACCTCATGCCCTAGACAAGATAGAAAAAGCCAAATACATAACCAAGATGGAGTGTATGAAAGGCTTGCGGCAGAATGGAGTTAAACTAAACTCCATGAAGCTACTCAGGATCATATGTCATATGGGCATATATGGGTACACCAGAATGCCATTTGGTATCAAAAATTGTAAGGTTTGACTATGAAACAATAAGTAAAAATTACTAATATTTTACTTATTGTACTATGAATGTCCTTATAAATAAAATGAATAAGATAAAAAATAATCATAATAATAAAGAGCTATTATAATTATGGCGTTAAACAATAATCATATTATTAAATAAATATAATAATATAATAAATAAATATATTAATATAAGATAATTAATGTATTTAAAAAGCACTTTATTATTGTTACCAACAAATAATAAAGGCATAGAAAATGGTTTTTTATTAATAAAAAACAATTGGTAACAACAATATTACTAATATTGAAGCTATAAATTAATATAAATACTATTTATATTAATTAAAGAGTTATTAAAGTAATAATAGAGAGAAAATTACTATAATAAGAAGGAATAACCTACTTTTAACACTTGATATAATAATTTTGAATGATTTTACGCCAAATAATATAAATACAACTTATTTGAATTGTATTCACAATGAAAATTAAGAGAAATTACAATTTATCTTGATTTTACGTGGATTTGAGGTTTTTAAGAGAATTTTAAACAAAACAGTTAAATAATTGAAGTAATAATGTCAAGAATGATGATTATAATAAGGATGCTCGTTGGACTTTAATAATATAAGAATTTTATATATAAAGAATAAAGAAATTGCCTTTTTGTTTTAATTATATAGTGTTTTTTATGCATCTGAGGGGAAAATAGAGTAAAAAGAGCTCTACTTATAGTAAATACCTGCCTTCTAGAGTCCAGAAGGCTTCTAGTATACGTGTAATGATTCTTTCTACTAGAAATGATCAATATTTCAAGGTTTGTTGATGATTACATCATGATGAAACCATCTTATCTCATTAGTATGCCATTATTTAGAGTTATCACTATGACTCTAAGTTTGATGACATCATAGGCTTGGCAGAAGCCTAAAATTTGTGGATTTTATTAGTATTAATCATAATATAATAGTATTCATCAGTTCTATCACTTATATAACTGTTAAACTTAAAATAAGATTACAGTGAGTGATCAGAAATGATCAAATTTAAGCTTACACTTTGATCATTAATAACTTTTAAGTTATACACACTAAAGCTATTATGAGGGTGGATTATGATAGCTTGGAATGTCCTTATTAGCCTTCTAAGATAATTTTATTACATTATCAAAACTCTATTTTGATGATTTTTCTTGTAACTCATCTTTTCTGTCAAAATTTAATATTTTGAACTTCAAACCATGATTTCAAGGGGTTATACCTTAAATATTGGGAAAATATTACACCATTCTTCACAAATGAGCTAGTAGAATCTGACTGTCTACTTCTCTTTAAGTTTGGACCACTTTCAGAACAAAGTGGTCAACAGCTCTATTGATTTTATTCAATAATCCATTACAAGTTTTAACCTTGTTTATAGATTGTGAAATAAAGTTCATATATGAATTTTTAAAGTAAGTACATGGTGACTTTATTTTTGGATTATCTCTCTATCTTGTATATCTTAAGAGATATCAGCTAAAAACCATGAATATATGCATTGACCAAAAAGTTCATATGTTCAGCTTAATTCCTTAAGTATCAAATTTAGAGATTAGCTTTATAATTGTTTTATGCATAGACATTTATGGAGAATCTAATGGTACAGTTTTTTTACATGTTGTTTCATTGGTTCCTGAGATAAATGAGGTTTTGTACCTTTTTTAAGATATTATTACTTATACTTCAGTAATTATTGACTTTTCAGATATGCCATAAAAATGAAATATGTGTATTTTACCATGAGGAATCTAATGGTTTAACTTCCTTTGAATTTTCATTCATTAGATTCTGAGTTAATTCAGATTTTGTACTTATTTATGGTATACTACTAATTTTTGAGATAATTATTGTAAGTATAATTATTACAGAAATTTTGCTGCGACCTTTTTGGATATGTGGTCATATATCAAAGGATCACATTACCTACCACCAAAAAAGATTGTACCACAATCTGATAAAGTTAATTAGGGCATCATCCACTGTCCCACCTCTTCAATAGACTTTGTTAGTCTTGAAGCTCAATAATGCTCTTTTTTTCTATTCTTTAGGTTTTCTTTCATGTCTGAACCCTATTAGTAGTTTATTAGCATTTGTTATATCCTTCTCAAGTAGCCATTCATCTTATTGAGTAGGATTTCTATACCTTACAAGGTATTCTCTCTCTTTTTTATTTCTTGTCCTTCTTTCTTTAAGGACTTTCACAATTTTCTTTTCCTCAATTTCTTCCAAAGGGGGTATTTCAAGTGGGGGGTTGTTTCTTAGTGAAAATAATTCTTTGTCACTTGAGCTGTAAGGTTGTATCAGACTTACAGGGAAAGCTGGGTGTTTATTCATTAGTTCACCTGTGAGCTCCAATTGCACAGCATTAGGTCTATTTAGTGCTTTTATCATGAATGGTCCTGCAAAGGAATCTTTCAATTTCTTTGTTCCCCTAAAAATATTGAAATTAAGAGTTGACACTAGGCCCAAGTCTCCTATTTTGAAGTCAGGTGGTTTATGACTTTTATCCCATCTTTCTTTTGCATATTTGAAATAATCTTGCATACATCTGTTTGCATGGTGTCTTGCTTTGTCAAGCATTATTTTAAAACTGCTTTCTGTTGGATGTATATCCACTAAGTCCTTTTTGAGGGTATCATAAGGAGGTCTTGGATTCCAACCTTTTTCTAGCATTTATGGTGTTTTGCCAGTAGAAGAATGGATTGATGTTTTATATGCAAGTTCAAGAGCTGGTATTAATGTACACCAATCATGGTTAAAACCGTCAGAATCTTTAAATTCCAGTCCATAAGCACGGAATCTTCTGATAATGTCCTCCAAGGTTTGTATCATTTTTTCTGCTAAACCATCAGTTTGAGAATGGTAAGCTGTTGAGAATGATAATTTTGTCCCAAAAAAGTTATGGAGGTTTGTCCATAATGCTAAAGTGAACTTTGGGTCTCTGTCACTTATGATATTTTTGAATACGCCTGTGTGGCTAATGACTTTATCCCATATCATTATGGCTGTGTCCATAGCTGTGTCATCTTTGTGACATGGTAGGAACATAGGAGTTTTGCTATACCTGTCAAATAGCACTAGGCATGCATTATAGCTTCTGTCCCCTGCTGGAGGTAGTGCTGTTACCCAATCCATATGAACTATTTCCCAAGGGGATTTGGGTTCTTGGATTTGGATCATCATTCCAAATTTCTTTCCTGTGGCTCTGTTGGCGTTTTGACATCTGTCACAGGTTTGGCAGTATTCTGCAACATATTTCTTCCAATTTGGCCACCAAGAGCAGTTTTTCACCCTCTCTAGTGTTCTATCTTCTGAGAGATGTCCAGCTGCAACACTATCATGACACACATGTAAAAGAGTGTTTATTAGAGTTCTGTCTTTCAAGGCCATAACACATGTGTGTTTTTTCTATGATAGAGGATTCCATCAAGGAGGTGGAATCTTCCTTAATCATATGCCCTTTTCCATATTTCATCTAATTTTGATGAAAGTGATGGGTATTTGTAGTCTTTAATTAGAAGTTGGCTTAAGATATGGTAATTCATATCTATTTTATAGCTTTCTTTAACTTGGTTAAAGAATTCTGTGCCAATGTCTGTGACACATATCCCTTCTATATGGTGCTCCTCCTGTGGTACCCATGCTGGATTTTTGGGAGTATTTGCTAGAGCCCATCTGCTAAGACCATCTGCATTTTTATGAATAATACCAGATTTATGAACAATAGTTATATTTCCTCTATATTCTTGGATAGCAATTTGCCATCTCAGCATATGTCTATTTGGAGTTTTCATATTTGATAGAGATTTTACAGCATTACAGTCTGTAATCACATCAAATACTGTTCCATCCAAGTAATAGGGTAATTTCTCTAAAGCCCACACTAAGCATAGGAATTCCATTTTACTTGCTCCATATCTTGCCTCTGTTGTCTTTATCTGTCTTGAAATGAAACAAATTGGTCCTTACACTGGTTTGTCATTGATGATTTGTATCTGGTGTAGTGCAGCAGCTAGTCCTTCTCCACAAGCATCAATGTAAAGCTTAAAGGGTTGTTTCCAATCTGGAATTAGAGGAAATGGGGAATTTGTTAAGGGATTTTTTAATTATTCATATGCTTTGACTCTTTCTTCAGTCATTTCATAGACTGTTTGTTGGTCACATAGTTTATACAAGGATTTAGAAATTTTTGCAAAGTCCTTTATATGCTGTCTATAGTAACCAGAAAATCCTAAAAATGATTGCATTTCTTTTTTGGTTTGAGCATTGGCTTAAGTAGTACTTCTGCTACTTTATCCTTGTTTATGCCTAGGCTAAGTCCGGATACAACATGTTCTAGTTATTTTAGTTCACTATTTGCAAAATGACACTTTTTCAGAGAGATTTTCATGTTTACTTGGACTATTTCTTGAAAGACTCTTTCTAGTCTTGATAGGTGATTGTCCCAAGTCTCTGAGAAAATTATAATATCATCAATATAAGTAATCAGCCCTCCTTCTGATAATTCTTGAGGAAATATGGTATTCATCATCCTCTGGTAGTGGGATGGTGCATTTTTTATACCAAATGGAATCCTGAGGTATTCAAAGATCCCACAGTGGACTATTATCCTTAGTAGTTTCTTGGCATTGTCTGCTGAGATGTTTCAATCAAAACCCTTTAGAGCATCCATGGCGGTTATGAACTTAGCCTGAGGTAATTGTGTTAATGTCTCATGGATTCTGGGTATTGGATATCTGTCAGGGATAGTATAGTTGTTCAGAGCTCTCAAGTCTCCTACCATCCTTGATTTTCCATTATTCCTAGCTATAATGGCAGGTTTAGTTACCTCTACCTGTTCATTATGTCCTACTTTGCTTAGTACTCCAAGGTCCATTAGTTCTTTAATGTGCACCTCTGAAGATTCTCTAGCTCTTATGCTGGCTGGATAAGCTGGTCTTCTCAATAGAGGTGGATAAGTTTTTTCTACATTAAGAATTATGTCTACCCCATGTCCAATTATGGCACCTAGTGGCTCTTTGTCAGTAGGAAAGGAATTTTTATATTTAAATAAGAGTTCAATCAATTTTTCTTTCATTTTTACTGTTAATTCATGATTAAATTCTGCCTCTTTTAGTTTTTCAGTTCTGAAAAAATTCATTTCTGGGCTTTTTTCTTCATTCTTGACAACTGTTATTTGTCTTTTATTATTAAGAAAGCCAAATTTTTGTCTTTTATTTTCACCTATGGTAAAATATCTATCCTTTTGGTTAGAGATATCTATGCCATAAATTGAAAAGTAGTCATTTCCAAGTATAAAATGATTACTAGTACGGTTGTCCATTACCACCAACTCTACTTTAATTCTGACACATTGTGAAGGGTGAGGAAAAATGAGTGTTAAGTCAATTATTCCAAGGGGCTTCATGCTCTCACTTTCACTACTAAATTTGACACCTTTTATTGGTATAAGTTTCTCTTGCCAATCTGGAACAATTGTTTTTAAATAACTTTTACCAACACAGGTGCAATATTCTCCTGTATCCAAGTTGACTTTTGCCTCTTGGTTATTAACCATGACAATACTTATACTTGATTCTCCAGCTGTATATCCCATTTCTTTTGCAGGTTTGGTTCCATAAAGTTTGGTATCTTGCACATTTTCAGGTTTGTGTCAGATGTTCCAACTTGTGGTAAGTTTGAGTTAACATCTAGTACTTCATAAATTATATCAATATTATTAATTTGTGCATTAATTATATTAATTTCATCCCTTTCAGAAGTTTCTGACTCTTATGTCTCTTTTTCAGAGTCAGATTCCTCTTCTTTGTCATTTTGGTTTTCTGTTTCGACAATTTCATTGATTTTTGCCTTCTTGAGGCAGTTATTGGCTAAGTGTCCAATACCTCTGCATTTGTGGCATCTTCTTTGCTCATTACTATTGGATTTATTGGGCTTGAAAGCTTCTTTTGATTTATCTTTTCTGATAAATGGCTTATTTGGAATTTTGATGTCCAATTTTTTCCAAGTTCTGCCAATTTTTGTCCTTGTCACTATGTCTTCTAGTGCATTGATATACTCTGCTGTGGAGAATGGTTCTATACAGCTGCTTCTCAGGGCATGGTCCAATTCTCCTCCACATTTCTTAAGTATTTTCATGTGTACCATTTTCTGTGACATTTCTGGGTACAGTGCATTTAATATTTCAACTTTTTTTAAGAACCAAGTCAAACGTTTATCTTTGTCTGGGTCAAAGAAGGAGTTTTAAAATGCATTTTCTATTTTGTACTTCCAGGAATCATTAGCCCACTTGGTGATTATTTCTTGTTTCCACAAAGACCAGGTATTTTTGCCATTTGTTTGTCTTATGCCATAATACCATCTTTTTGCAGATTTCTCAAACAGTGAGTGTAATCTTGCAGTGATCAATTCATATGGTATGGCATAATCTTCTTGTAACATGTCAATTGTTTTAATAAATGACATATGGTCATGTTTACCTTCTCCTGTGAATGTTGGCCATTCTTTTCATTGAGGTGATTCCTTCATTAAGACTTGGTTATTGTCTTGGTGACTTAAGTCTGTTATGGATGGATTTTTTGATTCCTCTTTTGGTTTAACAGGGATTCTTATGTGAGAAAATGGAGCTGATAACTTTGGCATATTTGAGTTAGCCTCATTAATTTTATCCATTTTTTCAGTAATAAGCCTTATTTCACTTTGAATGTCATCTTTCAGATGCATTCTTTCTTCATCACTTTTTTCCACAAGGTCTAAAAGTAATTTCTGGTGTGATGAAATCTTTTCTTCAAAACTTTCTACAGAAATACATAATTTGTTCAATTCTTTTGTAAGATTATCAATACTCATGTCATAATTGATTGTCAAAGTTTTATCTTTGATATTGTTTATGTATTTATACAATTCTTGTTGTCCTTGTATCAATTTTTGAGTATTACCAATCAAAACTTTTGGTTTGTTGTTTTCAACCATAAATTTAATGTTATCAATTTCTTTTTTATTTTGTACAACAATTTTTGTCAAAGATGATAAGTTATTATTTATTTCTTTTAAAGATAATAAATTATTTTTAATGTGTTTGAGAGGTAAAATACTGTCTTTAAGCTCTGTTAAAGTATTTAAAACATCAGGAGATAAGGTTATTTCTTTGGGAAATGGGGTTGTATCATTCTTTGCTCCTCCTTGTCTTTGAATTCCATAAAAGCTCTGGCCATGTTGAAGACATTATCCATGGCATCTTTTTGGATTTTTGGAATCCTGTAGCTTGGGGAATATGGTTTCCTCTAATTCTTTTTCTTGTTCTTCTTCCCTTCTTGGGGAGGTTTGTTGACTTGAGGCTTGCTGGGAGAAGCTACTGGGGCTTCTTCCTTGCTTGCCTCCTTCTTTTTGGAGTGGTACTCCTTGATCTTTTTGATTTGAGGCTTGGATGACAGTGGATTCCATCCATTGGAGTATACCACTATCTCCTCCTCTGTGAAGAACGTTTTGAGGATGTGCCAGGAGTTCATCACTCCTTGGTGTATTTGAGGCAACATTTCCCACTCCTTGTCTTTGTACACTGTGTAGTACTGTTTGTACTGGCTCATGTAAATGTCTATCTGAGCCCTCTGAATGTGATTTGTACCTGTTTGAGTTACTCATACTTAGTTCTAACTCTGGTTCAGAAATCATGGGCATTTCTGCGACTTGCCTTTGGGATAAGGCACTTCCTTGTGTGGATTCTGTTCCACTGGGGATGTTGCCCTTTCTTTTCCCTTTTGAGGAATCAATTCTACTTCTGAGTACAGCTCTATCTGATTGGATGGAGTATTGGGAGCCTCTCCTGGTAGTCATGATTTAAGAAATAAGATGATTTAAGGACAAGAATTCTTCTTATGGCAATTAATAAATGAGGTACTCACCTTCAGAGTCCTAAATAGTGGGTCCTGGAAAGTCTAATCTCTTAGCTTTCTTTTTCTTGATGAAAATTGGTGTTATGGAACTTGGACAAGTTTCTTCCACCAATCTTCCAATAGTGGCTTGGTTGCTTTCTGTTGGATTGTCTTCAAACACTAAAAATGACAAATAAGAATAAGTCTTTGATATGAAGTGTTATTTTTTGGTAAGATATGGCAATTTTACATGTAGAAATTGGTTTTATATCTTTGAAAAAATGAAATGAATAAAGAAATGAATAAAAATGACTAAAAAGAACTTTTTTATTGGCTTTTAATATTTTTTTTATTATTTTTTATGTTTTTATTTTTAAAGAATAAAATAAAAATGAATATGATCCTTTTATAAAATTAATTTATAATATGAAATAATTTTTAGTTTATAAATTTCTTTTTTAATCACTAGAGTTACTCAAAGAAAGTTCTTGCAAGTCTAAGGATGTGAAAAACCACGTGTAAGACAGTACAATTGCTTTCCAAATGCCTCAATAGCTTTTAAAATCAATAAAATATAAAATTATTATATAATTTATGATTATAAATATAATTTATTATTGGATAAACCCAAATAGAATCTTTTTAAAGGTCTTTTTAGAGTAAATATCATGGCCAGGCCCGCAAATGTAAGGTTTGACTATGAAAAAATAAGTAATAATTACTAATATTTTACTTATTGTACTATGAATGTCCTTATAAATATGATAAATAAGATAAAAAATAATTATAATAATAAAGAATTATTATAATTATGGCTTAAAAAGAATTATATTATCAAATAAATATATTAATAGAAGATTATTAATATATTTGGAAAGCACTTTGTTATTGTTACCAAAAAATAATAAAGGCGCAAAAAACTGTTTTTTATTAATGAAAAACAATTAATAACAATAATATTACTAATATTAAAGTTATAAATTAATATAAATACTATTCATATTAATTAAAGAATTATTAAAGTAATAAGAGAGAGAAAATTATTATAATAAGAAGAAATAACCTACTTTTAACACTTAATATAATTATTTTGAATGATTTTATGCCAAATAGTATCAATACAACTGATTTAAATTGTATTTACAATAGAAACTAAGAGAAATTACAATTTATCTTGATTTTACATGGATTTGAGGTTTTTAAGAGAATTTTAAACAAAACAGTTAAATGATTGAGGTAATCACATCAAGAATAATGATTATAATAAGGATGATCTTTGGTCTTTAATAACATAAGAATTTTATCTATAAAGAATAAAGAAATTACCTTTTTGTTTTAATGATTTAGTGTTTTTTAAGCGTCTGAGGGGAAAATAGAGTAAAAGGAGCTCTATTTATAGTAGATACCTCCCTTATAGAGTCCAGCAGGCTTCTAGTAGACGTGTAATGATTCTTTCTACTAGAAATGATCAATATTTTAAGGTTTGGTGATGCTTACATCATGGTCAAACCATCTTATGTCATTATTACACCATTATTTAGAGTTATCACTATAACCTTAAGTTTGATGACATCATAGACTTGGCAGAAGCCTTAAATTTGTGGATTTTATTAGTATTAATCATAATATAATAGTATTCATCAGTTTTATCACTTATATGACTGTTAAACGTCAAATAAGATTACAGTGAGTGATCATAAATGATCAAATTTAAGCTTACACTTTGATCATTAATAACCTTTAAGTTATACACACTAAAGCTATTATGAGGGTGGATTATGATAGCTTGGCATGTCCTTATTAGCCTTCTAAGATAATTTCATTACATCATCAAAACTCTATTTTGATGATTTTTCTTGTAACTCATCTTTTCTGTCAAAATTTAATATTTTGAACTTCAAACCATGATTTCAAGGGGTTATACCTTGAATATTGTAATAGATATCACACCATTCTTCACAAATGAGCTAGTAGAATCTGACTGTCTACTTATTTTTAAGTTTGGACCACTTTCAGAACAAAGTGGTCAACAGCTCTATTGATTTTATTCAATAATCCATTACAAGTTTCAACCTTGTTTATAGCTTGTGAAATAAAGGTCATATATGCATTTTTACAGTAGGTAAATGGTGAATTTATCTTTGGTTTATCTCTCTATCTTGTATATTTCAATAGATATCCGCTAAAAGCCATGAATATATGCGTTAACCAAAAAGTGCATATATTCAGCTTAATTCCTTAGGTAATGACTTTAGAGATTAGCTTTATAATTGTTTTATGTGTTGATGTTTATGGAGAATCTAATGGTACAGTTTATTTGACATGTTGTTTCATTGGTTCCTGAGATAAATGAGGTTTTGTACCTTTTCTATGATATTATTACTTATACTTCAGTAATTATTGACTTTTCAGATATGCCATAAAAATAACATATGTGTATTTTACCATGAGGAATCTAATGGTGTAATTCATTTCAAATTTTCATTCATTATATTCTGAGTTAATTCAGATTTTGTACTTATTGATGGTATTTTACTAATTTTTGAGATAATTATCATAAGTATAATTATTACAGAAATTTTGCTGTGACCTTTTTGGATATGTGGTCATATCTCAAAGGCTCACAAAAATTACCCATCCCATTTCCAAAGGATGATGGACACAATATTTTCAGAGGAAATATTTAAAATATAGATGGTGGTATATATTGATGATATCATTATATACTCAGAGACATGGGAGGACCATGTGAAGTATATAGGAAGAGTACTTAGTAAATGCACACCCATTAATCTGAAAATTTCACTTTGGGAGTGTAATTTTGGCCAACAAGAACTATTGGAACTAGGACATAAAGTCTCAGACCTTAGCCTGGCAATAGATACGAACAAAGTAACAGAAGTACTGAAAAAACCAGTACCAAAGAACATCAAAGAAATGCAATCTTTCCTTGGGTTTGCTAGCCACTACAGAGACTACATCAAAAACATTCCCCACATAACTAGTAGTCTATACAAGCTATGTTCAAAAGATGTAGTTTTTGAAATTACCAAGGAAAGGAGGGATGCATATGAGAGGATCAAATATGAACTCACTGATGCACCTGTTCTCATATTATATGACTTTGAACTAAAATTAAAGCTATTTATAGATTCATCTTGTAGTCAAGGCCTAGGAGCAGCCCTTCACCAAAGACAAATTGTGGATGGTGAACCAAGGGAAGGAGGAATATGATACATCTCCAGGAAATTGAAATATTCAGAGGACAGGTATGGAGCTACTAAGACTGAATGATTATTTTTAGTCTGGAATGTAGGAAAAATTTATTATTACTTGGAGGGTGCAGTCTTTGTAGTCTACACAGACTTCACAGCCTTTAAGTCTTTGCTTAACATGAAGACTACAAATAGACAAATGTTGAGATGGCAAATAGCCATCCAAGGGTATAGAGGTAATATGACCATCATATACAAAGAAGTCAAAAGCCACACTAGTGCAGATGGCCTCACTAGATGGCCACTGGACAATGTCAAAAGAAACCCAGCTTATGAACCTGAAGTAGCTGCCAAAATTCCTATCCATTTCATGGAAATAGAAAGGAGAAAGAGCTCTAAATCTTCTGAATGGGAACCAGAATTTGGTACCTCAGAAAGCAATAACACTGAACCAGAAGGGACAGAAACTCCCATATTGGGAATAAGCTCCTCAGAACTGCATAATGAATTTTTCAGTGCACTCACCAAAACTTACTAAAAGAAAAAGAAGTGTAGCATATTGTTACAACTCCTTCATCAGAAGTACAGGAGCCCAGAACTTGAATTCCAGTTAGAGGAGCCCTGGTTGAGGGACTATAAGGATAATAGATTTTTCCTTATATATGTACTACTATATCACAGAGAGAAGCATACTAGTGCCCTCACAGTGATAGACAGAGACCACATATCCCTGATCCTGAAAGAATGACATGACTGCCCCTATATGGGACACATTAGTCAAGACAGGACCAAAGAGAGGGTAGCAAGCACAGCTTGGTGGCCCCTATGGGAACAATAGTTGAGTGAATACATAAACACTTGTGAGAGATTTCAGAAGGCAAACAGAAAAAATGGGAAGAGATGTTGGTTACTTCAACATATAGAGGAACCCAAACACCCATGGGAAACCATCAACATGGACTGGGTCACAGGACTAGTCCCAGGAGGCAAGGAGAACTTCAATTCTTGCCTAGTCATAGTTGATAGGTATAGTAAAACTGTAAGGTGCCTACCATGTCACAAGGAAAACACAGATATGGATACAGCCTGGTTATTCTGGAATGAAATAATATCCACATGTGAAATCCCTAAAATCATCATTAGTGATAGGGACCCAAAACTCACATCAGAATTTTGGACCAACCTCTATGACATGCTTGGAAGAAAACTTGCATTTAATACAGCTTTTCATCCACAGACAGATGGTCTAGCTGAAAGGATGATCCAGAAAATTGAGGATATCATAAGAAGATTCTGTCCATATGGAATGGAATATAAGGACCATGAAGGATATACCCATGACTGGGTCACACTTCTACCAGCAGTCCAACTGGCCTACAACACCAGCCAGCAATTTACCACAGGGAAATCACCATCACTGGCAGAAAAAGGGGTGGAACCCTCTATTGTCTGTGGATCACTTGAAGAAAAATCTTTTGACTGTCCACTTCACAGCCAAAGACTTCCATGACATGTGGAAGAGAGCATGTGATACAGATTCCAAGTTCATAGCTGAGGCGAAAGAGTACAACAAACAGAGGTATGACAAAACACACATGGAACCAGACTTAAAAGAAGGGGATCAAGTGTTAGTATCTACACTCAACTTTAACAACCTCAAGCGACCAAAGAAAATGAGAGACTTATTTGTGGGACCCTTCACTATCATCAAATTCATAGGGAAAAATGCAGTTGAGGTTATACTTTCAGAGGAATTCTCTAGGAAACACCCAGTATTCCCAGTGAGTTTGATCAAACCCTACTTCCAGAAAGGGGTAGATAGGTTCCCCTCCAGAAACAAGACATAGTGGAGGTGGAAGACTCCCCTGACCCTGTGAAAAGAATTATCAAGTCCAGGAAGATCAGACTGAATGGTAAAGACAAGAGACAATATTTGGTCATATTCAAGAACCAAACAGCAGATAAGGATAAATGGTTGGCAGAAGATGTCATACTAGATGGTAACCTTAAACTGAAAAGATCCAGAGCCTCTAGGAGGGCCAAACAGTCTCATCAATGATGAGCCTTTTTTGAAGGGAGGGTGTGTCATCCTGTGACTCAAACCAGAGCATAAGCATGACAGGCAAATACCATAAACCAATGGTAGAGAAAAATACCACCAAAAAATGGATCTGAGCCAAACCAGCTCAAAAGTTATCAAAGGAAAGAGGAAGCTAACCTGCTTCACGATATACAAGTCCCATCACCATAGGATAACAAATAGCAAAGTCATTCCTGCTCAAAGAAATTTCTGAGCATGAACCTTATTTTTAACCTCTCATCTGAAATCCAGAGAATGAGGGTAGCCACCGCAAAAGGATATTCAGCCTTAATATTCAAGTAAGGGCTATCCAATGGTACTAGCCAAATTGTGCTGGCACCAAAACTACAGAGGTTATGACCAAAATAAGGTGAAATAAGGGTGAATAAAATATTCAACTCTCATTCAGCTTCTACAGTTTTAGTGTGAGATACATCAAGTGGGGTCATTTTGGAAAGAGCAGAAAAAGGGCTATCTGATGGTGCCATCAAAAAATCAATTTTAATTAATTTTAGTCACAAAGAGGGTCCCCCGTACCCTGATTCAGTGCAGATATGCGTTTAATACCATGTGTTCACTCCAAAGCTCATTTACCACCAAGGTAATTACTTTCTCTTGTGTATGCAATTAGCTTGGTGGTAAATCAGCTTTTGAGTGAACACGTGGTATTAGAGCCAACTATCTCTGCTTGAACCAGGAAAGCTGAAGCCCCAAAAAGTACTTCTGCTATGTCTATATCCAATCCATCAATAAGAATTGTTCTTGGATCAAATTTATTATGAGGCACAAATCTAGAATAAATTTTTTGGGGAAAACAATTTCCATACAGATTTTGAGAAAATCATTTATCTGTATAACAAAAATTGAACATGGCATAGCTCTGCCATATCTAATGTTACCCATACCAAATGGGGTACCATTGTTTAGATCTCATTCAGGAATACAAAATAAACCAACTTTGAGCTTAATATCTCAAAAACTGACAAAGGTATAGCAGTTTTAAGGTTAGAATCCCACAGATTGGCCAATACACCTTTACTGTGGGATACTATCCCATAGCTATTATTATGAGGTGTTAGATAGACAAAGAAGCTTTTTTATAATTCAATACCTCATAGTTCATACAATACTGGGGTCCCATACAGGTTTTGTACAGCCTTCTATGCGTAATACATGTCAGAAGAGGGCTGTGTGGTCCCCAGATGAAAATTTTCACCATGTATTGGGGAAAACTGCACATATGTGGTTTCAAAACCACAAATGAGCCCAATACAGAGTATACAGGTCTTGTGAAACCCACAAGCCATTACTATGAAGTGGAAAATCTTCACTTCCTCTATGAGGATGGTCTAGATGACCTTTCCACCCTGTTTCAGGATGAAAGGAGGCCTTTTCTCTGCCAGAAAATGAATCCCCATCCTGCTCTTGAATTCCTATGTAGTACAACTGTCAAAAAAGCTATAATAATGGAAGAAAATCCAGTATTCCTTAATATTAGTGTATTGTAGCTCTCATTATAGTAACCCAACTGGTAAGACTGCACCCAGGGCTTTCCAAAGCACTCACCACCACTCTTCAATAGTAGTAAGGCCTTTAAACCTCTATTTAAAGCCCTTTTTAATCCTAATTATCCATGTCAAAGTCATATGTAAATTTTTGAACACTATTATTACTACTTCATCATAGACTCAGCCTGACAGGAATACTATCCCATAGCTATGAATATGAGGTCTCAAAGTGACAAAAAACCTTGTGTGTACTTCAATAACTCATATTATGACCAATATGGGGTTCACTAACACATTATATACAGTATTTTATGCACCTGACTGGTCAAAACATGTCTGTGAGGAATTCAGATGAAAACTTTAACCCTGTATTGGGGAAACTTAAACCACAAGGCCACCATTGAGAGTGAAAGATACTTAACTCCTTCTATGTGGTAAGGTCCAGAGGCCCTACCACCCCTTTTCAGGATAAAAAGGGACCTTTCTCTACCCAAAAGAGAAATCCCCCTCCTGCTCTTGAATTCCTTTGTAGTAAGAGTGTTAACTACAACAGTACCCTTGGAAAAGAACAAGGTTATAATTGGAATTGTGATTTTTTAGTCTTTATTCTAATAAATCAATTAATAAACACTGAAACAAACATTTTTTGAAGCATTCAACATACCTATACTTATAGCTGAGCCCTTATAATCTCTAAAATTACTTTATTTACCATGTCACACTCATGGTCTCAGTCTTGTAAATATTATTTTATAGAGTCATCCTGACACTGAGCCTCAAATCTTATAAACTCTAAATATATGATAAATCATTGAGAATTATTGAGCAATTAATTATATCTGTAATGATATTTATCTCAACTTAATGGTTTTAAAGAAATTGTATTGGTTTCTTTTTCAAATCCTACACAACCTCTATATATACTCCATAATTTTTGTATTTTTTTAATATTTTCACCTACATAGAAGAAAGCTTTAGTGTTTGGAATTTACTTCTATTTAGAAATATTCAAGAAAGTCGTATTTTTTATATTAATCATGCTTTTATAAATAGTTTCTATTAGATATTTCCAGAGTTAAAAAAAATGAAAAATCACTAAAATAATTCCTTCTTAGCTTTATTGACATATTTCACATATCTATTGAAAGAAATCAGTTCATCTTTATTTTCAAATTATATTAAGCTACATTAAGCCCATATTATTGGGAATTTTCTTTTTCCAAAATCCTTTCTTGAAATTCTGAAAAAATCAAAGAAACAATAATAACACATTATCATTGTGTTCTTCTCAATTACATATTAGAGGTAAAAAGATCATAATCTCCAAAGATATTTTCAGAGTTTAATTAAATACTATACTCAGAAGAATTTGGATTATAAAGAATAAATGTTCTCAGAATAATTAGTAAGTCAAATTTAAAAACAGTCATAGTTGTTTTATGAAAAAGTGAATGAAAAAAATGGTCAGTGTTTATGAGATTTCTATACTTTATTTTTCATTTTTCTGAAATTCTATTCCATTTATTCCAACTACAATAATAATTTTTTTTCATTTAGCAATTCATAATATTTTTATGAAATATTATCCAAGCTTTTGGGAAAGACCTTTCATAACCAAACCATAAATTAAAACATTTCAAAAAAATCAAAGATGGGTTTTTAAGTATATAGCTACAGCCTTACAGTGAATTCCATTTTTAAGTGCCAAAACAGGGACCAAATTAATTAATTAAGTAAATAAAAGAGCTTATGTAGTAATTCTGGGGGGGGGGGGGGGTTAGTAATCTAGACTAAGGCTGCAAACAACACCTGTGCCTAAAGCTCAGGTGCATAAATTCTAAAAATAGTAGCATGGTGCCTTGGACCTGTGGCCCAGGATCCTCAAAGCAAGGAATTTACCACAGATATATTTAACTCTATTAACCAATACAGGACACAAATTCCAGTCCATAAAGCAACCCTTTAATTTCTTTTTCAAATTATAACAGTTAAAAAAAGAAAATATACATTGAATACTGTGAATTGAAATATTAATTCTGTACAGCCCATCTTACAAAGTCCCAAAAGCTTTCATACATCTGACTTTAGATGGCCAAAAAAACAGATAATTACAAGCCTTGAGCTTGACAGTTTACTTCATATTGTCTTTTTTGTTCATTTACCATTTCTCCAGCTCTCTCAAGCCTAAAAGAATCCCATTTAATACCATAAATAGGCTTTATTTATAATAAAAAAGGTCTTATTAATTGATTCATACTTTCAGGACAAATGAATCAAGAACTTTGGAATGTATAAGGGAGCTAGAAATTCTTATTTAATGAATGCTTGACTTATTCAAATTTGAACAAAAATAATTGGATATAAATTTTACTTTCAAGGAAAAGGGAGAATAATTTACATTTATTGTAGGAATTTTACCTATAATAGGCCTATATTTTGATAGTAAAGGTTTTTTCATGGATTTATTTTTGAGTAACACATAGTCTAGCAATCTTGGGGTTTATTTCTAAACATAAAAGTGAGATAGGAAAGGTAATTCACTCATTATGATGGAAATACAGAAATGAGGTTGTTGAAATTAAATAATTTATATGTAATGAGCTATGAGAAAAGAGATTGGATATTAGTAGTGAAGATTCTGAATGTTGGTGGACAGTGGTACCTTCAAATTACTTGATGAAATCAATTTGAAATCATTATACAATGGAATTTTGGTTGTGTATTCTATGCCTATCCCAACATTCAATACTTTTAATCTAATTGAACTTGAAAAATTGTTGTTGCATGATCTTTATAAAGGAATTTTACTCCTGTGAGAGCTAAAGTAGCTGGATATTTCTGTAGAGATTAATTTTAAAAGTAGCTTCTTTTTTCAAAAAAAAAGTAAGCACAGCACACATAGGATAAGCTCTGTAGTTATTATGTGTTTCTTTTGTCTAGCATATGGTATATGATTCATACTAATTCAATATAATAAAAATGAAAATAGATTCAATTCATAATTGTATTGAAATAATTGTATAAGAAGATAACTAATATTTAACATATCTTCTCAAAAAAAGAAAATGAAAGAATTAAGAAAATTATATGAAGGGTTCTGGAAACAGCACATAAGCCATGAAAGGTTTCTGAAACTTCATGACTAGAACAAATAAGTGGACTCGTGGACTTTATTTTAAAAGAAATTGCCAATGCCAAGTTTTGAGGAATCTTTGAATTGTTTCCCCATATTTTCTCACATGTGGGATATTCAAATCCCAATATTTTTCATATTTCTTTTGCCAAATCTCTAAATTGGCCAAAGTTTTTTAAAAATTAGTGAAAATAATTCCCAATTATGAATTTTCCTCATTTTTTTCTAAAAAGAAGGGGTCAATATTGATAATGAAAAACCAGAAGCCCATAATTTTGGGAATTCTTTGGGTGGACCAAGTGTAGGCCCAAAAGGTGAACTGCTTTCCAATTTTTCATGTTTCGGATATTACTTTTTGTCAAGAAAAAAGTTCCATATTTTTGATGAGAAAGTGAGTGAAGGGGGATTGAATCAATAAATAAAACAGAAAAGGGGAGAACTGTGATGGCTTGTATATACAAAAAACACCAATAATAATTTGGATCTGAATCAATCTCTAAAGTAGTGAATTTTTTGAAATTTCATTAAAAATGTCATGAATTTCATCAACATTGCAATCGTTTTAATCAAAAATGAGGTATTTGGGGAAAAATAAAGAAAATTGGTGTGGAAAAATTTGATAAATTTGGTTTGAAAAGGTGTTTTTGAAAAAGAAATTTGGTTTGGGGGGTGAGAAATATTTTTTGAAAAATTTGTGTTTGTTTTTTTGGAGGAAGAATGTGAAAAAATATGTAAAAAAATGTGTCAGGGTTTTTTTTCTGGAAGAACCCTTTTTTTGAGAGTTTTGGAAGGTTTTTTTTTTGGTTTTTTCAATTGAATAGGGGCCTATTACAAGAATACAATGGTTGTCAAAATCCTCAACAGCACCATTGGATGTTGCAACCTCCTTCTGTTTTTTCTCACTATCCTTTCATCATATCATGCATATTAGTTCCCATCCATATCCCTAGAAAAACGTTTTTAAGGAGAACGTTTGTGTATCTAGAATCTACTCTCCTCATGTTATTACTGCTGTACTTTTTCCTTTGTCTGCTTAATTTGTCTGCTGCCGCCTCCCTGCCTTCCCTGACTTACTAAAGTATTGACTCCTATAAATTACTTCTTAAAGGAAATTTCCTCCTTTTGTGTGTTTTCTTTCATATTATGAGACAGGGCTCTTTTCCTTGCTCATAAAAATACAAACAATCCATCAAAATGGGTAATTAATTAACTACTGAGCTTTAAAACAAGTTAAAACTTAATTTTTCCAATTACATTGATTGGAAACAATGCATGTGTTCTCCTCTTCTCATTCAAGGATATTAAGACATGGTTATCAATACAGAGACCCATGAAAAAGCTTCCAAACAACTTAAAATTGATCCAGATAGGAGACATATAGCATATGCATCATCAGCATAAACTGTGATGTCAAAGTTGCTTCCCAATTCAACCAAAAATGTGACCTAAATCCTTCTTCACTGTGGGAACTACTTGAAAAACACTACCTAACTAAGAAATTTTTTTCTACCTTCTTATCTCAATCTAAGTTCCTTCAAAGCATAGAAAGGGTACAAGAACATACACAAAACCTGTGCAAATTTAAGGTGTGGATATGAAAATTTGATTAAAAATCAAGTACTTTTTCTGTCCTCAAAATATTTTTAAGGTAAAAATTGATTAGAAATAGTATTAAATAAGATTTTTAAGAGAAAACATGCCAATTTTATTGTTTTTAACTTTATTATTATAAAACAATGATATTATAAAGATTTTCTGTTTTACCAACAATAAAAGTTATTCAAAAATACTCTACAAGAGATATTTAAGGCTACAAAAGAAATTTCTTCAAGAGAAATTTTAATTGGAATTAATTAAGAAAAGAACTGAAATTAATTAATATAAGAACAGAGTCTTTGAAAATATTATTAAAGAGAAAAAATTCCCAAAAGTGACTAGAGTGAATTTGGAAACAAAGTGTTAAAGTTAACAGTGATGAAATATGCTTCAATTCACTTATGGGGTGGTTCAAGGGGTAAAAATGATTATGAGAGTTACGAAATATGATAATAATACTTTGTTCATGTAATTAAAAGGTTAAAAAACATTTAAAAAGGGTGTTTGGAATCGTTTATTGATTGGTTTAACAGTGTTTCAACTAATTATAAAAGGAAAAGATTCTAACATGAAGAGAAAAGTGGGGCAAAGAAGACATTCTTTTATAGCCATCAATTCTCTTACTCAAAAAGTAAAATTTTCCCTTGTCAGTCATGCAAAACACTCTGACAACAGAAAAGCAAATTATGGCATCATTGAACCCTGGTCCAGACCAAAGAAGGGATGGTTTAGCCATTTTGGACCCTAAAATCAGCCATTGCTATAGTAATACCTGGTTTTAAGCCTTCAAAACACGTCAGAATGTGTGTAAGAGACGTAAAAACCAGTTCAAACTGCTTTCACAACGTTTTTTTTATCTTAAGGGTAGTGTTACCCTCTTGGCAACAGTCAAAACTGCCCTGGTTGGTATCAAAACCTCATCATCAATTGAGACACAGACCCTGTGAATCAATTACAGGCCAAAGGTGGTGAACGTTTGTGTGAATTTTGACATATCACGCCTTTCAGAAAGGAATTTTGGGATCAGGCTCCCCCTTGGAGCCAAGATTCCTTTCCCCCCAGAATCAATCTTTCCAATTTATTTTTTCTACAACTTCTCATCATCTATTATACTTATAATTTAAATATGTAGTTCAATTGAGTTTTTACAGTACACAACTGTAATAATTTACACCTCATATGTAAATTAAAGCTCACTTATGTAATACACACGCATATTTTGACATTTCAATTGAAAATACTTTGATTCTTCATAACTTCTAAACTTCACAAAACACCTCAATTTTAACACAGAACCTGATGGTTAACACCACATGTGTTTTTAATTAAAGTAAGGTTTTGAGGATTTTCAACTTTTGTACAGAAAATACTAAAAACTTAATTTAAGCTCATTTAGAGTTGAGTTACAGAAATTCTACCCAGAGGTGACCCCACCTTAATTTTTATGAGGAGTCCAATGGTAAAATAATTTCCATATATTTATTTTTAAGATCAAAAGTTATAATAATTTTTATTTAAATTTTTTCCACAAATATTCTAATTTTGGTATTTTTGTTGAAAATTCATTTTTACTTAATTTTTTCAATTAAAAATGTGTTTTCACAAATTCAAATGTCAATGTAATTTTATTTTTAAATTATAATTAAGCTTTAATCTTTGTGTTTAAATTTATATTTATATTTATATTTATATTTTTGTTTTGATAATATAAATAAATTTATTTTATTTAGAATTGTATATGGTTTTATTATTTGTGGTCTTTTGGCTTTCTGAAAATACCTCTAAGGCTCACAGCAACCTAATAAATGAAAATTCCATAAAACCCTCAACTGTCCTTCATTCCGTTGTAGCCATGTGGATCATGATAAATCTTCCAGGAGAATACAAACTCTATGGCTTAAATGTAGAATAGATAAATCACCTCCCACACTCAACAAAGCTTTTGAGGAAATTGAAGGGGCGATTCAGCAAAATGAAGATAATTATGAAAAACAAGTGTTACTTCCAAGAAAGAAAGAAAAAAACAGTGATGAAAATATTCAATATCATACTTACCCCACTTGTAGACCAGGATTTCAGAATCCTCTCACTCAACATCCAGAGTCTAAATGCACAAACCTAAAACTGGGAAAATTCACAACCAATTTTCTCTGGAGCCCCAGAAAGAAATACCAAATTCTATAGTTATTGACTCTGGATCCTCAAACAGAATTTTCAAAACTCAGAGATACTTTATCACCTTCTTTCCCAAAGAAGAAGAAGTCCTCCTTGCTGATGGATACAAAATTAAAACCCCTGGCTCTTGTACAATAAGGATTGAACTACCTCACATGTACCTAATAATTAGGAATAGCCTTCTAATTCCTCAACTTTCAATTAATATACTTGCTCTAAACTCCTTTATTTATGCCAATTACACTATCAAAACAGCATCAAACACCAAATGTTTTAAGGTCCTTGACACCAAAGGCAACATAATTCTCAATGGATCTTATGAAAGTGAGAACATTTCTATATTCCAACAGAAACCAATGCTTACAATTTCACCCTTACATCAGCTAAAATCATTGACCTTCATCAAGCCTATGGTCACCCTTCCACTGACTATTTTAAAGAAATTCTCAAAATATAAACATACCTCCTTTGAATTGCACCACCTGTTACATTAGCAAAAGGGCTAGAACCCCCTTTTCTTAATCTTTTCCAATACCAAGCAGAAAACTCAAAGTTCTTCACCTTGACCTCTGCAGTCCTATCTTTCTCAAATCAATCTCAGGAAAGAAATATTTTCTTATAATTGCCAACAGTTTTTCTCCTTACATATGGATATACCTTTTAAAAGCAAAATATGAATCAAAAGATATCATCAAAAACCACATCTACAAAGTCAAAAGACAAGCAAGCCAGCTTTTAGGAAGAATAGTTTCTGACAATGGTTCCAAATTCAATAATAACAATATCTCTTCTCCCTTTTCTCAGAAAGGTATCTCCCACCTGAATTCCGCTTCATACACCCTTGAGAAAAACCCCTTTTCTTAAAGTGGCAATCAAACCACTGTCAATAAAGAAAGATTTATCCTGAATGATTCCTGACTTGACCTTTCTTACTGGGCTGAAGCAGCACTTACTGCTGTATATTTGGAAAATCTCACTCCTCACAAATTGTTAAATTTCCTCTCACACTTTTTCAAGTGGCATAATAAGCTCCCCTCCTTGAACCATTTACATCCTTTTGGGTGCAAAGGGATTTTTCTCACACCATCTCCAGAAAGCAAATTTAATCCCAATGGGAAGGCTGGAATTCTACTAGGATATGAGGAGGGGAATTGATTGTTTTTTATTCTGGAATTGGAGACAGGTAAAGTAACTGTAACCCATCATGTTAAATTCAATGAACCCAGTTTTCCTACCCATCTAAATCATCTACAAAATCCTGATGATAATTCTTTTACTATTTCTGCAAAATTGATCATACAGCCCTATAGCAACTTGGTTTAAGAATAGAAGATGAAAACTCACTAAAAGTCAATGAAGCTAAACCCCTACCTGCTGAACTCCCCCAAACAACTGAATTGTCAATAATCTATGATGAGGTTCCAGAATCCTCCATGCACAAAGCAATCCCAAACAGAAATACATTACCAAATCCCTCCAACACTCCCAAGCGAGTGAAGGGGTATATTTGGTCTAATGATCCAATCAATAAAGCAGAAGAAGTAATTGGTGATGTAGAAGACCCATACAGCATTTTTGACAAGCCGAGAAGGAAGAAGTATACAGCCAATTTCTCCAAACTCCTCCACAATGACCCTAAAAACTATAAACAAGCAACGAGTCATGAAGACTCTGAAAATGGGAAGAAATCCATTTATCAAGAGCTAAGAAACATGGACAAACATAAATTTGGTCACCTTTCTCCAATGAAAAGAAATAAAAGCCTTAACCACTACTTGGGTATTCAAGAAAAAGACTGACAAAAATGGAAGTCTCACCAAATACAAAAAAAGACTGTATGTAAGAGGTTTCGACCCGAGAGAAGGAATTTACTATTACAATGTCTTCTCCCCTACTGGCTGTCATACCTTTCTCCATTTACTTCTTATGCTATGTAATCTCTATCAATTCAAGATCAAACAGATGGACGTTTGTTGTGCCTTCCTGAAAATCCTCTATACCTCTATTGTCCTGAGGGTTACAAAACCCAAAAATTAAAACATTCTCAAGCTAAACAAATTAATCTATGGACTCAAGAAAGGTATGCTCCTCTGTCACCATTCTTTGAAAATATCCTCAGAAGAGATAGGTCTTGTCCCATGCTACACTTACCCCTGCCTATTCTACTCCAAAAATCCTGATAAACCCATGTGGCTATATGTTCATGTTGAAGACCTTATCTTTGGAAGAAGTTAGAGCTTTGAATTTGAAGAGAAGGTAAATAAATCCTTTGATAAGGAAGACTTAGGTACCATCAAATTTGTGCTGGGGAGAAGAATCACATAAGAAGCAGACTGCATCACACCAATTCAAGACAAACCCATCCATAAGATCCTTGATGGATTCAAAATAAATAATTGTGAACCATAAGATCCTTGATGAATTCAAAATAAATAATTGTGAACCATAAGTCTCCCGATTACCATCACGGATTAAAGAATTTAAGAAAAGAGCAGAACCACCATTCAGCTACCAACAAGCCATTGGACTACCTCAATATTTGGCTCAATGCACCCATCCTGATTTATCCTTTTTCATATCTTTTCTCTCTCAATTTTTAGAAGCTCCAAAAAAGTCAAAATTTGAGGCACTAGACCATGTATTCAAGTATTTATTAGGCACACAAAACTATTCTCCTAAACTTGGACAAAACAATATTCAACACAATTTATCTGGAATAGTAGATTTTGGGGGAGGCTCAAAATATTGGAAATCTTCCTCTGCCTAAAAGATTTATTGTTCTGGAACCATTGGGTGGTAATCTCACAAGCAAAAGGTTGTAGAACTTTCCTCTGAATAATGCAAATAAAATTCTATGACTGAATGCAGTAAAGACCTTTTGTGGGAAAAACAACTCATATACAAGGCAACCAAGAAAAATTGCTTAGTAATACTTCAATCAGATAGCCAAAGTGTGATTGCAATTTCATCCAATCATATATATAATCACAACACTATACACATTAATTTTAGACTAAATTCCATTTGAA
The DNA here is from genome assembly GCA_023105745.1 of Austropuccinia psidii. NCBI lineage: Eukaryota > Fungi > Basidiomycota > Pucciniomycetes > Pucciniales > Sphaerophragmiaceae > Austropuccinia > Austropuccinia psidii. The sequence continues at coordinate 32,443,060 of JALGQZ010000009.1, read as the reverse complement.
ACTTACTAAACAACAAAGAAATCTAAATCAGATATCTCCTCAACGGTGATATTTTAGTGGATTCTTTCACTAAAACCTTTACCACAAGAAGAACGTATAATCACCTTAAGTCCATCTTTAGCTTTTCCTCAAAATAACTAGTTAAAGAGCTATATAAGAATAGAATAGTTCTCAAACTCCTCAATGGCACCATTGAACCTTGTAAACTCCTTCTTTTTTCCTCACTATCCTTTTGTCATATCATGTATATTAGTTCTTATCCAAATGACTAAAAGCAAATCCTTATAAGGAGAGCCTTCATGTATCTATTATCTACTCTCCTCATTTTATTACCACTCTCCTTTTGATTTAATCTGCTTAACAGGTCCGCTTCTGCCTCCCTGCCTTCTCTGACTTACTAAAGTATTGACTCCTGTCAATTACTTACTAAAGGGTCTTTCCTCCTCTTGTGTGTTGTCTTTCACCTATAGCATTCTGTACACGTTTTTATAATTTTTCTTATGTGTATGATTTTACCAGAAACCTATATGAATTATGTTCAGAGTGTAATATCTTAATTCTTGAAGAATTTTTAAGAAGAAAACTCCATGATAAATAAGGATCAAGAATAAAATGTTTAAGAATAAATGAAAATCTTGAATAAATTGTTTATAAATATCTATATTTAAATATATGAATTGATATAAATTATTATTAAGATAATATTTTTTGATTAATCCTTCTGGAAATTAGATCAAATTGAAGTGGATTTTCAATCGATTTCAAAAATCCTTTTCATTTCAAAAGAAAATAAATAAATAAGATCAATAAATTACCATATTAATATTGTTTTTTTTTTGAAAACCTTGTATTTCATTCAGTTATCAAAAAAAAAGAAGAAAAGTCATTTTGATTAAAAATGTCTTTTGATAATAATAAAAATTTTTTACCAAGAGAAAAATTAATGCAATTAGGAAATGAATTTCAGAAATATTTGAAATAAAATAATAATAATAATTATTATTATTCAATAAAATATTTTAAAACATATGAGGTAAATCACAAAAGCTGTTTTTTATCATTTCATGAAATAATAGAGTTTTTTTACAAAAACACTCAAAATGAATTTAATTAAAGCTATGTTGAAGCTCTGTAACATGATTTAATGTCATAATTTATCGAAGGTAATCTGTGATAAAAACATTCATTCTTTTAAAAATTTAATTTTTTTATATCGTTTCCTCTAATGAATTTAGCTTCTTTCACTTGAAATATTTTCTCAAACCAAATCATAAAAGTCTTTAAGAAAAGGAATTTATTGAAATTAGTCATATTTGTTTTTTTGGAGATAATAATAAGTCTGATTGAATAAATTGAAAGGCGTATGAGTCGAATCCGATGTAAATTGAAATTGAAAGAATCTTTGACATACAGATTGATTTCCATTAATTGTGCTTGATACCACAATGGTTCATATAAATGAGAGTCATTTTAAAAAACTCAGAAAAATGAATCAGAATGAAACCAGAGCTACAAATATATAAAATATCCAAAAGCTGCATAAGGAATGAAATTGGGTATAGCTTTACTGTTCCAGAGCTACGTCAATGCACTATCCAACAGATAACTGTGCATATCATGGCTGAAACTAATGATAATGTTTTAATTTTTTCTATGAATATTATTTTTAATATATTTATCTTTTCTATAGTCATTAAATAAAAGCACAATGGTTAATCATTATCATAAGAATCCCAATGAGGATACAAATGGGGGGAAGAGAAGAGTTTAAGACATAAGAGAGGAAATAGAAGTTTAAAAATTTGCATTAAAACCCCTTTAAAGTATTGATATGAGTAATCTTTAGAAAGGTATATGTTTACGAGTCCACTGAAGTAAAGGGTTTATCCATATTGAATTTCCTTGAATAAGATATAGGTTATGGATTTTGAGAATCGAAATCAGTTTCTTTGAGCTGAAAGGAATATATTACATCAGATTCTATTCTGACAAGGGTCTTTTGAATCCTTGTTTTATTTGAAGGAATCAAAAACTATCCTTGATATTTTGGATATATAATGTATCTTGCGAATTAAATAGCTTTCTATTTATCTTGAGATAGTCGTCTCACAGTGCTTGGATTATCCCAGTAAGGAAAATTGTTACTTCAAATAGCTTTAAAGAAATATCTTGATATTATGAAAAAAATAAAGGCTTTGAATGATGGTTAGTAATCCAATAGGTAATTTGCAGTTAATGAAGATTAAGGGATTCATGGAGATGATCAAGTTTGGACAATATAGTATAGAATAATTATTCTCAAAATTTCTAAGTAATTATTCTCTTTCACTTTTATTTGGGCCCATGCGGCCTGAATGAATTGATTATATCTATACTATTTTCTTCTATGTGGGCCTAAAAGCATATAAAACCTCACCTCATATACAGTCTCCAACTATTTTTTTTTCAATTGAAACTCATTTTATCCCTATATATCGTTTAAAATTAAAAGATCTCAATTGATATTATTATTCCATTTTTGAATGAATAAATTCTTTTTTTCGGATTTTTTTGTTTGAATTTCACTTATTAATTTGTGTTACTGATACATTTTAGTTCTTTTCTCTTCCTATTATTATATTCTATTTGAGTTGATTTTCAGAGTTCTGAAGCATAATTTTCGTAAAATTATAATTTCAATACTTTAGTTTTAAGACATACCATAATATTTCAGTATAATATTTGTGAAGAAAGAATTTCTTAATTAATACTCTTTTCAACCTAGCCATGTATCTATTGGCTAAAAAAAATAATATTTTACTTCCTAGTAGTTTCTTGAATCTCTGATAATTGGACTGGAAGCCAAAAAAGAGACCCCAGATAGCATTTATACCATACGAAAGCTTCATATTCAATTAATTATTTTATCATTTCTTTCATAGTTCAAATTAGAACACAGCTCAATGTGAAGACCATAAGTAAAATTTATCTTTTTCAATCTATTCTCTAGAAGTTTATCATTGATATTTTTTTCATGAATTAACCATCGATACTGGGGTTATTTATATGCAGAGATAAGTAGAGAGAGAAGTGTGAAGCGAATTTAATTAATCCTTTCTGAAAGGATAGTATATCATTAATTTTTATCTCAACAAATTGAAGCTCATAAGTAAGATCTCCTTGGAGTGTAGTGCTCCAGCCTTAAAAGTGACTTTTATTATCTTTAAAGGTAGAAAATTAAATAAAACGTTTTTTAAATTTAAAGGAGACCTGGACAGTTCACAACTACTTTTGAGATAATTTCAATATGAAATAACTTCAATAAAATCAATATTTCTGGTTTAAAAGAGAAGCTGCACAATATAATTAACATTACTAATTGTAAGAGAGAATTATAGAGGTATTTTTTATCCAATACCCAAAAGCTTTTCATAAAAAATATATACAGCCATCAAGAAAAATAAGAATTCCCCTCATTCTCTTGAATTTTAAATATCATTTCTATTGTGAGATTTTTCTATGGATATCTTCATTATATTACTATTAATAAAGAGTACTATGAATGTCTTTATGAAGGGTATAATGAAAGATAAATATATCCCAGAATTAAATTATTCATTTAATAAGTATTTATGTCACTTTATTAGTACTATTCGTGTAAAAATAAGAAATAACTGTCTATTATGATTGATTAGAAAACAGTGATGATAAATATAACCTATTTTAAAGATAATAGAAAATTCCTGTTGAACTATAATTATATTTCAAAGGAATACATATATTTTTGTTTATACAAAGTAAAATTTAGAAAGAGGCTTAAAGAATTAAAGCCAGAAACTCACTAGTATTTTAAAAGAACTTTGAGATAAAAAATGGACAGGGTGTTTGATGGATAAATTGGTGGATTCAAGAAGAAAGAGAAGATGAAGTATTATAAATAAAAAAATTTGTAGTTAAAGAACTATTATAAATAGTAATATTTCCTCACTTAGAAACTTCCAATGAAATAAAAGGCTAAAAATACTCAGGAGTTATTTCAATAAAAGATTCAATCGAGCATATCAATCTATAGCAATTTAACAGATTATAAGATGTTATTTTATTTATAAGAAACTACCAAAGGCTCTTTTTAAGAATTCCAAAAAGGGGAAATAATAGTCAAAAGTAAACTGAAGAAAGCCGAAGGGAAATCAGTTGATTCATTTTTCTTAAATTTCACCATTTGTTTTGATATGGAATTATGAGAAGAACTTAATTTTATGATTTTGCATGGATAACAACCAATTTATGGCTAATAAATGATAATTTTAATTATGTGAATATTAAACCATTTCAAAATTTAAGTTAAATTATTGAATATTCTATCTATATTTTCAATTAAATCAAAGAATGTATTCTATGTGACTTTGTGAGGATCTTGTCTTTGATGAAGAATTCCCAAGAATGGACTGTAAGTAAAGATTTTAGTTGAGCTTATGATAATATAGATAATTTTTGTTTGAATTGAATATTTCAATTTTCGGAATTTATCAAGAATTCAGCATATTATATGACTAAGTAGTTTAATTTGAATAAAATTTTGAAGTTTAAATCATTTTTTCACAATAAAGGCTTTCAAGAAAGATAAAAAAACTGTTTCCAAGTAGGATTTACATGAATACCAGTCCAAAAAGAATTTAATTCACTTATTTTAATTACTTAATTGTAAAGAACTTTGATTTTATATTTTAAAATGTTTATGAGGTTCTAAGTACCCCCTTGGCATGTAAAAATAATAGCTTACCTTCTATTTTACAATTACTTAATGGCAGTTCAAAGAGTTTTATTTAATTGAAAACTCTATAGAAGAAATATTAGCACTTCCTGGAGGCCTCAGAAGCTAGGTTATCCTAACTAAGCTCAATATTCTTCACCCCCCTCAATAACCTTCTATTAATATTAAAAAATTCCTGCCTTAAGAGTGGAATTTACTATGGGAAAATTGAATATTTCTTTAAAAAATGAGTATTAAATTAATAGAGAATCAATCAAGCTGATAAAATTGGGCATGTAATATAGGTTTTTCTACAATCTCATTATTTTCACATAAAAAGGTGAAAACATGAGTTTTAAAGAATATTTTTTATTTTATTATTTTCCATTTCAGCACCTCATAGAGTCATACTTATATTATCAAGCTAATGGAGCTACCATAATAAATTTTTGAATTAGAATCCAGGTCTAGGCACAAGCCCAAGGAGCTGCTTACTCAAAATAATTAATTGATTATTTTCTTTTCTGAGTATGAAGGCAAAATGTGGTTTTTTAATACTTAAAGTGTCCTTGCACGATATTGTGTTGATCCTTTGTTTCTTTAATCACTATCTCAAGGCTCACCCTTACCACTCTTATTATCTATTATTTGATATCCTATTATATGAACACACTGAAATATAATCCAAAACCAAATATGACCAGGTATAATCATTACTTGTATGGAAAGAAGTCTAGTAGAAAAAAATTCAATGCGACTCCCCGCTATGCACACATATGACGCATTTTCAATCATATTACATTTTAAGCTATCATTATATATTTCCCTTTTGTTTTTTCATAATTATAAAGCAATTGAAATATGTGAAATATTATCCTTAATTTATAATGAACAATTATTCATTTTATTATATTAATTATTATTTCTTTCCATTCTGATCTTTACTTCTGTGTTATTATTTGATATAATTCAATTAGGTTTTTGAATTTCTGTGCTTTTGAGGTTTTAAATAAATATATCTGGAAGTGGGAACTCTAATTAGATAATTGTAAGGTTTGACTATGAAACAATAAGTAAAAAATTACTAATTTATTACTTATTGTACTCTGAATGTCCTTATAATAGAAATAAATAAGATTAAAATAATAATGATAATAAAGAAATATTATTATTATGGCGTAAAAAATATTATATTATTAAATAAATATAATAATATAATTAATATTATATAAAATTATAATATTGAAAATAATATATTAATATAAAATAATTAATATATTATAAAACTCTTTATTATTGTTACCAACAAATAATAAAGGCGTAAAAAATTGTTTTTTATAAATAAAAAACAATTAATAACAATAATATTACCAATATTAAAGTTATATATTAATATAAATACTATTTATATTAAACAAGAATTATTAAGAGTAATAATAAGAGAGAAAGTATTATAATGAGATGAAATAACCTACTTTTAACACTTAAGATAATAATTTTGAGATATTTTAGGCCAAAAGAATATAATACAACTTTTTCAAATTGTATTTACAATAAAAATAAAGAAAATTTACTAAAATTCTTGATTTTACGTGGAAATGAGTTTATAGAGAGATTTATAACAAAAACAATTAAAGAATTGATTTAATCACGTAAAAGTAGTGATTAATAATAAGATAGTCTTTGGTCTTTAATAATATAAGAGTTTTATATATAAAGAATAAAGAAATTACCTTTTATTTAATTGATTTAATGTTTTTGATGCGTCTGAGGGGAAAATAGAGTAAAAAGAGCTCTATTTATAGTAAATACCTCCCTCCTAGAGTCCAACAGGCTTCTAGTAGACGTGTACTGATCATATCCACTGGAATTGATCAATATTTTAAGGTTTGAGGGTGATTACATCATGATCAAACCATCTTACATCATTATTGCACCATTATTTAAAGTTATCACTATAACTTTAAGTTTGATGACATCAGAGGCTTGGCAGTACCCCAAATTTCGTGGATTTTATTAGTTTTAATCATAAACTAATAGTATTCACCAATTGTATCACTCTTATGAATGTTAAACTTAATTTAAGGTTACAGTAGGTGATCATAACTTCTCAATTTAAGCTCAAACTTTGATCTTCAATAACTTTTAATATTTACACGCTACAGCAATTCAGAGAGTGACTTCTGATAGCCTGGCATAACCGTATTATGCTTCCAAAAGCTTTCCATTACATCATCAAAACTCTAATTTTGATGATTTTTCTTGTAACTCATCTTTTCTGTCGAAATTCAATATTTTAAACTTCAAACCTTGATTTCAGGGGGTTATACCCTGAATTTAATAATAAAAATTACATCATTCTTCATTAATGAACTAGTAGAATCCAACTGTATACTTTTTTTTAAGTTTGGACCACTTTCACAACAAAGTGGTCAACAGCTCTGTTGATTTTTATCAATATTTCATCATAGGTTTTAACCTTGTTTATAATTTGTAAAATAAAGTTCATATCTGTGTTCTTACAGTAATTACGTGGTAACTTTATTTTTGGTTCATCATTCTATCATGTATAGTTTAGAAGATATTAGCTATGATCCTTGAATATATGCATTGACCAAAAAAGTGCATATATTCAGGATAATTCCTTAAGTATTGACTTTGAGAATTAGCTTATTAATTGTCTTATGTGTTGAAATTCGTGGGGAATCCACTGGTACAATTTATTTCACATGTTTTTTCATTGGCTTCTGAGATAAATGGGATTTTATGGTTTTTATAAGGTATTATACCTTATAATTCATTAAATATTGATTTTACAGATATGCCATAAAAATGGTATATGTGTATTTTTCCATGAGGAATCCAATGGTATAATTTATTTTACATGTTGATTCATTGGTTTTTAAGTTAAACCAATTTTTGTACCAATTTATGGTATTTTTTTGTATATTTAAGTAATTAATTTTAATGTATAATTATTCTAAGTAATTTTAGTATAATTATATTAAAGGTATAATTATTCTTAATCTTTTTTGTGACCTTATTGGGTATGTGGTCATATCTCAAAGGCTCACATTCCCTACCACCAAAAAAAAGATTGTACCACAATCTGATATGTATGATTAGGGTATCATCCACTGTGCTACCTCTTCAATAGACTTTGTTAGTCTTGAAGCTCAATAATGCTTAACTTTTTATTTTTCAGGTTTTCTTTCATGTCTGAACCTTCTTAGTAGTTTATCAGCATTTGTTATATCTTTCTCAAGTAGCCATTCATCTTCTTGAGTTGAATTTCTATACCTTACAAGGTATTCTCTTTCTTTTTTGTTTCTTGTCCTTCTTTCGTTAAGGACTTTTACTATTTTCTTTTCCTCTCCTTCTTCCAAGGGGGGAATCTCAAGTGGGGGTTTATTTCTTAGTGGAAATAACTCCTTTTTACTTGAACTGTAAGGTTTTATCAGACTTACAGGGAAGGTTGGGTGTTTGTTCATTAGTTCACCTGTGAGTTCTAATTGCACAGCATTGGGTCCATGAAGTGCTTTTATCATAAATGGTCCTGCAAAGGAATCTTTCAATTTCTTTGGGCCTTTTATGTTATTGAAATTAAGGGTTGATACTAAAACCAAGTCTCCTATTTTGAAATCAGGTGGCTTATGACTTTTATCCCATCTTTCTTTTGCATATTTAAAAGAGTCTTGCATGCATCTGTTTGCATGGTGTCTTTCTTTGTCAAGCATTATCTTGAAGCTGCTTGCTGTTGGATGTATATCCACTAAGTCCTTTTTGAGGGTATCATAAGGAAGTCTTGGATTCCAACCTTTCTCTAGCATTGCTGGTGTTTTGCCAGTAGAAGAATGGATTGATGTCTTATATGCCAATTCAAGTGCTGGTATTAGTGTACACCAATCATGGGTAAAACCATCAGAATCTTTGAATGCTAGCCCATAAGCATAGAATCTTCTGATCATATCCTCTAGGGTCTGTATCATTCTTTCTGCTAAACCATCAGTTTGAGGATGATAAGCTGTTGAGAATGATAACTTTGTCCCAAACAGGTTATGGAGATTTGTCCATAATGCTGAAGTGAACTTTGGGTCTCTGTCACTTATAATATTTTGGAATAAGCCTGTGTGGCTAATGACTTTATTCCATATCATTATGGCTGTATCCATAGCTGTGTCATCTTTATGACATGGTAAGAACATGGGGGTTTTGCTGTATCTGTCAACTAACACTAGGCATGCATTATAACTCTTGTCTCCTCCTGGAGGTAAGGCTGCTACCCAATCCATATGAACTATTTCCCATGGGGATTTTGGTTCTTGAATTTGGATCATCATTCCAAATTTCTTTCCTGTGGCTCTGTTGGCTTTTTGACATCTGTCACAGGTTTGGCAGTACTCTGCAACATCTTTCTTCCAATTTGGCCACCAAGAGCAGGTTTTCACCCTCTCTAGTGTCCTATCTTCTGAGAGATGTCCAGATGCAACACTATCATGACAATCATGTAAAATGGTGTTTATTAGTGTTCTGTCTGTTAAGGCCATAACACATGTGTGTTTTGTTCTATGGTAAAGGATTCCATCAAGGAGGTGAAATCTTCCTTCATCATATGCCTTTTTCCATATTTCATCTAGTTTTGATGAAAGTGATGGATCTTTGCAGTCTTTCATTAGAAGTTGGCTTAAGATATGGCAATTTTTGTCTGTCTTATAGCTTTCTTTTACTTGGTTAAAGAATTCTGTGCCAATGTCTGTAACACATATTCCTTCTATATGGTGCTCTTCTTGTGGTACCCATGCTGGATTGTCAGGGGTATTTGCTAGAGCCCATCTGCTGAGACCATCTGCATTTTTGTGAATATTTCCAGATCTATGAGCAATAGTCATATTTCCTCTATATTCCTGGATAGCAATTTGCCATCTCAGCATATGTCTGTTTGGAGTCTTCATATTTAGTAGTGATTTCACAGCATTACAGTCTGTGATTACATCAAATACTGTGCCATCCAAGTAATAATGCAGTCTTTCTAAAGCCCACACTAGGCATAAGCATTCCATTTGGCTTGCTCCATAACTTGCTTCTGTTGGCTTTATTTGCCTTGAAATGAAACAAATTGGTCCTTCCACTGGTTTATCATTGATAATTTGTGTTTGGTGAAGTGCAGCACCTAGTCCTTCTCCACAAGCATCAATGTACAGTTTGAAGGGTAGTTTCCAATCTGGCATTAGAAGAAATGGGGCATTTGTTAAGGAATTTTTCAATTCTTCATATGCCTTGACTCTTTCTTCTGTCATCTCATAGACTGTTTGTTGGTCACATAGCTTATACAAGGATTTAGCAATTTTTGCAAAGTCCTTTATATGCTGTCTATAGTAACCAGCAAATCCTAGAAATGATTGCATTTCTTTTTTGGTTTGAGGCATTGGTTTAAGTAGTACTGCTGCTACTTTATTTTTGTCTATGCCTAGACTAAGTCCAGATACCACATGTCCTAGTGCTTTTAATTCACTATATGCAAAATGACACTTTTTCAAGGAAATTTTCATATTCACTTGGACTATTTTCTGTAGTACTCTTTCTAGTCTTGTAAGGTGATTTTCCCAAGTTTCTGAGCAAACTATAATATCATCAATATAGATAATTAACCATCCTTCTGATAATTCTTCAGGAAATATGGTATTCATCATTCTTTGATAATGGGAAGGTGCATTTTTTATCCCAAATGGAATTCTTAAGTATTCAAAAATTCCACAATGGACTATTATTCTTAGTAGTTTCTTGGCATTGTCTGTTAAGACATTTTGATGAAAACCCTTAAGAGCATCCATAGCTGTGATGAACTTAGCTTGTGACAATTGGGTCAATGTCTCATGGATTCTGGGTATTGGATATCTGTCTGGAATGGTATAGGTATTCAGGGCTCTGAAGTCTCCTACCATCCTTGATTTTCCATTATGCCAAGTTATAATGACAGGTGTAGTAACTTCTACTTGTTCATTATGTACAACCTTTCTTAATACTCCAAGGTCCATTAATTCTTCAATGTGCACCTCTAAGGCTTCTCTAGCTCTTGGACTGGCTGGATAAGCAGGTCTTCTTAATAAAGGTGGGTAAGGTTTTTCTACATTAAGAATTATATCCACTTCATGTCCAATTATGGCACCTAGTGGCTCTTTGTCAGTTGCAAAGGCATTTTTATACTTAAATAAGAGGTCAATCAATCTTTCTTTCATTTTTTCTGTTAATTCTTGATTGAATTCTGCCTCTTTAAGTTGTTCAGATATAAAATTCTCTTTTTCTGGAATTTTTTTCTTCCTTCTTAATAACTGTGATTTGTTTTTTGTTATTTAAGAAGCCAAACTTTTGTCTTTTGTTATCTCCTATGGTAAAATATCTATCTTTTTGGTTGGAGATATCTATACCATAGATTGATAAGTAGTCATTCCCAAGTATGAAATGATTACTAGTACAGTTGTCCATTACTACAAACTCTACTTTAATTCTGACACATTGTGAGGGATGAGGAAAAATTAGTGTTAAATCAATTATTCCAAGGGGCTTCATGCTCTCACTTGCACTACTAAATTTGACACCTTGTATTGGCATAAGTTTTTCTTGCCAACTTGGGACAATGGTTTTTAAATAACTTTTGCCAACACAAGTGCAATATGCTCCTGTATCCAAGTTAACTTTTCCTTCTTGGTTTTCAACCATAACAATACATATACTTGATTTTCCAGCTGTATATCCCATTCCTCTTGCAGGTTTTGTTCTACACATTTTGGCATCTTGTATGTTTGTCAGGTTTGTGTCAGATGTTCCAACTTGTGGCAAGTTTGAATTAACATCCAGTACTTCATAAATTAAGTCAATATTATTAATTTGTGCATTAATTATATTGATTTCATCACTTTCAGAGCTTTCTGACTCTTCTGTCTCTTTTTCAGAGTCAGATTCCTCTTCCTTGTCATTGTGGCTTTCTGTTTCCACAATTTCATTAATCTTTGCTTTTTTAAGGCAATTATTGGCTAAGTGTCCAATACCTCCACATTTATGGCATTTTCTTTGCTCATTATTGTTGGATGTATTGGGCTTAAAGGATTCTTTTGATTTATCTTTTTTGATAAATGGTTTATTTGGGCTTTTAATGTCCAATTTTTTCCAAGTCCTGCCAATTTTTGTTCTTGTCACTATATCTTCTAGTGCATTTATATACTCTTCTGTGGAGCATGGTTCTATACACCTGCTTCTTAGGGCATGTTCTAGTTCCCCTCCACATTTTTTAAGTATTTTCATGTGCACCATCTTTTGTGACATTTCTGGGTACAGTGCATTAAGCCTTTCAACTTGTTTCAAGAACCAAGTTAAAGGTTTGTCTTTCTCTGGGTCAAAGAAAGAGTTTTCAAATGCATTTTCTATCTTATACCTCCAGGCATCATTTGCCCACTTGGTGATTATTTCTTGTTTCCACCAAGACCAGGTATTTTTACCATTTGTTTGTCTTATGCCATAATACCATCTTTTTGCAGATTTCTCAAACAAAGAATGTAATCTTGCAGTGATTAATTCATGTGGTATGGCATAATCTTCTTGTAACATGTCACTTGTTTTAATAAATGACATGTGGTCATATTCACCTTCTCCTGTGAATGTTGGCCATTCTTTCAATTGAGGTGCTTCCTTCATTAAGACTTGGTTATTATCTTGGTGACTCAAGTCTGTTATGAAAGGATTTGACAATTCCTCTTTTGTTTTAACAGGGCTTCTTATATGAGAAAATGGTGTTGATAACTTTGGCATATTTAAATTAGTGTAAGATGTGACTATGAAACTGATGATAATATTACTATTAATCAACAGTACTATGTCTGTTCTTATGAAATATAATAATAAAATATTATTATAACCACAATTAAATAATTAAAAATTATTTCTTTCACGTGTTAAGCACTACTAGTGATTTTAACAGTGAGCAAGTAATTGTCTACAAGAATCAATTACAAGAAGAATTTAATAATAAAAACTTCTTTTATTAAAATAATAAAATTATTTTAATATATAATTATCTTTTACAAGAATAATTATAAAGATAATTCTTGAAGAAAACTATTACTAGAGAAAAACTTTAAGAATTAAAGATAAAAGACTCACTAATACTCCAAAGAACTTATTGATAATAAAAGTAGAGAAATTTGACGTGGAATTGTGGATTTAAGGGATCAAAATGATTTATAACAGTATTACAACAATATATAGTTGGATTCTATGATTTCACGTCTTTCTGATTGATTCTGAAAGAATTAAAACACTTAAGAATAGTTGAACTAATACTTACTTGTTGGTAATAAAGATTTAATAAATTGATAAGATGATGATGAAAAAACAGCAAGAAGAGGCTTCTTTTAAGTCAACAACAGCTCACAGAGGCGTGCCATGGAGCAAACTGAAAAACCAGTGAGTGAGAAAACAATAAACCTTTTTGGATTATTGATTGCATCATCTGTTGTCATGTAAGATTATCATAATTACTTAATTGATGCTTTTACGTGACTACCAACCCCAATATGGTTAAGAATAAAAGGAGTAACACTTGTAAATCTTCTTTTATTCTAAAATAATCATTGATTTCTCAAAGTTATCAATGTTATTGCCAATTTCATCACAGGTTGTAATTACTGTGAATTTTTGAAGATTCAGTGTTTCACGTAGAATATCCAAAAATGGACTGTAAGTAAAACTTTTAATTTTACTATTAAAACTGTAATTCTTTTTGGTTGTACCATAGATAATACAGTTCTCCTTTAGTCCTGAAAGTTTCAGAAAGATTCATTAAGAATTGTATTTTTAATGAATTTTTGAAGGTTTTACCTCATTTCTACGTAGAATTGCAAATAGCAGTGTTTTGCTGGTTGCTATGAGGTAAATCAATGAATATGGGTCCCAAAAGGGTTTTAATTACTCTTTTGGGGTTTATCCATGGAAAGTCATTAGTAATTGATATGGTTACAGGAGTGTAAGTAGCTCATTACCTCCTTGGCACGTCAAAATAGCAGGTTATTTGCTATTTTCTGATGTTTTACAGCAGTTGTAACTTGGTAACCAAGTTCCCAAAGAGTTCTAGTTTACCAATTGGGCCAAGATGAGCCATGGATCCATGCTCTGGAGCTATCCACGCCTCTGAGGCCTCAGAAGTTGGGTACCCTGGCTCTCTTTGATGTCTTTTGTCCCCCTTGCCTATTTTTTACGTCAAAATAGTAATTTAAGCTTAAAGTGAGATATCCACTATGGGTGTACCAAAAGTCCATGTAAGAATACCATGATATTAAGTGCTCAAAACATGCATAACACTATTCTTAGTGTATATGTAACATGGGATTTCTCACTTTCCCATTATTTTGGCTAAAAATCAAGAAAAACAAAAATTTTCACGGATCTTTTATGTGGTATTAATGATGTGGTATTGAAGTATTTTCCATTTTACCACCTCAAATACTTAAATTGAGCTTATTCACTCTATGGAGCTACCCTAGGTGAATTTTTGTGTAGAATCCAAATCTGGTCTTAAATCCATGGATTTACTTACTCAATAAAAAGTTATTCATCTTTTCTGAAATTGAAAATGATGAATTTTGGATATATGCATGACTTATGAGTTTTGCATAATTCAAAATTTCTTTTTAAGATAATTGTGGCCTATTTGGGTATGTAAAATATACCTCAAGGCTCACATTCCCTCCCACCAAAAAATAAAATTGTACTACAATTTTATGAGTGATAAAAAGAATAAGGCCCCAAAAGGGGGTTAATGTCCACTGTCCAACCTCTTCACATTACTCAGATCAAGTAATTTAAAGCACATTTATAGACATATTCAGGCTTGTGGCCTTCTTTCATGTCTAAATCTTCTTAAGAGTTTATCTGAGTCAGGTATTTCTGATTCTGCCATCCATTCATCTTCATGTACTGGATTTCTATATCTGACAAGATATTCTCTTTGATTTTTACCCCTAAGTCTCCTTTCTTTAATGACTTTCTTTATCTTTCTGTCTTCATTCTGTTCCACAGGTGGTACAGTTAAAGGAGTTGGGTTTCTTAAAGGAAACAATTCTTTATCAGCTGGTTGATAAGGTTTTATCAAGCTGACTGGAAATGTGGGGTGTTTATTTTCCAATTCACCACTCAATTCCACTTGAACTGCATTGGTTCCATGTAAAGCAACAATAACAAAAGGTCCTACATAAGAATCTTTAAGTTTCTTTGGGCCTTTGATATTATTAAAATTCAAGGTTGAAACTAGAACTAAGTCCCCTACTTTGAAGTCTGGTACTTTATGACTCTTGTCCCACTTCTGTTTTGCATAATCAAAAGCATCATCCATACTTTGTTTTGCATGGTGTTTTACTTTATCAAGCATTAATTTGAAGCTGGAGGCTGTAGGATGAATGTCAATCAAGTCTTTCCTCAGTGTGTCTGCTGGGAGTCTTGGATTCCATCCTTTTTCTAACATAGCAGGAGTTTGTCCTGTGGAAGAATGGACTGATGTCTTGTATGCCAATTCTAATGCAGGTATCAGAGTGCACCAGTCATGGGTAAAGCCATCTGAGTCTTTAAATTCTAATCCATAAGCACAAAATCTCCTGATCATGTCTTCTAAAGTTTGAATCATCCTCTCTGCTAGCCCATCTGTTTGAGGGTGATATGCTGTAGAGAATGATAACTTAGTCCCAAACAATCTATGAAGATTGGTCCAAAGTGCAGATGTGAACTTGGGGTCTCTGTCACTTATGATATTCTTAAATAACCCTGTATGAGAAATAACTCTACTCCATAAAAGAAGAGCTGTATCCATAGCAGTGTCATCTTTATGACATGGTAAGAATATGGGAGTTTTGCTATATCTGTCTACAATGACTAAACAAGCATTATAACTTTTGTCACCACTTGGAGGAAGTGCTGTGACCCAATCCATGTGAACAACTTCCCAAGGGGATTTTGGTTCTTGAATATGGATCATTAATCCAAACTTCTTGCCTGTACTCCTGTTTGCTTTTTGGCATCTATCACAGGTATGGCAATATTCAATGGTTTCTTTTCTCCAAGATGGCCACCATGCACAGTTCTTCACCTTTTCAAGTGTTCTGTCTTCTGATAGGTGTCCAGAGTAAATGCTATCATGGCATTCATGAAGAATGGTATTGATGAGCAATCTACTACACAATGTCATCACACAAGAATGTTTTGTTCTATGGTAAATAATCCCATCAAACAAGTGAAATCTTCCTTCAGAATAGGAATTTTTCCAAACTTCATCTAGTGTATTAACCAAAGATGTGTCTTTGCAGTCTTTATCCAATAAAGAAGTCAAGATATGGCAATTCTTGTCTTGTTTATAAGACTCTCTGACCTCTTCAAAGAATTCAGTCCCAATATCAGTTATGTTAATCCCTTCAATTGGAATCTGTGGTTCAGCTTCCAAAGGTACATAAGCTGGGTTATCAGGAGTGTTGGCTAAAGCCCATCTACTAAGTCCATCAGCATTTTTGTGAATGTTTCCTGCTTTATGAACTATAGTCATGTTTCCTCTATATTCTTGAATGGCTATTTGCCATCTCAACATATGTCTGTTGGGAGTTTTCATGTTAAGAAGTGATTTCACGGCATTACAGTCAGTTATCACTTCAAAAACACTGCCATCAAGGTAATAGTGTAATTTCTCAAGTGCCCATACCAAACATAAGCACTCCATTTGGCTTGCACCATATCTGGCTTCTGTTGGTTTGATTTGTCTTGAGATATAACAAACTGGTCCTTCTGTAGGTTTGTCATCAATAATTTGGACTTGGTGTAGGGCTGCCCCTAATCCATCTCCACATGCATCAATGTACAATTTAAAAGGAATATTCCAGTCAGGCATGAGGAGTAAAGGTGCTTCTGTAAGGGCTTTCTTTATCTTCTCATAAGCTTTAATTCTTTCCTGTGTCATTTCAAATACAGTCTGTTGATCACAGATTCTATAAAGTGACTTGGCTAGAATTGCAAAATCTTTCAAGTGTTGCCTATAGTAACTAGCAAATCCAAGAAAAGACATCATTTCTTTTTTATTCTGGGGTATTGGCTTAAGTAACACTGCTGCTACTTTATTCTTGTCAATACCCAAGCTCAAACCAGAAACAACATGTCCTAATGCTTTGAGTTCTTCAAAACCAAAATTGCATTTCTTAAGTGAAATTTTCATGTTCACTTCTGCAACTTTATGAAGTACTCTTGCAAGTCTTTCAAGGTGCAAAGACCATGAGTCAGAACATATAATAATATCATCAATATAAATGATAAGCCATCCTTCAGACAATTCTGTGGGGAAGATGGTATTCATCATTCTTTGATAATGAGATGGAGCATTTTTAATGCCAAATGGCATTCTAAGATACTCATAAATACCACAGTGAGTGATAATTCTAAGTAATTTCCTAGCTTTAGGCGTCAAAACATTTTGATGGAAGCCTTTTAATGCATCCATTGATGTTATATACTTGGCTTTAGACAATTGAGTCAAGGTTTCTTGGATCCTAGGGATTGGATACCTATCTGGAACTGTGTAGGTATTCAAAGCTCTAAAATCTCCAACCATTCTTGACTTATCATTATGCCATGCAATAATAACAGGTGTTGTCACTTCAACTTCCTCATTATGGCCTACTTTCCTTAGCACACCAAGTTGGATCAACTCTTGGATATGTTTTTCCAAGGCCTCTCTAGCTCTGGGACTGGCTGGATAAGCTGGTCTTCTAAGTACTGGAGGATATGGTCTATCAATATTAAGAGTAATATCAATTTCATGTCCCCTTATAGCGCCTAATGGTTCATTATCAGATGCAAATGCATTATTGTATGTATATAATACATCAATAAGTTCATTCCTCATCTTTGGTGACAATGATGGATTAATTTGTGCTTCAACAAGTTGTTTAGACACAAATTCATCTTTGTAAGTATCTTTGACAGAAGATACTACAGATATCTGTTTTGGCATATTGGAGAAAGCAAATTTTTGCCTTTTGTTATCTCCAATTGTGAAATATCTGTCTTTATGGTTATTTATATCAATACCATAAATACTCAAGTAATCATTTCCAAGAATGATATGCTGAGATGTACAATTATCCATTACTACAATCTCAGTTTTCATTCTTACACTTCCTGCTGGATGTGGGAATACAATACTAGTATCCAATATGCCCAAGGGGTACATATTGTTACTGGCACTACTGAACTGTACACCTTCTATTGGTAATAGATGGGTTTTCCATTCAGGAAGTATAATTTGAAGATAATCTTTGCCAATACAAGTGCAAAATGCCCCTGTATCCAGATTCACTTTGGCTTCAATATCACTCATTAGAACTGATGTGATACAGGATGCTCCAGCAGTATAACCCTTTCCTCTAGCAGGTTTTGTTTTACACATTCTGGCATCTTGGATATTGATCAGGTTGTAGCAATCCTCACTGTACTGTGGCAAGTGGGTATGGACTTCTGTGACCTCAAAGAAAGCTGAAATGTTTTCAATGGGATAGTCCTCTACTGGTGTATCTTCAGAGACTGCAGAATCTTGATCAGACTCTTCTTTCTCTTCAGTACACTGAATATCTTCAATGATTTGAACTTCATTGATCTTTGTCTTCTTAGGGCAAGTGTTGGCTAAATGTGAAGTACTTCCACATTTATGACACTTCAAGACAGGTCTTTCTGGTCTTCTTTCCTCTCTAGGAATCTTTGAGACTATTTTGGACTCTATTGGGTTTCTAACCCAAGTTTTACCAATTCTTGTTCTGGTAATGATATCTTCCATAGCATTAATGTAGTCCTCTGTTGAACAGGGTTCCACACATCTGCTTTTGATAGCATGTTCCAGTTCTCCTCCACATTTTCTTAATATTTTCATATTAATCATAGTGTCAGACATATCTGGGTGTAAAGCAGATAATCTGTCTTTTTGTTTGAAGAACCAAGTAAGTGGTTTGTCTTTTTCTGAGTTAAAAATGGCACTTTCAAAAGCATTCTCCATTTTAAACCTCCAAGAATTATTGGCCCATTTGGTAATCACTTCAGATTTCCACCAAGACCAGTCATGTCTTCCATGATCCATTCTCATTTTGTAATACCATTTCTTTGCAGTCTTGGTAAACAAACAATGTAATTTTCCTACTATGATCTCATCAGGTATATTAAAGTCCTCTTGCAACATATCAATAGTCCTGATGAATTCAATATGGTTGTATTCTCCTTCACCAGAGAATGTTGGCCATTCTTCTAATTTGGGAATATCCTTTGCAGAAATAACATTCTCTCCTAAGAATGGAGTCAAACTTTCCTTGACAGAAAGTTTTTCTTCAGTCAAAGGTGTAGAATGTCTTGGCATATGTGGTTCATGATTCTTATGAATTTGCTCCACACTTGCAATTATTTCATTCTTCAATTTCTGCCTTTCACTGTCACTTTTTGCTAAATGTATAGCAAATTGATTGGTGTTCTTAACTATTTGTAAGACATGGTCTTCAAGAGTTTTAAGTCTATCATTTACTTTAAAGATGGAAAGATCCTCTGTGTCATTATTTTGACATTGGTTCTCAATTCTTTCACAAGCATTGCTAATTGACTCAAGGGTGACAGTTGCCAATTTATGCCAATCAGAATGTTGCTTATCATTTTTCTTTAAATCATTGATGTCTAATGTAATTTGCTTTAACTTTGACTCAAGTTTGCCAATTTCTACACTAATACTTCTATGTACATCATTTATTTGCGTGGAAAAGTCCTGTTCATCCTTTCCTGCTCTTTGGCTGTGAATTCCATAAGAGTTCTGGCCATATTGAAGACACTGTCCACGGCTGAAGGCTCCAATCTGGGGATCCTGTACCCTTGTGGGTAAGGTCTGTGCCAATTGGCTTTGCCTTTGCCCTTGCCTTGATGGTTCTTGGGACCTCTCTGTTTCTTTTGAGGTCCTTTGGGCTTGTCCTTGGATGCTTCTGGAGCTGGTTTGGAGCTGGTAGATGCCACTGGTGCCTCTGTCTCCAAGGTTGGAGTCATTTCCAATTCTTTCTTCTGGTCTATGGATAAAAGACTCTGGTTCTTCAACCAATTCTTTATCTTTTTGACCTTGTCTTTGCAAGACAGGGGGCTCCAACCTCCTAAGAGTTCTATGGTCTTCTCCTGACCCAGAAAGCTCTTGATGTGTAAGTAGGAGTTCATGGCCCCCTGCCAAAGGCTTGGGCAGATTTCCCACTCCTCTTCTTTGGCTGCTCTGAACCAATTTTTGTACTGGCTCTGATATATTTCTATTGCTGCCACTTGAAAATGGTTCAGTCCTGGAAATATTATCATAAATTAGTTCAGGCTCAGAATTCACGTCAAAATCTGTTGGTACAGACCTTGGGGAATGGGGGGCAACTCTGGCATCCTCCAAATGTGTCTTTCTTGTGGAAGATTTGGCACTTCTGGATTTGGTCTTGCCTCTTCCTTGTCCACATCCATTTGGTTGGACTGAATAGTTGCTTCCATTTCTGGTATGCACCATTTTTACGTCAATTTAAAGATAAAGAGTAAAAATAAAGATAAAAACACACCTTTTGGTGGTAATTTATTCTTTTCAGAATTAAATAAGGTGCCTCTTTTAGCAATTTGCACCTCAATACTGTCTTCAGATTCTGCTTCTGAAGATTCTGGACTAGTGATATATCTTTTACTGAGTCTGTTGCCAGCTGCACAGTATTTGATTAAAGACACTAAAAGAAATTATAAAAGAGAAAAAATTATTTTTTATACTTTTTAAAATATTTTTTAAAGATTTTTTATAAGTTTTATATTTTTTAATATTAAAAAAATTATTCTCTTTAAAGAGAAAAAAATTAAAATTTAAGATTTTGAATGAAATTTAATTCAGAGTAACTCAAAGAATAATTTTATAAGTTTTTGGATGTGAAAAAGCCACGTGTAAAAACAATATAAAATTAAACCAAATTCCTCAATGAAAAAGATTTTAAAACAATTTCAAAAATAAAAATATTTTAACTCCAAATTGAAAGAAAAAAATTAATTAAATTAATATATTTTAGAGCTTAAAAATATATTAATTAAGGGTACAAGGTTCAAAAAACACGGCCAGGCCCCCAAATGTAAGATGTGGTAGGTATGGTGGTTTTTTAGAACACAAAAATGAAGTCTAGAATATGATTAAAGCCAAGTCTATGGATAAAATCACGGCCAGGCCCCCAAATGTAAGATGTGACTATGAAACTGATGATAATATTACTATTAATCAACAGTACTATGTCTGTTCTTATGAAATATAATAATAAAATATTATTATAACCACAATTAAATAATTAAAAATTATTTCTTTCACGTGTTAAGCACTACTAGTGATTTTAACAGTGAGCAAGTAATTGTCTACAAGAATCAATTACAAGAAGAATTTAATAATAAAAACTTCTTTTATTAAAATAATAAAATTATTTCAATATATAATTATCTTTTACAAGAATAATTATAAAGATAATTCTTGAAGAAAACTATTACTAGAGAAAAACTTTAAGAATTAAAGATAAAAGACTCACTAATACTCCAAAGAACTTATTGATAATAAAAGTAGAGAAATTTGACGTGGAATTGTGGATTTAAGGGATCAAAATGATTTATAACAGTATTACAACAATATATAGTTGGATTCTATGATTTCACGTCTTTCTGATTGATTCTGAAAGAATTAAAACACTTAAGAATAGTTGAACTAATACTTACTTGTTGGTAATAAAGATTTAATAAATTGATAAGATGATGATGAAAAAACAGCAAGAAGAGGCTTCTTTTAAGTCAACAACAGCTCACAGAGGCGTGCCATGGAGCAAACTGAAAAACCAGTGAGTGAGAAAACAATAAACCTTTTTGGATTATTGATTGCATCATCTGTTGTCATGTAAGATTATCATAATTACTTAATTGATGCTTTTACGTGACTACCAACCCCAATATGGTTAAGAATAAAAGGAGTAACACTTGTAAATCTTCTTTTATTCTAAAATAATCATTGATTTCTCAAAGTTATCAATGTTATTGCCAATTTCATCACAGGTTGTAATTACTGTGAATTTTTGAAGATTCAGTGTTTCACGTAGAATATCCAAAAATGGACTGTAAGTAAAACTTTTAATTTTACTATTAAAACTGTAATTCTTTTTGGTTGTACCATAGATAATACAGTTCTCCTTTAGTCCTGAAAGTTTCAGAAAGATTCATTAAGAATTGTATTTTTAATGAATTTTTGAAGGTTTTACCTCATTTCTACGTAGAATTGCAAATAGCAGTGTTTTGCTGGTTGCTATGAGGTAAATCAATGAATATGGGTCCCAAAAGGGTTTTAATTACTCTTTTGGGGTTTATCCATGGAAAGTCATTAGTAATTGATATGGTTACAGGAGTGTAAGTAGCTCATTACCTCCTTGGCACGTCAAAATAGCAGGTTATTTGCTATTTTCTGATGTTTTACAGCAGTTGTAACTTGGTAACCAAGTTCCCAAAGAGTTCTAGTTTACCAATTGGGCCAAGATGAGCCATGGATCCATGCTCTGGAGCTATCCACGCCTCTGAGGCCTCAGAAGTTGGGTACCCTGGCTCTCTTTGATGTCTTTTGTCCCCCTTGCCTATTTTTTACGTCAAAATAGTAATTTAAGCTTAAAGTGAGATATCCACTATGGGTGTACCAAAAGTCCATGTAAGAATACCATGATATTAAGTGCTCAAAACATGCATAACACTATTCTTAGTGTATATGTAACATGGGATTTCTCACTTTCCCATTATTTTGGCTAAAAATCAAGAAAAACAAAAATTTTCACGGATCTTTTATGTGGTATTAATGATGTGGTATTGAAGTATTTTCCATTTTACCACCTCAAATACTTAAATTGAGCTTATTCACTCTATGGAGCTACCCTAGGTGAATTTTTGTGTAGAATCCAAATCTGGTCTTAAATCCATGGATTTACTTACTCAATAAAAAGTTATTCATCTTTTCTGAAATTGAAAATGATGAATTTTGGATATATGCATGACTTATGAGTTTTGCATAATTCAAAATTTCTTTTTAAGATAATTGTGGCCTATTTGGGTATGTAAAATATACCTCAAGGTTCACAATTAGCCTCATTAATTTTATCCATTTTTTCAGTGATAAGCCTTATTTCACTCTGAATATCATCTTTCAGATGCATTCTTGCTTCATCACTTTTTTCCACATGGTCCAAAAGTAATTTTTGGTGTGATGAAGTCTTTTCTTCAAATATTTCTACAGAAATACTCAATTTATTTAATTTTTCTGTAAGATTGTCAATACTCACATCATAATTGATTGTCAAAGTTTTGTCTTTGATATCCTTTATGTACTTATACAATTCTTGTTGTCCTTGTATTAATTTTTGAGTATTGTCAATTAAATTTATAGGTTTATTATTTTCAACAATAAACTTAATGTTGTCAATTTCCTTCTTGTTTTGCACAACAATTTTTGTTAAAGAAGATAAATTGTTATTTATTTCTTGTAGTGATAATAAGCTATCTTTAATTTCTTTTAGAGGTAATATACTATTCTTAATTTCTGTCAAAGTATTTACAACATCTTTGGACAAGGTTATTTCTTTGGGAAATGAGGTTGTCTCATTCTTTGCTCTTCCTTGTCCTTGAATTCCATCAAGGTTCTGGCCATGTTGAAAACATTGTCCATGGCATCCTTTTGGATTCTTGGGATTCTGTAGCTTGGTGAATATGGTTTCCTCCAATGCTTTTTCTTGTTCTTCTTCCCTTCTTGGGGAAGTGGGTTGGCTTGGGGCTTGCTGGTTGAAGCTACTGGGGCTTCTTCCTTGGTTGCCTCCCTCTTTTTGGCATGGTAATCCTTGATTTTTTTGATTTGAGGTTTGGATGACAGTGGATTCCATCCATTGGAGTATTTCACTATCTCCTCCTCTTTGAGGAACTTTTTCAGGATGTGCCAGGAGTTCATCACTCCTTGGTGTATTTGAGGCAACATTTCCCAATCTTTGTCCTTGTACACTGTGCAATACTGCTTGTACTGGCTCATGTAGATGTCTATTTGAGCCCTCTGAATGTGATTTGTACCTGTTTGAGTTACTCATACTTAGTTCTAATTCAGGCTCAGATATCATGGGCATTTCTGGGACTTGCTTTTGGGATAAGGCACTTCCTTGTGTGGATTCTGTTCCACTGGGGATATTTCCCTTTCTTTTCCCTTTTGAGGGATCAATTCTACCTCTGAGTCCAGCTCCATCTGATTGGATGGAGTATTGGGAACCTCTTCTGGTAGTCATAATTAAAGAATAAGAATAAATAAAAGTATTTTAGAATAAAAATTCTTTTATGGCAATTATAAAAAGAGGTGCTCACCTTCAGAGTCTTGAATGGTGGGTCCTGGAAAGTCTAATTTCTTAGCTTTCTTTCTTTTGGTGATAACTGGTGTTGGAGAACTTTGACAAGTTTCTTCCAGCAACCTCTCAGCAGTAGCTTGGTTATCTTCTGTTGGGTTATCTTCAAACACTAAAAAAGACAAACAAATATAAGTCTTGATATAAGAAGTGTTATTTTTTTGGCAAGATATGGCAATTTTCCACGTAGAAATTGCTTTATATCTTACAAAATTGAAATAAAATAATGAAATGAATAAAAATGAATAAAAATAACTTTTTTTATTGGTTTTTAATATTTTTTAATATTTTTTATATATTTTTTATTTTTTAAAGAATAAAATAAAAAAGAATATGATTCTTATAAAATTAAATTATAATAAAATTATTTTTAATTTATAAAATATCTTTTTTAATCACTAGAGTCACTCAAAGAAAGTTCTTGCAAGTCTAAGGATGTGAAAAACCATGTGTAAGACAGTACAATTGCTTTCCAAATGCCTCAATAGCTTTTGAAATCAATAAAATATAAAATTATTATATAATTTATGATTATAAATATAATTTATTATTGGATAAATCCAAATAGAATCTTTTTAAAGGTCTTTTAAGTAAATATCACGGCCAGGCCCCCAAATGTAAGGTTTGACTATGAAACAATAAGTAAAAAATTACTAATTTATTACTTATTGTACTCTGAATGTCCTTATAATAGAAATAAATAAGATTAAAATAATAATGATAATAAAGAAATATTATTATTATGGCGTAAAAGATATTATATTATTAAATAAATATAATAATATAATTAATATTATATAAAATTATAATATTGAAAATAATATATTAATATAAAATAATTAATATATTATAAAACTCTTTATTATTGTTACCAACAAATAATAAAGGTGTAAAAAATTGTTTTTTATAAATAAAAAACAATTAATAACAATAATATTACCAATATTAAAGTTATATATTAATATAAATACTATTTATATTAAATAAGAATTATTAAGAGTAATAATAAGAGAGAAATTATTATAATAAGATGAAATAACCTACTTTTAACACTTAAGATAATAATTTTGAGATATTTTAGGCCAAAAGAATATAATACAACTTTTTCAAATTGTATTTACAATAAAAATAAAGAAAATTTACTAAAATTCTTGATTTTACGTGGAAATGAGTTTATAGAGAGATTTATAACAAAAACAATTAAAGAATTGATTTAATCACGTAAAAGTAGTGATTAATAATAAGATGGTCTTTGGTCTTTAATAATATAAGAGTTTTATATATAAAGAATAAAGAAATTACCTTTTATTTAATTGATTTAATGTTTTTGATGCGTCTGAGGGGAAAATAGAGTAAAAAGAGCTCTATTTATAGTAAATACCTCCCTCCTAGAGTCCAACAGGCTTCTAGTAGACGTGTACTGATCATATCCACTGGAATTGATCAATATTTTAAGGTTTGAGGGTGATTACATCATGATCAAACCATCTTACATCATTATTGCACCATTATTTAAAGTTATCACTATAACTTTAAGTTTGATGACATCAGAGGCTTGGCAGTACCCCAAATTTCGTGAATTTTATTAGTTTTAATCATAAACTAATAGTATTCACCAATTTTATTGCTCTTATGACTGTTAAACTTAATTTAAGGTTACAGTAGGTGATCATAACTGCTCAATTTAAGCTCAAACTTTGATCTTCAATAACTTTTAAGATTTACACGCTAAAGAAATTCAGAGAGTGAATTATGATAGCCTGGCATAACCTTATTAGGCTGCCAAGAGCTTTTCATTACATCATCAAAACTCTAATTTTGATGATTTTTCTTGTAACTCATCTCTTCTGTGGAAATTCAATATTTTAAACTTCAAACCTTGATTTCAGGGGGTTATACCCTGAATTTAATAATAAAAATTACATCATTCTTCACGAATGAACTAGTAGAATCTAACTGTATACTTTTTTTTAAGTTTGGACCACTTTCACAACAAAGTGGTCAACAGCTCTGTTGATTTTTATCAATATTTCATCATAGGTTTTAACCTTGTTTATAATTTGTAAAATAAAGTTCATATATGTGTTCTTACAGTAATTACGTGGTAACTTTATTTTTGGTTCATCATTCTATCATGTATAGTTTAGAAGATATTAGCTATGATCCTTGAATATATGCGTTGACCAAAAAAGTGCATATATTCAGGATAATTCCTTAAGTATTGACTTTGAGAATTAGCTTATTAATTGTTTTATGTGTGGATTTTCGTGGAAAATCCACTGGGACAATTTATTTCACATGTTGTTTCACTGGTTTCTGAGATAAATAGGATTTTATGGTTTTTATAAGGTATTATACCTTATAATTCATTAAATATTGATTTTACAGATATGCCATAAAAATGGTATATGTGTATTTTTCCATGAGGAATCCAATGGTATAATTTATTTTACATTTTGATTCATTGGTTTTTAAGTTAAACCAATTTTTGTACCAATTTATGGTATTTTTTGTATATTTAAGTAATTAATTTTAATGTATAATTATTCTAAGTAATCTTAGTATAATTATATTAAAGGTATAATTATTCTTAAT
This sequence comes from Austropuccinia psidii, assembly GCA_023105745.1. Taxonomy (NCBI): domain Eukaryota; kingdom Fungi; phylum Basidiomycota; class Pucciniomycetes; order Pucciniales; family Sphaerophragmiaceae; genus Austropuccinia; species Austropuccinia psidii. Next base: position 32,416,240 of record JALGQZ010000009.1, on the reverse strand, counting down.
CTTTTTTGTGACCCTATTGGGTATGTGGTCATATCTCAAAGGCTCACAATAATGTTGAGTGAAAATTTGAAATAAATCCAATAAAATAAGCTAATTTCATTTTGGAGCATAGCTATAATGAAATAGAATATTATGAATGTAAATATATATATTACCAGAACTTTTTATGAGGAATCTTTCTCCAGGTGGTTCCTGATTTGATACCACACACATGAGAGATTCCTTCAGAGGTCTCTTTATATTTTTAAATTTGAGTTTTTACATTTCATCTTTATGAAGATCAAATTATTTTTTTTTGAAGATGCTTCCATTTAATTTCAAAAATCTCATTAAATATAAATTTTCAATTTTCCAAATTGATGTGTTTTAAATTAGCCACATATATGGGATACAAGTATTATTTACTTATACTGGCCATTGATAATGAGATATGATATCATGCTACAAATCAATGAAGTGGAGGTAGGAAAGTGATTTGATCATTTAGGACTAATTTCATATCATGGAATATAATTTAAAATGAATATACTCACAGAAGAATGCACTCAAGTAATAAGAAGTATTATGGATATTATTTTTGTATAAAAATATCTTTTAATGTCTATTTACAACCTATATTCAAATCGGTAAGGAATAAGAATGAAATATTAAGATATTTTTTGAAAATAAAACTTCCTCAATTTGCTTCTTCAAAATATAAAACATATATACGATTAATTATTACCTACAGAAAATATTAAAACAGTATCTAAAATCAATTTACTATTGGGAAATAAGATATTGATACAGTTTATCAGTGTATATAGTGGAAATTTACCAGTAAATGAAAATTTCTTTCAATGACTTTGTGGGAATATTTTTCATTTAGGAATAAAATTGATGAAGAGTATCTTTTTCTTAGAGAATACGTGAAGCTGTAAATCCACACTAAAGGAATTTTTTTCCTTCTTTCATTATCTATTAAAAATGGATATTTTCTATAGATTAATAAGCCTAAACAATTAATCAGCTACCTCTCAAACTTTTTAAGTAATATTAGATTAACCCCTTGTAAAAATATTATATCAGGATCATTTGGAAATTTATCAAATGAAAATTTACTATCAGGAAATTTGGTGCAATCATTGGTCAAATGATAGTTTCAAGCCAGTTCACAGAAAATCAATTCTTCATACATTCCAAAATATTCCTTTTTCTTATTTACAAAAACTAAGAAAATACTCATTCTTGAAAAAATAAATGGTATAAGTTCAATTTAATTATTAAAAAACTGAAAACGGATTTCTCACTGCGTGGTAAGGAGTTTTTGTAACCATAATTCAGGTATTTAATTCCAGCCCTTATTACTTTGAGAAGTAAAATAATTAATTTACAGGTAAATGATACCGCGTTTTCATAATAGCATTCAATATTGAGTTTGAGGTCATTTGATAAGCTAACCAAATTGACCTTCTAGATTTTATTCTTACCTTTGGATCTTAATAAAATATGGAAAGGAAATTTTTCCAAATATGTAAGAGTGGGACTTTCAAGCTAAAAAAGTTAAATTTCAGATTCTAATTCTTATTTTAAAGGATTGAATATCTTTATTCAAAGGAGAAATAATTTATAGTGATAGGCTCGCACAGTATTGATATTATGGCTTTGTTCTAGTAAATAAGCTCAATATACGAATTGGTTTGAAAATGATGGTTTTTTAAATATTTCTTTGAAGAAACCCGTCAAATATCATCAATAATGAAACATTGATCATTTATATTTTGAACCACATTTCCATAGTCACAGACATTCCCAGGATTCAAGTAAGCTCAGGTTTGAAAGAAAAACCAGACGTATCAAACACATGGCTAGATTATTTTTATTGGAGAAGGTTTTAAATTCAGTTTTTTTTTGGAATTCTTTATATAGTTGTGATATATTTGATACATCTGATCCTCATTCAGACAATACCTTTTACTGAGGATATATATAGCATTAAAAGCTTAAGGTAGAAATTGGGATATTTATTTCACATTTTATTATTATATGAGATGTGTTTTAGCCCTTGAGCTCCCTTTATTTCTTCTTAGTCAAAAACTGAAAGTTTATTCCATTCCAAGTTATCTTGAACCTATAATAGCTCTTTGTGGATTTCATTCTTTTTCTAGAAAAATCAACTTTTTAGAAAATTGATGGCTTAATTATGACTTTGAAAAATCAAAAGGCTTCCAAAATCTCTTTGGGCCTTGAATCTGAAGCTTAGATCTTTTATTCAAGTTTCTCCAACAATTCATGAAACCCTGACGCCTTATTTTCATAGAGAAACTCAAATAATGTACAATGTCTGAAAATAAAAAATATTTCATGATAATTAATGGGAATTTGACCCAACCATATTCGTATTTTATAAAAATGGCTCATTTAGTGAGATACATATATCCTAAAATGGAGATAATTTTGGCAAAATAATGAAGTTATTCCTCAATATTAGATCAAAGCTCTTAAATAATGAGACCACGTTTAATTCCAAAATATCGTTTTTTACCATTTCACTTTCTTACCTATCTAAATAATCCAATTTAAGGGTCATGATGATATTAATACATTTTTATGTGATTTATATTAGAAAATCTCAACTCTAGTAGTACTTATTTCCTAATCTAAATTTAGGGGAGCAAAAACTCAACAAAAAAAGACCCTCGCGTCTCAACTTCAACAATTAGAGGGAAATATTATCACTAAATTACTTCAGAGTAATGCCAATCATAATACATAATTTGTTACGGGTGGCTCCACTCATATCAAAGACTCCAGCTTGAAGAATAAATTTATTTTGAATGATGGAAAGGGGATTAAAGATTTGATAAAATTTGAAGAAACAGGTTAGTTTTTTAAAGCTATGATGAGCAAAACACAGGAAATTTCAATTCAGAGCCTCATTTTATTCAGGGAACCCTCCATTCTGAGAAATGCAGAGGTATTTCAGCTTGTTCTTCTGAAAGAAAGGTAGAAGGTAATAAAAATCTAAATCTAAAAATACATTTAAAAACCAACCTTCTCTTTGGTCAATATTAATCCTTGGCTAATTTTCAAAAGGCCTGAAAGTCATAAAAATTAAAAGAACCAGAATCAAAACTAAAGATCTTTATATCTTCAAGATAAAAACTAATATAAATAGCACATCAATAATGGGAGAAGTAAAAATGGAAGTTTGAATGCAAAAAAGAGGAAAATAAAGAAAGAAGAAAAATGAAACTAAAGGAAAGGGAGAAAAAAGGACCTAAATTTAACGAAGGAAGATATGGAGTTCCAAGAAACGCAACGAAGAGGCTGAACTTGAATTTAAGATTTAAGAGAAAGAAAAGGACTTTTAAAATCAATTTCCAGAAGAAATTCATGATGTTATTATGGAGTTTATATTAGCCAGTCTCCCTATTTTATAGCTACCATTAATTATTAAAAGTGCTCTATTTTCCAATTGAATTATTGTTTCTGTATTAATGTTTCTCTTTATATAGGTAAGAAGTTGAGTGGCTCTTCTTGAAGCGTACTTTCTCCTTCTCTTTCCTTTTTCAACAATCCATAATCTGATTTTTTGATGAATTTTATGTTTAAAAAAGATGAATCAGAGAGAAGATTCAAACTTAGAGTTGGTTCCTTTGCTGCTTATAAAATGAATATAAGTCAGATTGCTATTTTGGGAGTATGACCAATTTTTTATCAGGTTTGGCTTTTGTTTATTCTAATTCACTATCCTTATCTGAGACAGATCAATTAGCTCATTTGAGCGATATATGTACTTAAGATTTCACAAATACCTACCTATGGGTGTTGAATTTATCTACAACTCGCCCAGAAATGAGCCTATGCTGATATGTATTTCTCACCCTTCAAATTTAGGTCTAAAATTCCAGCTATTTCTTTTTTGTGACCCCTTCTTCTTTATTTTTCTCTTTATCAAGAATACTGTTATTTCCTTACTAGGATTTAATACTATTAATAAACTCTAATATAGATTAACTTGATATCATCAAGAAACAATCTTAAAAAAATTTTGAAGCTCAATTATTTAGAAAAGTCCCGCAAGATACATCTCATTAATCAGAATATATACTATCACCAATAATTCAAAAGCTTGTAAACAGATAAATTTGACCTCAAAGTAGACTTCTGAGCCTTTATTTATGATGAATATATTCTTCCTTGATCTTCTCTAAAATTATCAGCAATCATTTAATTCTGAAATTTCTTTATAAACCTTCAAATTCAGCTTCGAAATCGTTCTTATTTTTAGCTTTTGACCCCAGCTTACCCATCAATATTATATATTTTTTTATTCTATTCTTATCTTTTATTGAGAATAGTGGTTGTTTTTGATATATATATAGGACCTCTAAAACACAAGAAAAAATAGATTCAAAAATCGTGAGGAAGAGGTCCAAAAGCTCATTTCAAATACCTCCAAAGTGTTATAATCTTGAGGATCCATAAGCACTTAGAGAAGTTCTCACAGATTTTATCTAGCCTATGTATCAATTTTTTTTTGGTTTTCTGCCATTCTAAGGTCACACATGAATTCTTTAAGATTCAAGTATCAAGTTTATATTTCAAATAGAGAGATATTATTTCCTTATATTTAATAACTTCCTTCTCTAAAATGTATTTATCGCTAGGAATAATCCTTTCCATTTTTTTAAAATTAACTTTCTTAATCTAAATAAACTTAATCTAATACCAAAAACAACTCAGCTTCTTATTGTGGACTTCCAGTTGCACTTTAATGAAGAAAATACTAAACAAGAAATGATATTCTGGGTAAGTATGGAATCAATTACCGGATTCAAAATACTTACGAAAATGGGATCAACCTTCAAAAATTCCTTTCACTAATTATAGATCTCTTACGTGATCAATTTAAACTCCTGTCAGTAATCTTCTTCATTCATATTAAAGCTCTCCTTCATAATTTGAGAGCTCCATCAATTAGTAAACGAAATTTCAAGAAAACTGAACCATTAAGATTATAATCTACCTTCACTTAAATTTTTAAGAATTTCTTAAATTATCCGAATCAAGATATAAATCCAAATCAATTGAAATTTTTAGCTTTAAATCAAAGATTATATTAACAGGTGAAATTTTTAAAAACGAAATTCAACTTCAAAACGGGGAGTTTGTATTTTCTTATAAAGACTTTCTATTTTACTTTCCAAAATTTGATGGTGCAATTTAAATCATTTGGAAATATTAAAATTACTATAAGAAAGCCTCACCATCTCTAAATTTTAGCATACGTACTTGATTGGTAGCTTAATCATAAATAACTCTCAATTCAGTCTTATTTTTATGTAAATGGCTGAGAGCTTTGAAATAAAAAGAAAGAGTAATTTCTTTGTTAGATATTCTTCTCATATGTGTTTGCCTTCTAATACTTGATAAATATGCTTTGTTAAGATATATACTTATTATTAAGTCCAAAAAAATGATTTAATTAATAAAAAATTAAGAGCTAAGCTGAGAATTCATAAAGCCAAACCAATTAAGCCGGAAAGCTGGAATTGTCAAAATATTTAATAGAATTGATCTTTAAATAAGACCATGAAGTTGATAATTTGTACTTTTTTAAATTACTTTGTAGGTTTCTTATTCTTAATTTCAAAGTTCAGCCCACCAATATTTCATATATACAAGTAAATTGTGTATAATAGTACAAAGAGTACTGGATTTTTTAAAGTTACTAACTTCTTTTCTTTTTCCTAAGTGCTGTGCATATTTTAAAAATACTTGACCACCTTCCCTTCAAAAGTACAATGGAATCATCTATTTTCACACTTGAATGAGCTAGACATAGATCAAGATTTGAATTTTTTGCATAATGAAATGAATTATATGATATGCAGATAAACAAAGCAAGTGCTAGAATATCATGAGTTCTCTAGAAGTCATTCATATTTTCTGCAATTATAAAATGGATTTCTACGTATATCAATTATTTGTATAATATGGGAGCTATAAATAAAGCTAGTAAGACTTCAATTAAATATTCGAGCTTTTTGTTGATATCAAAAAAAATCTTCACAGAGATAGAATTCCTTGAACACTATTTGCTCAAGTAATATTCACAAACCTAGGAGAAGAATCTATACCTAATTTTTTATTTCAAATAGCTATTTACATAAAGCTATGGGTTTTTGAATCAATGTAATTGTTTTTTCATAAGTCAATCCAACACTTTCATCCACGTGAGCTGAGAGATTTCAAGAAAATATTTATTATATTTCCAGGTTCTAAATCCATTTTTAAATACAGGAATTCCTTTTAGAAATCCACGAGTATGTAGGGATATTTTTTCATAGGATAATCCAAAGCTATTTCTCATTCATTATAGTGAAGCCCTACTCCGATTGGGTCCAAGGAAAAAATTCATCCCATTTGTGAGGAAGGTTTTTTATTAAAAACTGGGATATATTCAATCAAATGTTGAAAAATTTGAATGGTTCTGGATTTTTTCAAAATAATTTATAGAGTTAAGTATGGGTAATAGGGAAGAGATCACTTTCTTAATAGACGGGAGATTTGTATATGCGGTGGTGTGGATCCAGCTATTTTTGTGATATAGAAGCTTGAGAAATGAAATTTGATCCTCCTGGAAAGGATAACTTTTTTTTCGAGATCAAATTCCTGAAGAGAATTCATATATTTGAATAAATGCTTGAGATTGAATTCAATTCTCTGAAAATTGATGGTGTGATTCTGAAAATTGGTGGTGTCATTTCATTTAAGATGTGTTTTGAAAAGGGAAAGTTTTAATGATATTTTTACTTCAAAAATTATTTTTAGGCTTACAAATAAATTTTATTTGAGAAATAATGTTTTTAAGAATGAAATAAAAGCTGGAGTATTCACAACCATGTTACTGTATTTTTAACAAAAAATTCCTTTTTTAATATCAGATTTTTGAGTATTTGGAGAACAAAATATGCAAATCTTTAAGGTTCTATTGGAGTAGGTCTCATAGCCCTCATTATCAATACTTTTACATTTATCACCAGTTTTCATGGGATTTTTGCTCTTCATTTCCCTTTATAACAGCAAAATATGAGAAAATAAAAACGTTTCTTAACAAAGAATCCCAAACTTTATACCAACCCATATTGAATTTCTATTGAAACCTATGAGAATGAAGTCTCAATAGCTAATGCTTGAGTAAATATGGACAGTATTTTTGATATATAAGCCCCTTTGAATAGCATATTTCTGAGCTTTTAGGAAATGAAATTTATTCATTTGTCAAAGTTGTTTCTTAAAAGGTTCCATAAGCCCATTATAAGTACTTCTCAGTTGCCCAAGGATATTTCAGGGTTTCTTTCTCTTCCTTTCACTTTTGAACAGTAATATCTTATGAATTAAAAATATTTATTGACAAAACATACCCAAAAAAATTCATTGATAACTCTCATTAACACTAAGTCCATTTACTCTTTCCTTTGAGTTACAATAGTATCACAGACTTATGGAAGATGAAAAATTTAAATACCTTCAAAATATTTTTTTGAATTAATTAAAAAATCTATTTATATTAAAATACAGATATTAATAATCACATCACTTCAAGATACCATTATTAAAGTAGCTATTCCTGGCAGAAGGTGTCAAATTTGGAAAGTATCTTTGACCTAGGATGTTCTGTGATTGGAATTCAACTTTTATGCTGGAATATATATATTTATTGTAATATGTGTCTATGAAACTGTTGATAATATTACTATTAATCAAAAGTACTATGACTGTTATTATGAAATACAATAATAAGAATTATTATAACCACAATTAAATATTTAATTATTTAACTATTTCTTCTACTTGTTATACACTACTAGTGATTATAACAGTAAGCAGTAATTGTCTAAAAGAATCAATTACAAGAAGTATTTAAATTATAAAGATTCTTTATTGAAATAATCAAATTATATTGATATATAATTATCTTTTGAAAGAAGAATTACAATTATAATTCTGGCAGAAAAAAATACTAGAGAAAAACTTCAAGAATTAATAATAAATAACTCACTAATCTCCAGTAAGCCTTAAAAAGAATATGTTAAAGAGATTTGGCCGATAATTGTGGATTTAAGAGATAAAAATTGATTCATAACAAGATTAAATCAATATATAGTTGCTTTTATATGATTTAACTTCTTTCTTATTGATACTGAAATATTTAAAACACTTAAGAAAAAGCTGTAACTAAGACTTACTTGTTGGTAATAATGGTATAATTGGATAATAAGATGATTTGAAAAAAAAGCAAGAGGAGGCCTATTTTGAGTAAAAGACAGCTCAGAGGCATTCCATGGAGAAAAATGAAAAAAAAGTGATTTATAAAACAATTATCCTTTTTAGATTACTGATTGCATCATTTGTGTTCATGTAAGATTATCATAATTACTTAATTGATGCTTTTATGTGACTACCAACCCATTTATGGTTAAGAATAGAAGGAGTAGCAACTTTAAATATTCTTACATTTCAAAAAAAATATTGATTTCTCATAGTTATCAATTTTATTGGAAATTTAATCACAGGTTGTATTTTCTGTGAATTTTTGAAGATTCAGTATTTCACATGGAATCATCAAAAATAGACTATAAGTAAAACTTTGGATTTTACTTATAAAACCATTATTCTATTTTTTTACTTATGAGCCATGTCATTCTCCATTGGTCCTGAAAGTTTCAGAAAGCTTGATTAAGAATTGTATTTTCAATGAATTTTTGAAGTTTTTACCTCATTTCTATGTAGAATTACAAATATCACAGTATGACAGGTTTCTATGAGGTAAATAAATTTATACTAGTCTAAAAAGGGTTTTAATTACTCTTTTGGGGTTTATCCATGGAAATTCATTAAGAATTGACATGGTTACAGGAGTCTAAGTTTCTCTTAACCTCCTTGGCATGTCAAAATAGCAGCTTATTTGCAATTATCTTATGATTTACTGAAGTTGTGACATGGTAACCAAGTTACCAAATAGCTTTATCTTACTAATTGGGCCATGATCAGCCATGGATCCAAGATTTAGAGCTGTCCATTCCTCAGAGGCCTCAGAAGTTGGGTACCCTGGCTCTCTTTGATGTCTTTTGTCCCCCTTAGCTATTTCTATGTCAAAAAAAGAAATTAAGTCTTCAAGATTGATATCCACTATGGGTGTATCAAAACTGTATTTCAGAATACCATAATATTAATTGCCAAAAACATGCATATCACTATTCTTAGTGTACATGTAACTTGGGATTTCTCACATTCCCATTATCTTGGTGTGAAATTGAGAAAAACAAAACTTTTCACAGATCTTTTATGTGGTATTGAAGTATTTTCCATATTACAACCTCATAGAGTTAATTTAATCTTATTCACTCTATGGAGCTACCCTAGGTGAGGTTTTGTGTAGAAGCCAAATCTGGCCTAAAATCCATGGATTTACTTACTCACAAAAAATCTATTCATCTTTTCTGAAATCCAAAATTATGAATTTTGAATATATGAATGACTTATGGGTTATGCATAGTTCAAATTATGATTTTAAGGTAATTGTGGCCTATTTGAGTATGTAAAATATACCTCAAGGCTCACATTAATCCTCTTCCACAGTATTCCAAGACACTATGAAAACTAAATAGTCTTCATATTATACCCTTTATCTCTTTGGGTAGAGATATTATGAAGATATTTATTTTTATTGTACTTAAGTATTAACAAGCTTGAAAAATCTCTATAGTTCATTTTATAATTCTTATCCAAATCTTATCATCTCTGAAGTTTTTTAATGGAAAATATGTTTGATTTTGAACACTTATTTCTCTCTTTTTGATACTTTCATAGAAAGCATCACCATTTCAAATGAAGAAATTCTGAATATTACCACATTTTCACTTATTTTCCTAATCTTTCAAAGAATCCATTTTATCAAAAGGCACCTTAATGGATACTTCTTGTATTATAAAAGGAAAAGTTTTAGAAAATCTAACATTATTCAACTTGAAATTTGAAAATAATTCTTCTTGATTATTAACAAGAAGAGATAAAATATATGAAAATATATTCTTAGAAAGAAGGGAATTCATTTCATATGGCTTTGAATTGATGTATATTATATCAAGATGACTTTGAGAATTTTTCTAGCATGTAATTTAAGCGTACAATGAAAGAATCCGAATCAAATATACTACTTAATGTGTCAGCCTGTGACTCAAAACCAGAGCACAAGCATGACAGCCAAAATACCATAAACCAATGGTATAGCCAAAATACCACCAAAACATGGAGCTGAGCCAAACTAGCTCAAAAGGTATCAAAAGAAAGGGGAAACTCACCTCTTCCTGAAAATATAAGTCCCATCACCATAGGACAAGAAATAACAAAGTTATTCCTGCTCAAAGTTATTGCTGAGCATAAACCCTAATTTTCACCTCTCATCTAAAATCTAGAAGGAGAGGCTTAACCCCATCAAATGGGTACTCATAATGAAGCTCTAAGTCAGGGCTATCCAATGGTTCCAGCCAAACTGAGCTAGCACCAGTATTACTTGAGTTATGGTCAAATTCAGACCAAATAAGGGTGAACAAAACATTCACCTCTCATCTAACTTTTACAGTTTTAGTGTGAGATACCTGAAGTGGGGTCTTTTTGGAAAGAGCACAATCAGGGCTATCTGATGGTGCCATCCATTTCCTCATAACTCAACTACAACAGAGGTTATTGGCCAAACAAGCTTAATACAGTTTTTGACCAGACCACGCCAATGTACAAAAATACTTGTACATGGGATAACTTTGTCATATTTAATGATAACCATTTCAAGTTGGGTACCATTGTGTAGAGCTCATACAGAGCTATTCAATGAACCAACTTTGAGCTTGATATCTCAAAAACTGACAGAGGTATGACCATTTTAAGGTCAAAATCCCACCTGCTGTCAGATACAGCCTTACCATGGGATAATATTCCATAACCATGAATATGAGGTGTCAAATAGACGAAGAAGCATGTTTTTACTTCAATACCTCATATGTCAGCCAATACTGTGGTCCCATACAGTTTCTGTACAGCATTCTACGCGTCATACACGTCAGAATCAGGCTGTGAGGTCCCCAGATGAAAATTTTCACCCTGTATTGGTGAAAACTGCCCAGATGTGGTTTCAAAACCACATCTGAGCCCAATACAGGGTATACAGGCTGTTTTCAAACCACAAGCCTGTCATGGAGAGTGAAAAATCTTCACTTCCTCTACGTGGAAAGGTCTAGCAGCCTTTCCACTTCAATTTCAGGATAAAAGGAGGGCTTTTCACTGCCAAAACCCTTTCCTCATCCTGCTCTTGAATAACCTACGTAGTAAACTGTCAAAAACAGTTTTACTCTTGGTTAAATAATCAGGTATAATTATAATCTTTAATTATTGTAGACTTTATTATTGTAATCCAACAGATAAAGCCTGCACCCAGGGTTCTCAATAGCGCTCACCACCACTATTTCTCAATAGTAGAACCCTTTTACCTCATTATAAACTCTTATAAATCTTTTTTAATTCATTTTTTGCCGTGTCACATACACAGTTAAAGTTGTAATTAGCCTAGTTATACCTTTATCATAGTATCAACCTGACATAATGTGTTTTCAAGAATAAATACACAACATATAGAGAGTCCTTTTATTAATAGTTTTTCATAAAAGGTCATCAGTAATATGCATGTATAGCTCCATAAAAAGCATTTTTTAAATGGACAATGTTACTCATTATATTGCAATTTTTCTGTAATTAATAAATCTTCATTTGTTTTAGCTACATAATATTGCTTATAATATTTATTCAAGGGTGTTAGAAAATTTGCTCTATTAAAAGGAAAGTCTCCCCATATTACCACTTTAAGACCACTAAAAAATGGAATGATATTAAATATAGTATTTATTGAATAATCCAGGACTTGGGAGAATCTCTTACAAATAATCCATTTATATATAGTCTTCAATTATTTACTTATATTCATTATAGGTATGATAATAAGAGTGAAAGAGGTTTTAGGGAAAATATATGAAGGGAGATTTTTACAATCCCTCCCATTATTTTTTCAGAATACTTAATTTCTCTCACTTCTCTTTATTTGTGAATTGATATAGCTCTATTTGTAAAATTTAAACTCTGACCCCAAAAAATACACATACAGATTTTTTTATATCATGAAGACCTAGTATTTATTATTTAACATTTAAAAAAGGATGAAGAAAGGATTAATATCAAACCAATAAAAAGGTTATTTTGAATAGAAACAGTATATTTCAAGCATAAATTAATTTAAAAATCATATCACAATATTAAGGGTTCCAAACTTCCTTTTATAAAATTATAAGACTATATCTTAGCTTACATCAGTTATAATATAAATAATTTGTACATTTAATTCAAAATACTCGGTAAACAAATTCCTCCTCAACTTTCTTAAAATGAAATGTAAAAAGGTACCCATATTTAAAAAAACCTTTTTTTGTTTCATTCTGCAATAATATGGTAAATCAATTTTGTGAATTAAGCTCTAATCCCCTTTCACGCGGAATAAATACTCAAATTGATATCTAAAATATCACTTATTTAGAAATATTTGAAATTTTTTCAAAAGAAAGTACCATAATATTCCAGAATTTATCAATATTTGAAGCCTTTTTTATTCAGAAATATTTTAACTTTGGATAGCATAATGGTCTTCAAACTTTAGCTTTTTCTTCCAAGAGATAAAATCTCCTCTATTTTGAAAGATCAAGTACTCATATCTCCATTTTTATATCTTTTTGTATATAAATTACTAAAGCCTGAGATCTTGAAATATTGAAATTCTAGTAAAATTTGTTTAATATAAATTATATATAAAGATACTATTTCTAATATCAATGTCGTGTAATGAATATTTGAGAAATAACTTCTTTGTTTTTGAATATAATTTACCTGAAAAATGAGAAAAAGGAAGATAGGGTATTTCTAAATTGTTGAAAACGTTTTCTAAGAAAATATATAAAATCAAACTGTATCATTTGAATAATATTTTGATAAATTATTAAGATAATCAGTTACTGAATAATGTGCTTTATTGAATAAGATTTTCTTTATCTTGCTTCAAAATATGTGAAAGCAAGTTGAACTGTGTTGTAATCCTGGTTTGGGTGAAGAAATATAAGCTGGACATAAAAAGTGAATTTTTTTCAATAAATAATCTTGTGTCACAGGGGCTCTTCAAAGTGAAGAGGGCCTGGCACTCAGTAAACTGGGACTCACTTATGGAGGGCTCAAGGATATGGAAGATTAAAGACACTTAAGAGTGTAAGGAATGAATTACTATAATAAAAGAAATGAGAAAAGCAGCAACAAAGAAATAAAAGTAAGAAATAGAAGAGCCAACCACAAACAAGTCCAAGTCCACTGTTTCAACCTGTCAGAATGGAAAGAGAAGGGTTAATAAGGATATGGCCACCGTGCTCATACTGTACAGGCAAAGAAAGAAAATGCAAAGACTAACTTAAAATTAAATAATTATAATACCCAAAATAAGGATAAGAATAATTATAAAATAATAAATAAACTAAATTAATTAACTGGGGAAAAGTCCCCAGGGGGGAGAAAGAGGGGCTGGTATATGTGAGAATCACCAGCCCTGATCCAGAGGAAGAATTTTCATGAGAATAAATGATGATTGAATTGAGTCTGGCCAATACAGGTCCTGTACAGCTGTACAGAGCCTGTACAAGAGGTGTGGTGTATTTGAGTGATCATACAGTTTCATACTGGTGTATTGAAACTGTATTGGGTGAATCCAACCTGTACAGGTATTGACAGGCTGTATTGATGTACCAAACTGTATGCATGTTTCAGAATGAAGATTTCTGAAACTGAATGCTGATGCAGATACTGGATTTGCTGATTTGAGGTGTTTGAGTGGGTGTATGAATGAATACCCTTACCCCTGATGGATGGTTGTTACAGTATCCCCCTCTTGAAACTGGTGGGCTCCTGAACACCATAATACCCTGCCACTGTTGAGTGGCATCTCAATATCCCCACATTTTTTCAAAAAATTTTCTGTTTAACTTTCTTCTCCTCTTGGCCATTATCCTGAAGATCCTTCTTTACTCCGTCTCTGTCAAATTCAATTGATTCCCCCCTTTTTCCAAGTTTGAGTAAGTATTCCGCTTCAGAATATGCATTTCTTTTCTACTGAATCAATCAACCATGCCCCTGGAATGTGGCCTTGGGATATATCCCAGAATAAGGGCCACTGAGCTCTTGTGCTCAAAAAATGATGCCCAATGAGTATATAAAGTGTACTCTTTGGGCAAGGCTTAATCCAATGAATTCTTAAAAATTTTCCTCCAGCGGTCTTGTCCCCATTGTCCATGGAAATGGCCTCAAACAGCCCTCCAAAGTGCTTTTGGGCTGTGGCCTCTCCCCTGAGGAAACCTTGATACCTCTTGAATTTTATGGCCTTTTGGGCCTTTTGGGTGTTTTGGTGAACTTGGGTATTTTTTCTTTTTTTTTTGATTTTTGGCCATATTTGGCCTTTTTGCTTCTTTGGGGTCCTACGGTATGCGGTCCATGGGGGTTATTGGAGGCCCCCAGGACTAAAATGGAGCCCCTGGGCCCAAATTTGCTGGGGACCCAGGGTGACCAAGGGGCCCAGAAATGGCCCAAATATCACTTTCACCATACATGGCCTGGACCCATTGATGGGGTCCAGGACCATCAAGATCCTGGCCTCCCCAAAGTTGCAGGGGAGGCCCTGGGTGATGAGTTCAGCCCCAAAGGGGTATGAACCTTCACCTTAGAGGCTTTGAGGGGGGGCATAATTGAGTTATGGCCCCCATTTCCTTGAGGTCAAATTCTTTTCTTGATATGGAGTGGATTGATTCTGACGTCTTGAATCTTCTGCTTGCATATTCTTCAGTTATGAGTTCCAAACTGACTGAGCTCACTGAATATTCTCCTTCTGTACCGCCACCATCTGTTCTTCATGGTTCTGGCGTCTTCAGTCAGTTGTCCTCCCCTTCCATGGCATCTTCTGGCCATTTTGACCCCTCCCAAACCTATGATGGGTTCAGAGCAGTTGAAGTTCTTGATCCTTCCTGTACTGAATGTTTGGCCAGGGGTAGGGAGTGCTTTCAACATTACAATCCTTGATCATCAAAATGCCATTTTTGCTTTGTTGGGAAGAAGCCATGTCGTCGTACCGGATCAACTTTGTCCCAGGTCAGGAGACACTTATGGAGCAGGAAAGATGGGCCTCATGGGCAGGAATTCCCCATTCTTGAGGAACCTACCCCTGATGCAGCTTCTGGATTTTCTCAATGTGAGTGATTTGCATATTTTGATTGAATTGGTGCTGATATTTTGATTTAGTGACTGGTTCCAGGCAGAGGGATGTGGCCATGTGGACTAATGTTGGAGGGTCCATTCCAATTGGTGGTAGGCCCATACACTACATCTCAGAAATCCCAATTTCAAGGACCAATGCTGATGGAGTGGTGAAAGTAGTGAAGAAACTAAGAAGAATTGTTGATTCCCCAACAGATCCAGATGCTGAAGGAAGTGATGAGTTGGATGGTGAAGAAGTTCAAGTTATTCCTCCTTCAATTGGCCATCCATCCAGCAATTCCTCTTCTCAACCTCTTGCCAACACTAGATTCCAAAGTCAAGTTATTTCCAGCACTCCAAGAACCTTCCAACCAATGCTTGCTTCCATTCCTAAAGCCCTTCCTCCTCCTTCACCAACTACTTCCCACACCACCAGGCCTGCCTTGAATCCAGCAGTAAGACCATCACCAGTTCAACAGTCCAGAAACTCACCCATAAACACCTCCCGTCAACTCCAACCTGTGGCCAGCTCCAGCAGAAGAAGAGATGGATTGTCCCCTTTGCTGTTTCCTGCCGCTCAAGTTTTTCAAAGAAGAGAACGTTGGCCTATTTGGGTTACCAGAGAAGATCCCAACACGGCTAGTGAAAGTCAAGATGCTGTGGCCAGATTGTTCAGGAGGGTTGATAGAAATAGCAGAGAGGTGATTATGTATGCCAATGACAGGACTATTCCAGGTACTGCTTCTGAAGAGATGGCTGCAAAATTTGCCTGGTATGAAGATGAGTTGATAAATGATTTCCAGAGAACTTTTGATGATTTGGGTAGAGATAACTAGTTTTCCTTTTCCTTGTTTGTGTTTGGTTTGGCTTCTATCCCCACTCTTATAATACTAAAAAATGAAAAAATTATGGAACCTCCCAATACATGATTTGGGAGGGGATGCTGCTGTTTTAAAGAAATAAAAGAAAGAAAATTATACAAGTAAATAAAGAAAGAAAAAATGAGAGTAAAGAAAGAAATAAAGAAAAAATCCTGATGGTTGGTCCTTCTTATGGTGAGTTGCTTGATTCTAGCCAAAAAGTGTCTGAAAAATGAAAACCAAGCATTTGATGCTCACAGAGTGGCCAAGGTAATGTTTTACAAGAAGTAGAACCCTCAGGGATGCATACCAGGAGATGAAACTTACTTTCATAACTTCCACTCCCCACCAAGCACCATAAAATTGAAAAGAATTGCCATAAATGACTTCTGAGATGAATTGCCATAAATGACTTCTGAAAATGACTTGAAGTAATGAATGTCTTGAATTATGATGATTGGAATAAATGAAATGATAAATAAAAGAGAAAGAAAGAAAATTAAAGAAAGAAACATTTGGCCATATCTTGATAAGGTCCAAATCGGAGGGTATTGGTGTTGTATGCTTCCTAAACCTGTCCAAAGAATTGACGAGTGCTCACAAAGTGGCCAAGGTGATGCTTAGAACAACATATGGGTAGAATACCCCCTTAAAGGTGCATGCCAGGAGAGGAACTTACTTTCATAACTTCTTCTCCCCACCAAGTACCATAAATCAAACTCTTGAGGTATTTGGAACAGGCTTGTCTGGATACAATGAATGGAAGTCCTTGACAAGATCTGGTGAGTTGGTAAGGTTTGAAGCTGGTTCCCAAGTGGTTCTTCCTGGGTCTTAACTGAATCCTTTCCACTCTACAAGATACCATAATTTACCTCTTTTGAGGTTTGAGTCCAGAACCTGAGCCACTTCCCATTCTTCTTGCTCCGGCAATTGATGACGATTTGGGATAGTTGAATGCTTGACTGATTCTAATAAGGACACATGGAATACAGGGTGAACTGTCTTCCATTGCTGAGGTAACTTGAGGTGATATGCATGACTGCCAATCTTCTTCAGAACTTCAAAAGGTCCCAACCATCTTTCTGATAATTTCTTGGTGGGTCTTGTTGTCTTGATGTTCTTGGAAGCTAGCCATACTTTGTCCCCAGGTTGGAAATCAGGTAGAATTGCTCTATTTCTATCTGCATACTTCTTGAATCTCCTTATTGCTGACTCTAATTCTTCCTTGACAACTTGCTGTACTGATTGGAGTTTTGTTGATAACTTTCCAGCAGGTGAGTCTTGAGAAATATGGATTGAGTCCAAGCTGGGATTTCTTCCATAAATGGTGAAAAAAGGTGATTGCTTGGTTGATGAATCTTCTGCATTATTATAGGCAAATTCAGCCAGAGGGAGCCAGGTGTACCAGTCATCTTGATGATAGCTGACATACATCCAAAGGTACTGTTCTAGTATCTGATTTACCCTCTCTGTCTGTCCATCTGTTTCAGGGTGAAAGGCAGTTAAAAGATCTCTTGATATCTTGAGCTGCTGACACAATTGAGTCCAAAATGATGAAACAAATAAGGATCCTCTATCACTGACAATACTGACTGGAAGTCCATGCTTGGAAAATACATGACTAATGAAGATTTGAGCTAAGTCCAGAGCAGTGATTGTTCCATAAGTTGGAATGAAGATTGCCATTTTTGAGAATTTGTCCACAACTACTAAAATTGAATCAAAGTTGTTTGACAGTGGAAATTGAGTGATGAAGTCCATTGATAATGAATTCCAAGGACCAGACGGAATTGAAAGAGGCTTGAGTAATCCAAACTTCTTGTGATGAATGTTCTTGTTTCTTGAACATTGCTGACATGAGGACACATAGTCCTTGATGAATTGATTCATGCCAGCCCAATAAAAAATCCCTCTTGATGAGCTTGAGGGTCTTCTCCTGGCCAGGATGGCCAGCCAATGGTGAGTCATGATGCTTTTGAAGAATATTGAGTTGGAGTTCTTCATTGCTTAGGATTACCACTCTATCTTTGAATAATAATAGCTTGGCTTGAGGTTCAAGAGAATAATCTGGAACTGATTCACCTCTTGCTAGTTGCTTGAGTATTTCTTTATAGTCTTTGTCTTGCCATACTTCTTTTTGAATCTTGTCAACTAAATCTGAGAAAATTTCCACTTTGATTGAGAAGAATCTTGACTCTTGAATTCCATCTTGCTTAAGTACTTGATGAAAATTTTGAGGATTCTTGCTGATGAAGTCCACCCCCCTCTCTGGGTACACGTCGTCCCAACGTGACAAGGCATCTGGTAAAGTGGCCAGTCTGCCTGGGCGGTAGGTGATAGTGAATTGAAATTCTGAGAGAAATTCAGCCCAACGGGCCTGACAACAAGTAAGAACTTTGGAAGACATGAAATACTGCAAGGAAGAGTGGTCTGTCAAGACTTCAAAAGAATTGGAAAGAGAAAGAAGAAGTGCTCTCCAGCGCTTGAGAGCCCAAACTATGCCAAGGAGTTCCTTGTCATGAATTTCATAGTTGAGTTCAGCTGGTAAGAGCTTGCGACTATCAAATGCAATGGGATGCTTTCCTGAGTCATTCACCTGACTCAGTACGGCGCCCAATGCATAATCAGAAGCATCAGTCTCTACAATAGTAGGTAGAGATGGATTGAAATGGGATAAGATAGGAGCAGAGGTGAAAGCTTCTTTGAGTGCTTGAAACTGACTAAGAGCTTCCTCATTGAAGATAAAGGGAGAATCTTTTTTGAGAAGGGAAGTGAGAGAAGTGATTTTTTTGGAATAATTTTTAATGAAACGACGATAAAAATTGGCAAAGCCAAGAAAAAATTGAAGGGCCTTGATGTTTTTGGGCTGAGGCCAATTGAGGATTTGCTGAACTTTTGAAGAATCCATCTTGAGGCCATCACTTGAAACAACATAGCCCAAGTATTCCACACTTGAGGCATGGAATACACACTTGGAGGCTTTGGCAAATAAATTATTTTCTCTGAGTCTTTGGAGGACAGAGGTCACATGTTTGACATGTTCTTCCTCAGAACTTGAGAACACCATAATATCATCTAGATAAACCACAACAAACACATCCAAGAAATCTGCAAATATATCATTTACAAGATTCTGGAAAGAAGCAGGAGCATTGGTCAAACCAAATGGCATGACCAAATACTCATAACTACCATACTTGGTTCTGAAGGCAGTTAAGTGCTCATCCCCCTCTTTGATTCTCAGAAGGTTATATGCACCACGCAAATCTATCTTGGAGAAGATAGTGGAACCGTTGAATACGGTAAGGAGCTGGTTCATAGGAGGGACAGGGTATCTGTTCTTCCTAGTGACAGCATTGAGTTTGCGGTAGTCAACACACAAACGAAGACCTCCAACCTTTTTCTTGACAAAAAGGACAGGTGCTCCTGTTGAAGATGAGCTTGGTCTTATGAAACATTTCTCTACATTCTCTGAAATGTAGGCCGGCAGTGTTTCTGACTCTTGATTTGATAATGAGTAGATAACACCAATTGGAGGTAGAAGACCCTCCAATTTGATATGATGATCACAGGCGCGGTGTGGAGGAAGTTTCTCTGCTTTCACCTTGGAGAATACATCCAAATATTGGTGATAAGCAGGAGGGACTACCTTCAACACAGTTTCAATTTCTTCTGGCTCTTCCTCCTCATCCCACTGCTCCTCCAGGGATGCATGAAAAGATAAGGGAGGAAGGTCCATATCCCCTTGAAAGAGATGAAGTGAAGATATGGCAACATCTTCTCCAACATCCTTTATCTCTTTGAAGAATTCATCTCTTAATGGAAGTAATGACTGAGAGGGAATGATGGGAGGGATATGGACAGAAGAAGGAAGGGAAGGTGTCTTAAGTTCACCAACCAGAGCAACACTGTTGATGGCAGTGGTTAAGTCATTACTAGTAGAAGGAATAATACCACTAGAATCCTTATGACTAGAATCATAGGTGATCAATCCATTTTTCCAATCAATAATGGGATTAAAATGGTAAAGGAAATCATAGCCCAATATCAGGTCTTCTCCCTTGGGTGAATCTATGATAAAGAAGTCCCATTCAAAGCTTGGGAAGGAAGGCAAGTCAACTACCCACTTGGTATAATGGGTGATGAACAAGGCAGGGGATTCATTAGAATCCAAAATGAAAAGAGGAATCCTTTCAGGGAGCTCTGACAGAGTCAATGAGTACTTGAGAACAAAATTATTTGCAATAAAAGAGTTTGTAGCACCAGAATCAATGAGAATACTATAAAAAATATCAGAGACAGAAGAGAAAATAAGAAATTTTAAAGATTTCTTGACACTAGTATTCAGAGTGCACAATTGTGCTCTTGAAGGAAATAAGTGAGAACCATTGAACACATCATGATTCCCACTCAGGCTTTTCCCTGCTTGCTAGGGAAGCCTCTTGATGATGACCCAGGCTTGTTCCGAGGTCTCTTGAAGCATTTTTCAATTGGGTGCTTTCCACCACAATACGTACACAACCCCTCTTTGATCCTCCTCTCCTTTTCAGAACTGAATAATTTATTGTCCTTATTGAGGAGAGCAGCATGGGGCTTGTCCTTTGAAGATTGAAATTTCTTGCCCTTCTTGTTCTTCTTCTGGTGAGGCCTCTTTGAAGATGAGTTTTGAGGAGGCCTAGATTGATTGGATCCAATGGCTGGAGGCTTCTTCTCTTGATTTCCACCCTTTTCTTTTTGCCTCTCATGATATCTGGTGTCTAATTCTAGAGTGACATCCATAAGTTCTTGAAGAGTATCAAAAGTCCCAGGGTGAGAAGCCAACTGATCCAATAATCTTGATGCCAATCCTCTTCTGTAAACATGGATATAAGCTCTTTCCCCCCAATCTCCAATTCTTGACATTAAGCTTCTGAAATCTGCAATGTACAAGGAGACATGACCACTCTCCTTCATCCTCGAATTGTCCAACTCTTGTTCAGCTTTTCTGACTTCATTGGGGTCACCAAACAGAGTGAATAATTGGGATTCAAATAATGGCCAATTATTGAGGAGGTAGGAAGGGTCTTCATTGGAAATATTTGAGAGATAGGGTTCAATCCACTTTCCAGCTCTACCAGTGAGAAAAGAAGTTGAGTAAAGAACTTTCTTCCTGTCAGAGAAGAAATTTGCTGGATCATTATGAAAGATTAATTGACAGGATTGGATAAATCCTCTCAATTTATGAGCTTGAGTACCATCAAAAGAATCAGGTGCCTTCATGGATGGAGTCTTGAAAGCAGGGGCTTTAGAATTGTCCCTGGGAGCAACTGCTTGAGTGAGTTGCCCCATGAATTGAGTCATCTTCTCCATCATCTTGAGGAGACTTGGATTAGTTTGAGAGGCAAGAGGTTGACTAGAAAGGGCTAGATTAGAACCCTGAGGCACCTCTGGAGCATTTGCCAAGGCATCTGCCACTTCAGTTTCCCCAGAATCTTCCCCCCCTTCATCTTCAAATTCCTCTTTTCTTGCTCTTGCACCTTCAGACATGCCAGGGTAGCCACCCAAAAGTCCAGAGAAAGATCTTGATCTTCTAGATTTCATTCCACCTCTTCTTGAGGGTGCTGCTCCTTCCATTGGTGGTCCTCTGTCCAAGTTTGCACTCAGTTGATGAACTGATGGTGTGCGGTCAAGAGGAGCCCTTGCTGTAGGAGTGAGAACAGCTTGAATTCTTTGGGATCTAGTATTTTTGGCTGGGGGGCTATGCTGAACTGGAATTTTGAATAAAAAATGAAATAAACTTGATGGTATGAGAACAGAAATCAAAACTTGGCCAAATCAATCACAATAAAAACTTGATGAATCTTGAGGAATCAATTTAAATCTTGAGGTGAAATAAAATTCAGTCAACAGTCAAATCAATTCAGCAATCAATCAATCAATCAATATTCAATCAATAATTCAGTGTCTTTGATATGAAATCAAGGTCTTGAGGAATGAATCAATCAATTGAAAGTCTTCAGGAATCAATTCAATATCTTGATGAGTCAAAATCAGTCAATAATCAAAATCAATTCTTTAGGATCAAGAAAATATCTTGAGGATTCAAAGTCAATCAATAATCAAAATCAGCTCTTGAGGGTCAATCAGTATCTTGAGAAGTCAAAATCAATTAATCCAATCCAAATAGGAATCCTGAGCTTCTGAATCAATAAACCAATGAATCCCAATGAAATAATCCAATCAATTAAGCCAATAATCAATCCTGAATAAGACCTGAATAAGAACATAGAAAAATTTGATTTGATAAAATGAATTGAATTGAATGAAATGGTCAGCAATGATTAAGAAAGAAGAAGAATCAATTTCATATGAATGAAATGAATGAGATGAAATTGATGAGAGAGAAAAATCATAATCATTAAGGATCATTAAGTCATAAAAAGATCATAATTAATGAATGAGGGAAATGAATATAAATGAATGAAAAGAAAGAATAAAATATGAGTTAATTAATTTAATGTCACAGGGGCTCTTCGAAGTGAAGAGGGCCTGGCACTCAGTAAACTGGGACTCACTTATGGAGGGCTCAAGGATATGGAAGATTAAAGACACTTAAGAGTGTAAGGAATGAATTACTATAATAAAAGAAATGAGAAAAGCAGCAACAAAGAAATAAAAGTAATAAATAGAAGAGCCAACCACAAACAAGTCCAAGTCCACTGTTTCAACCTGTCAGAAGGGAAAGAGAAGGGTTAATAAGGATATGGCCACCCAACTAATACTGTACAGGCGAAGAAAGAAAATGCAAAGACTAACTTAAAATTAAATAATTATAATACCCAAAATAAGGATAAGAATAATTATAAAATAATAAATAAACTAAATTAATTAACTGGGGAAAAGTCCCCAGGGGGGAGAAAGAGGGGCTGGTATATGTGAGAATCACCAGCCCTGATCCAGAGGAAGAATTTTCATGAGAATAAATGATGATTGAATTGAGTCTGGCCAATAAAGGTCCTGTACAGCTGTACAGAGCCTGTACAAGAGGTGTGGTGTATTTGAGTGATCATACAGTTTCATACTGGTGTATTGAAACTGTATTGGGTGAATCCAGCCTGTATTGATGTACCAAACTATATGCATGTTTCAGAATGAAGATTGCTGAAACTGAATGCTGATGCAGATACTGGATTTGCTGATTTGAGGTGTTTGAGTGGGTGTATGAATGAATACCCTTACCCCTGATGGATGGTTGTTACATCGTGATTCAGACAAAAATCTGAATTCATGAGGACTGAAAAATAATCTTTTCCATAATACACTTTTTAATTCTTTATCTCTTGGAATTCTTATTAAACTTTAATATTTATTAATAAAACTAAAGGGTAGTGGTGTTGACATGTGGATTGAGCTGCTTCCAAAAACTATATATTTTTATTTAAATTTTATCCTACCATCCACCTGTATCCAACGTATGCACCATGTCAAATTAAAAATGAAAAACCTTCTTTCTTTTGTATCACTTTCCTTGGGGTAATATCTGATAGGGAAAGATTATTGGAAAAAATCATCCCAGGAATCTCATTATTCCTTGGAAAAATATGAATATCTTAAAGATTCCAAATTTATGAGAATTACCAGATTTTATAAAAATAACCTAAAGTGTTGATAAATTTGTGCTCTAAAATGAATATACGCTACAGATGTTAAGGAGTCTTGGGGTGAGTTTTTCATCACTTTGAACCCCTAATAAGTCTTTGTATGAGTAAAAGGAAGATTCCTAAAACAAGCAAGAAGCACAAGGTGATTTTTGATTAAATTGGAAAATAAAATCAAAAAAGAACATCAAAAACCTTCAATATTTAATTAAGGTATGTTATCAACTTAAATTAATACTTTTTATCCCAAAGCTTAAATTTCTTTAGATTAAACACAAAAGAAAGGGTAAGATTCCATTCATCTTTCATAGAAAGAGAATTGATAGATTTGTAGTTGTAAATGATAGGATGAAAAGGAAAAAATATATCTTTGGAAAGATTTGTATTATTTTCAAAGAATAAAATCCCATAAAAAATGTATGGCTCAGATTCTTACCATTAATGAGACATATTATATCCCTTTTGAACAGAATAAAACAAAATATTATATACATTTCTTTGTAAAATTTAATTGAGCTTTAATTTTTGTGTCTTTTTATAATTAATATTAAGGAGCTCTGTATTGTTAGTTATTTTACTTTTCTCAATAAATTTCATTTGAAGAGAATCTTTCACAACAATTATTATCACAAACTGTGTAATTTATACTTTTTAGTACAGTTGTAAGGAATTTTTCCTTTTCAATATATAAAGTTTCATTTTTGGATACTAGAAATTCATTCTTTAGTTTCATCAAAAAATCAATTTTCAAAGCAATCATTACTTGAATTTGGTTATTACACATAAATCTTTTGTCAATAAATTTTTCGCCCAAAAAGACAGTGTACCACATTGAAATAATTTCCTTGAGAGGAAAAGTATTGACAATAAGTTTTTCTAAATTAATTGAGAGGTAAATTTGTTGCTTATTCAAAAAACCTCTTTCTCTCAAAAAATGATTAGATTAATTATATTTATTATTGCATCTGGGATTAAGATCTATTATTCTCAAGAAAAGAGGTAAGCAATCCATGAAATTGTGAGCCTTGAGGAATGTCTTAAATACTCAAATCGTCCAATAGGAAAAAATAACTGTAAAGTAAAACTTGGAGTATCCAAAATCCATAATTGATGTATATCCCAATTCATCAACTTTTTTTAAGAAAAACATGGCTACTGTTTTTGTAGGTAAGTAAATCCTTGGAGTTAAGAAAATATTTGGACTATACACAAAAGCTCACCCAGGATCACTCAATAAAGTAAATAGCCTTAAATTAACTCCATGAGGTGGTAATATGGAAATTAATTCAGCATATCATCATCAATACCACATAAAAAATTGTAAACATGTTTTTTTGCCTTTCTATGCCAAAAAAATGGTATTATGATAAATTCCATGTTAAATATACCCTAAAATTAATGTTATGAATTTTTTTAGCACTTGAAAAGGATATATTTTTACTCCTATAGTGGATATCAGTATCAAGGGCTGAATTAATATTTTGACGTGAAAAATAGCCAGATGGGACAAAAGACAACAAAGAGAGCCAGGGTACCCACAGTCAAAGGCTTCTGAGAGATAGCCTGCTCCAAAGCTTGGATTAAATTTTGATCCTGTCGAAATTGGTGTATTAAATTCCTTTTTGGGACAATTGTTACTAAGACCAAGTCCCATTAATCAACAGACAATAGCACATAAGCTGCTATTTTAATTCAAATCCCATATAAAAAATGATTTTTTTATTCATTTAATAAAAAATAACGATAAATAATTCAATTTTACAGTTTTTTATCACTTATATTCATGTTCAAAGTGATTCAAAACACTCATTTTGCTCTTTTCAGCAATATTCCACAAAATATAATGCCAAAAAAGTTGCATGAAAGGTTAAGTAACATGGCCAGGCCCCCAAATTTCAAGTCTTACTATATGATGTGACTTAAAAGAATCTATAACTCTGTTCTTGAAATGAAAAAAGATTTAAATAAAAGAAAAATGAGCCTCTAAGAAAGAGTTAGTTATGGTTAATAAACACATTTGATTACTTTAACCAAGTCACTTCTTGATAATTTAAGCCTCAGAAATACAAAAGGACTAATTAAAGATCTTTTGGAATATTATTAATAGAATTAGCTCATAATTGAACAGATGTTGCTATGCTATTTGACTGTACCATTCAAGAATAGAGTAAAAACTCAAAACTTCATTGAAGATACAATTCTTAATTGATTACTGTGAAACTTTCAGGACCTATAGAAAAGGTGTAACTACACCCAAAAAAACAAAAAGAAAAAAGAAAATTTTTTTTTAGGATTTCAATTGAGAATTCTACTTACAGTCAAAGTTTTATAGTTTTAGGGTGTTGGTAAAAACATGTAAGGGGTGTCTTTTCAATACAATTTAGCTATTCATGGCATTTCTGATGCCATTAATGCCATATATGGCATTGATAAGGCCATTTATGGCATTTATGATGGCATAAATGGCATTAGCAATCCCATTTATGGAGTTGAAAGTTCCATTTATGGAATTTCTTATTTCTGCCATTTATGGCATTTTTGAGGCCATTTATTGCATTTTTGAGGCCATACAATGCCATTTATGACATTTTTTTAATGAGATTAATGCCAATTTTATGGCCATAAATGGAATCTATATGTCATTCTTGATGTCATTGATGGGACTTTTGATTCCATTTATGGCATTATTATGTAATTTGTGATGCCATTTATGGCCCTGTTAATTCCACAAATGAAATCTTAAACTCCCACTAATGTCATTAATTAAACTTTTCAATTAAATTGATGTCATAAATGGCATTTTGAATCTACTTACAAACATGAACAAAAAACATAAAAAAAAGGCCTTTTTGGGCCTACAATTGTCCTGGAAAAAAAATTCCAATTTTTTGGGATTCTGGTCTTTTATTCTCAAGATTTGTCCCTTTATTTCAAAAACAAATTATGGAAATTCATGTTGGGAACATTTTTAATGATTTTTTTTAAAAAAAGAGGCCATTTTGCCAAATTGGCCAAAATAGAAAAATTGGGTAAAAAAAATTGAAAACATTTGGGGACCCTCACATCCCATGTCAGAAAAAATATGGAAAAAAAAAGTTAAGAATTCACAAAACTGATCCTGAAGAATTTTTTCAATAAAACAAGTCACTTACATGTTTTGGCCATAATTTGGTAAAAACATATAAGGGCTTATGTGTTTTCACTCAAAGCTTACATGTGTTCACCAACACCCTAATTTTATTAAAAGAAATAAATCTTCAAAAGCTCACAGAAATGAGAATCTGTTATGGAACTACCA
Organism: Austropuccinia psidii; assembly: GCA_023105745.1. Classification (NCBI taxonomy): domain Eukaryota; kingdom Fungi; phylum Basidiomycota; class Pucciniomycetes; order Pucciniales; family Sphaerophragmiaceae; genus Austropuccinia; species Austropuccinia psidii. Next base: position 32,389,073 of record JALGQZ010000009.1, on the reverse strand, counting down.
ATTCCTTTGATAAACTCAGAGAAAAATGCTTATTTCAGGAAGAAGGAATTTCTACTTTTGTAAATTCATTCGTTTTTAACCACAAATGGGGTGGTATGCATTCAAAATCCCTCAACTAAGTAATTCTTATACTTTAGTATTATGTAACCATTTATTTCATAGACACACCTTAAAGAAATAGCAATACTATTTTAATCAGAAACTTCTTGAGTATATATAAGAAGCCTGGCTTCATTTCCTTAAATATGAGTTTTTAATTATTCTTAGATACTCTAGCTTTTCTTTTCCTGAAAGATTTATTAAAGATAGGGAGAATATTTGCTGGTTATAAATGTGTTTAAGTACCTAGATTATATATAAATAATATATTCATTTATTGAAATAGTAAGGTTAATTCTTTGTAAAATTAGTGAAGACTTCAAATTGTGAGCCTTTGAGATATGACCACATACCCAATAAGGTCACAAAAAGATTAAGAATAATTATACCTTTAATATAATTATACTAAAATTACTTAGAATAATTATACATTAAAATTAATTACTTAAATATACAAAAAATACCATAAATTGACACAAAAATTGGTTTAACTTAAAAACCAATGAATAAACATGTAAAATAAATTATACCATTGGATTCTTCATGGAAAAATACACATATACCATTTTTATGGCATATCTGTAAAGTCAATATTTAATGAATTATAAGGTATAATACCTTATAAAAACCATAAAATCCTCTTTATCTCAGAAACCAATGAAACAACATGTAAAATAAATTGTACCAGTGGATTTCCCATACAAATCCACACATAAAACAATTAATAAGCTAATTCCCAAAGTCAATACTTAAGCAATTATCCTGAATATATGCACTTTTTTGGTCAATGCATATATTCAAGGATCATAGCTAATATCTTCTAAACTATACATGATAGAATGATGAACCAAAAATAAAGTTACCACGTAATTACTGTAAGAACACAGATATGAACTTTATTTTACAAATTATAAACAAGGTTAAAACCTATGATGAAATATTGATAAAAATCAACAGAGCTGTTGACCACTTTGTTGTGAAAGTGGTCCAAACTTAAAAAAAAGTATACAGTTGGATTCTACTAGTTCATTCGTGAAGAATGATGTAATTTTTATTATTAAATTCAGGGTATAACCCCCTGAAATCAAGGTTTGAAGTTTAAAATATTGAATTTCGACAGAAAAGATGAGTTACAAGAAAAATCATCAAAATTAGAGTTTTGATGATGTAATGATAAGCTCTTGGCAGCATAATAGGGTTATGCCAGGCTATCAGAATTCATTCTCTGAATTGCTGTAGCGTGTAAATCTTAAAAGTTATTGAAGATCAAAGTTTGAGCTTAAATTGAGCAGTTATGATCACCTACTGTAACCTTAAATTAAGTTTAACAGTCACAAGAGTGATAAAATTGGTGAATACTATTAGTTTATGATTAAAACTAATAAAATCCACAAAATTTGGGGTTCTGCCAAGCCTCTGATGTCATCAAACTTAAAGTTACAGTGATAACTTTAAATAATGGTGCAATAATGATGTAAGATGGTTTGATCATGATGTAATCACCCTCAAGCCTTAAAATATTGATCAATTCCAGTGGATATGATCAGTAAACGTCTACTAGAAGCCTGTTGGACTCTAGGAGGGAGGTATTTACTATAAATAGAGCTCTTTTTACTCTATTTTCCCCTCAGACGCATCAAAAACATTAAAATCAATTAAATAAAAGGTAATTTCTTTATTCTTTATATATAAAACTCTTATATTATTAAAGACCAAAGACCATCTTATTATTAATCACCACTTTTACGTGATTAAATCAATTTTTTAATTGTTTTTGTTATAAATCTCTCTATAAACTCATTTCCACGTAAAATCAAGAATTTTAGTAAAATTTCTTTATTTTTTATTGTAAATACAATTTGAAAAAGTTGTATTATATTCTTTTGGCCTAAAATATCTCAAAATTATTATCTTAAGTGTTAAAAGTAGGTTATTTCATCTCATTATAATACTTTCTCTCTTATTATTACTCTTAATAATTCTTATTTAATATAAATAGTATTTATATTAATATATAACTTTAATATTGGTAATATTATTGTTATTAATTGTTTTTTATTTATAAAAAACAATTTTTTACGCCTTTATTATTTGTTGGTAACAATAATAAAGAGTTTTATAATATATTAATTATTTTATATTAATATATTATTTTCAATATTATAATCTTATATAATATTAATTATATTATTATATTTATTTAATAATATAACACTTTTACGCCTTAATAATAATATTTCTTTATTATTATTATTATTTTAATCTTATTTATTTCAATTATAAGGACATTCAGAGTACAATAAGTAATAAATTAGTAATTTTTACTTATTGTTTCATAGTCAAACCTTACATTTGGGGGCCTGGCCGTGATATTTACTTAAAAGACCTTTAAAAAGATTCTATTTGGATTTATCCAATAATAAATTATATTTATAATCATAAATTATATAATAATTTTATATTTTATTGATTTTAAAAGCTATTGAGGCATTTGGAAAGCAATTGTACTGTCTTACACATGGTTTTTCACATCCTTAGACTTGCAAGAACTTTCTTTGAGTGACTCTAGTGATTAAAAAAGATATTTTATAAATTAAAAATAATTTTATTATAATTAATTTTATAAGAATCATATTCTTTTTTATTTTATTCTTTAAAAAATAAAAAATACATAAAAAAATATTAAAAAATATTAAAAACCAATAAAAAAAGTTATTTTTATTCATTTTTATTCATTTCATTATTTTATTTCTATTTTTTAAGATATAAAGCAATTTCTATGTGGAAAATTGCCATATCTTGCCACAAATAACACTTCTTATATAAAGACTTATATTTATTTGTCTTTTTTAGTGTTTGAAGATGACCCAACAGAAGATAACCAAGCTACTGTTGAGAGGTTGGTGGAAGAAACTTGTCAAAGTTCTCCAACACCAGTTATCACCAAAAGAAAGAAAGCTCAGAAATTAGACTTTCCAAGACCCACCATTCAAGACTCTGAAGGTGAGCACCTCTTTGTATAATTGCCATAAAAGAATTTTTATTCTAAAATACTTTTATTTTTTGGTATTCTTTAATTATGACTACCAGAAGAGGTTCCCAATACTCCATCCAATCAGATGGAGCTGGACTCAGAGGTAGAATTGATCCCTCAAAAGGGAAAAGAAAGGGCAATATCCCCAGTGGAACAGAATCCACACAAGGAAGTGCCTTATCCCAAAGGCAAGTCCCAGAAATGCCCATGATATCTGAGCCTGAATTAGAACTAAGTATGAGTAACTCAAACAGGTACAAATCACATTCAGAGGGCTCAAATAGACATCTACATGAGCCAGTACAAGCAGTATTGCACAGTGTACAAGGACAAAGATTGGGAAATGTTGCCTCAAATACACCAAGGAGTGATGAACTCCTGGCACATACTGAAAAAGTTCCTCAAAGAGGAGGAGATAGTGAAATACTCCAATGGATGGAATCCACTGTCATCCAAACCTCAAATCAAAAAAATCAAGGATTACCATGCCAACAAGAGGGAGGCAACCAAGGAAGAAGCCCCAGTAGCTTCTACCAGCAAGCCCCAAGCCAACCCACTTCCCCAAGAAGGGAAGAAGAACAAGAAAAAGCATTGGAGGAAACCATATTCCCCAAGCTACAGAATCCCAAGAATCCAAAAGGATGCCATGGACAATGTTTTCAACATGGCCAGAACCTTGATGGAATTCAAGGACAAGGAAGAGCAAAGAATGAGACAACCTCATTTCCCAAAGAAATAACCTTGTCCAAAGATGTTGTAAATACTTTAACAGAAATTAAAAATAGTATATTACCTCTAAAAGAAATTAAAGACAGTTTATTATCACTACAAGAAATAAATAACAATTTATCTTCTTTAACAAAAATTGTTGTGCAAAACAAGAAAGAAATTGACAACATTAAGTTTATTGTTGAAAATAATAAACCAAAGAATTTAATTGACAATACTCAAAAATTAATACAAGGACAACAAGAATTGTATAAATACATAAAAGATATCAAAGACAAAACTTTGACAATCAATTATGATGTGAGTATTGACAATCTTACAGAAAAATTGAATAAATTAAGTATTTCTGTAGAAATATTTGAAGAAAAGACTTCATCACACCAAAAATTACTTTTGGACCATGTGGAAAAAAGTGATGAAGCAAGAATGCATCTGAAAGATGATATTCAGAGTGAAATAAGGCTTATCACTGAAAAAATGGATAAAATTAATGAGGCTAATTTAAATATGCCAAAGTTATCAACACCATTTTCTCATATAAGAAGCCCTTTTAAAACAAAAGAGGAATTGTCAAATCCTTTCATAACACACTTGAGTCACCAAGATAATAACCAAGTATTAATGAAGGAAGCACCTCAATTGAAAGAATGGCCAACATTCACAGGAGAAGGTGAATATGACCACATGTCATTTATTAAAACAATTGACATGTTGCAAGAAGATTATGCCATACCAGATGAATTAATCACTGCAAGATTACATTCTTTGTTTGAGAAATCTGCAAAAAGATGGTATTATGGCATAAGACAAACAAATGGTAAAAATACCTGGTCTTGGTGGAAACAAGAAATAATCACCAAGTGGGCAAATGATGCCTGGAGGTATAAGATAGAAAATGCATTTGAAATCTCTTTCTTTGACCCAGAGAAAGACAAGCCTTTAACTTGGTTCTTGAAACAAGTTGAAAGGCTTAATGCACTGTACCCAGAAATGTCACAAAAGATGGTGCACATGAAAATACTTAAAAAATGTGGAGGGGAACTAGAACATGCCCTAAGAAGCAGGTGTATAGAACCATGCTCCACAGAAGAGTATATAAATTCACTAGAAGATATAGTGACAAGAACAAAAATTGGCAGGACTTGGAAAAAATTGGACATTAAAAGCCCAAATAAACCATTTATCAAAAAAGATAAATCAAAAGAATCCTTTAAGCCCAATAAATCCAACAATAATGAGCAAAGAAAATGCCATAAATGTGGAGGTATTGGACACTTAGCCAATAATTGCCTTAAAAAAGCAAAAATTAATGAAATTGTGGAAACAGAAAGCCACAATGACAAAGAAGAGGAATCTGACTCTGAAAAAGAGACAGAAGAGTCAGAAAGCTCTGAAAGTGATGAAATCAATATAATTAATGCACAAATTAATAATATTGACTTGATTTATGAAGTACTGGATGTTAATTCAAACTTACCACAAGTTGGAACATCTGACACAAACCTGACAAACATACAAGATGCCAAAATGTATAGAACCAAACCTGCAAGAGGAATGGGATATACAGCTGGAAAATCAAGTATAAGTATTGTTATGGTTGATAACCAGGAAGGAAAAGTTAACTTGGATACAGGAGCATATTGCACTTGTGTTGGCAAAAGTTATTTAAAAACCATTGTCCCAAATTGGCAAGAAAAACTTATGCCAATACAAGGTGTCAAATTTAGTAGTGCAAGTGAGAGCATGAAGCCCCTTGGAATAATTGATTTAACACTAATTTTTCCTCATCCCTCACAATGTGTCAGAATTAAAGTAGAGTTTGTAGTAATGGACAACTGTACTAGTAATCATTTCATACTTGGAAATGACTACTTATCAATCTATGGTATAGATATCTCCAACCAAAAAGACAGATATTTTACCATAGGAGATAACAAAAGACAAAAGTTTGGCTTCTTAAACAACAAAAAACAAATCACAGTTATTAAGAAGGAAGAAAAAATTCCAGAAAAGGAAATTTTTATATCTGAACAACTTAAAGAGGCAGAATTCAATCAAGAATTAACAGAAAAAATGAAAGAAAAATTGATTGACCTCTTATTTAAGTATAAAAATGCCTTTGCAACTGACAAAGAGCCACTAGGTGCCATAATTGGACATGAAGTGGATATAATTCTTAATGTAGAAAAGCCTTACCCACCTTTATTAAGAAGACCTGCTTGTCCAGCCAGTCCAAGAGCTAGAGAAGCCTTAGAGGTACACATTAAAGAATTAATGGACCTTGGAGTATTAAGAAAGGTTGGACATAATGAACAAGTAGAAGTTACTACACCTGTCATTATAACTTGGCATAATGGAAAGTCAAGGATGGTAGGAGACTTCAGAGCCCTGAATACCTATACCATTCCAGACAGATATCCAATACCCAGAATCCATGAAACATTGACCCAATTGTCACAAGCTAAGTTAATCACAGCTATGGATGCTCTTAAGGGTTTTCATCAAAATGTCTTAACAGACAATGCCAAGAAACTGCTAAGAATAATAGTCCATTGTGGGATTTTTGAATACTTAAGAATGCCATTTGGAATAAAAAATGCACCTTCCCATTATCAAAGAATGATGAATACCATATTTCCTGAGGAATTATCAGAAGGATGGTTAATTATCTATATTGATGATATTATAGTTTGCTCAGAAACTTGGGAAAATCACCTTACAAGACTAGAAAGGGTACTACAGAAAATAGTCCAAGTGAATATGAAAATCTCCTTGAAAAAGTGTCATTTTGCATATAGTGAATTAAAAGCACTAGGACATGTGGTATCTGGACTTAGTCTAGGCATAGACAAAAATAAAGTAGCAGCAGTACTACTTAAACCAATGCCTCAAACCAAAAAAGAAATGCAATCATTTCTAGGATTTGCTGGTTACTATAGACAGCATATAAAGGACTTTGCAAAAATTGCTAAATCCTTGTATAAGCTATGTGACCAACAAACAGTCTATGAGATGACAGAAGAAAGAGTCAAGGCATATGAAAAATTAAAAAATTCCTTAACAAATGCCCCATTTCTTCTAATGCCAGATTGGAAATTACCCTTCAAACTGTACATTGATGCTTGTGGAGAAGGACTAGGTGCTGCACTTCACCAAACACAAATTATCAATGATAAACCAGTGGAAGGACCAATTTGTTTCATTTCAAGGCAAATAAAGCCAACAGAAGCAAGGTATGGAGCAAGCCAAATGGAATGCTTATGCCTAGTGTGGGCTCTAGAAAAACTGCATTATTATTTGGATGGCACAGTATTTGATGTAATCACAGACTGTAATGCTGTGAAATCACTATTAAATATGAAGACTCCAAACAGACATATGCTGAAATGGCAAATTGCTATCCAGGAATATAGAGAAAATATGACTATTGTTCATAAATCTGGAAATATTCACAAAAATGCAGATGGTCTCAGCAGATGGGCTCTAGAAAATACCCCTGACAATCCAGCATGGGTACCACAAGAAGAGCACCATATAGAAGGAATATGTGTTACAGACATTGGCACAGAATTCTTTAACCATGTTAAAGAAAGCTATAAGACAGACAAAAATTGCCATATCTTAAGCCAACTTCTAATGAAAGACTGCAAAGATCCATCACTTTCATCAAAACTAGATGAAATATGGAAAAAGGCATATGATGAAGGAAGATTTCACCTCCTTGATGGAATCCTTTACCATAGAACAAAACACACATGTGTTATGGCCTTAACAGACAGAACACTAATAAACACCATTTTACATGAGTGTCATGATAGTGTTGCATCTGGACATCTCTCAGAAGATAGGACACTAGAGAGGGTGAAAACCTGCTCTTGGTGGCCAAATTGGAAGAAAGATGTTGCAGAGTACTGCCAAACCTGTGACAGATGTCAAAAAGCCAACAGAGCCACAGGAAAGAAATTTGGAATGATGATCCAAATCCAAGAACCAAAATCCCCATGGGAAATAGTTCATATGGATTGGGTAACAGCCTTACCTCCAGGAGGAGACAGGAGTTATAATGCATGCCTAGTGTTAGTTGACAGATACAGCAAAACTCCCATGTTCTTACCATGTCATAAAGATGACACAGCTATGGATACAGCCATAATGATATGGAATAAAGTCATTAGCCATACAGGCGTATTCCAAAATATTATAAGTGACAGAGACCCAAAGTTCACTTCAGCATTATGGACAAATCTCCATAACTTGTTTGGGACAAAATTATCATTCTCAACAGCTTATCATCCCCAAACTGATGGTTTAGCAGAAAGAATGATACAGACTCTAGAGGATATGATCGGAAGATTCTGTGCTTATGGGCTAGAATTCAAAGATTCTGATGGTTTTACCCATGATTGGTGTACACTAATACCAGCACTTGAACTGGCATACAAGACATCAATCCATTCTTCTACTGGCAAAACACCAGCAATGCTAGAGAAAGGTTGGAATCCAAGACTTCCTTATGATACCCTCAAAAAGGACTTAGTGGATATACATCCAACAGCAAGCAGTTTCAAGATAATTCTTGACAAAGCAAGACACCATGCAAACAGATGCATGCAAGATTCTTTTAAATATGCAAAAGAAAGATGGGATAAAAGTCATAAGCCACCTGATTTCAAAATAGGGGATTTGGTTTTAGTATCAACCCTTAATTTCAATAACATAAAAGGCCCAAAGAAATTGAAAGATTCCTTTTCAGGACCATTTATGATAAAAGCACTTCATGGACCCAATGCTGTGCAATTGGAACTCACAGGTGAACTAATGAACAAACACCCAACTTTCCCTGTAAGTCTGATAAAACCTTACAGTTCAAGTGACAAAGAGTTATTTCCACTAAGAAATAAACCCCCACTTGAGATTCCCCCCTTGGAAGAAGGAGAGGAAAAGAAAATAGTAAAAGTCCTTAAAGAAAGAAGGACAAGAAACAAAAAAGAAAGAGAATACCTTGTAAGGTATAGAAATTCAACTCAAGAAGATGAATGGCTACTTGAGAAAGATATAACAAATGCTGATAAACTACTAAGAAGGTTCAGACATGAAAGAAAACCTGAAAAATAAAAAAGTTAAGCATTATTGAGCTTCAAGACTAACAAAGTCTATTGAAGAGGTAGGACAGTGGATGATACCCTTATCATACGTATCAGATTGTGGTACAATCTTTTTTGGTGGTAGGGAATGTGAGCCTTTGAGATATGACCACATACCCAATAAGGTCACAAAAAGATTAAGAATAATTATACCTTGAATATAATTATACTAAAATTACTTAGAATAATTATACATTAAAATTAATTACTTAAATATACAAAAAATACCATAAATTGACACAAAAATTGGTTTAACTTAAAACCCAATGAATAAACATGTAAAATAAATTATACCATTGGATTCCTTATGGAAAAATACACATATACCATTTTTATGGCATATCTGTAAAGTCAATATTTAATGAATTATAAGGTATAATACCTTATAAAAACCATAAAATCCTCTTTATCTCAGAAACCAATGAAACAACATGTAAAATAAATTGTACCAGTGGATTTCCCATACAAATCCACACATAAAACAATTAATAAGCTAATTCCCAAAGTCAATACTTAAGCAATTATCCTGAATATATGCACTTTTTTGGTCAATGCATATATTCAAGGATCATAGCTAATATCTTCTAAAGTATACATGATAGAATGATGAACCAAAAATAAAGTTACCACGTAATTACTGTAAGAACACAGATATGAACTTTATTTTACAAATTATAAACAAGGTTAAAACCTATGATGAAATATTGATAAAAATCAACAGAGCTGTTGACCACTTTGTTGTGAAAGTGGTCCAAACTTAAAAAAAAGTATACAGTTGGATTCTACTAGTTCATTCGTGAAGAATGATGTAATTTTTATTATTAAATTCAGGGTATAACCCCCTGAAATCAAGGTTTGAAGTTTAAAATATTGAATTTCGACAGAAAAGATGAGTTACAAGAAAAATCATCAAAATTAGATTTTTGATGATGTAATGATAAGCTCTTGGCAGCATAATGAGGTTATGCCAGGCTATCAGAATTCACTCTCTGAATTGCTGTAGCGTGTAAATCTTAAAAGGTATTGAAGATCAAAGTTTGAGCTTAAATTGAGCAGTTATGATCACCTACTGTAACCTTAAATTAGGTTTAACAGTCACAAGAGTGATAAAATTGGTGAATACTATTAGTTTATGATTAGAACTAATAAAATCCACGAAATTTGGGGTTCTTCCAAGCCTCTGATGTCATCAAACTTCAAGTTACAGTGATAACTTTAAATAATGGTGCAATAATGATGTAAGATGGTTTGATCATGATGTAATCACCCTCAAACCTTAAAATATTGATCAATTCCAGTGGATATGATCAGTACACGTCTACTAGAAGCCTGTTGGACTCTAGGAGGGAGGTATTTACTATAAATAGAGCTCTTTTTACTCTATTTTCCCCTCAGACGCATCAAAAACATTAAAATCAATTAAATAAAAGGTAATTTCTTTATTCTTTATATATAAAACTCTTATATTATTAAAGACCAAAGACCATCTTATTATTAATCACCACTTTTACGTGATTAAATCAATTTTTTAATTGTTTTTGTTATAAATCTCTCTATAAACTCATTTCCACGTAAAATCAAGAATTTTAGTAAAATTTCTTTATTTTTTATTGTAAATACAATTTGAAAAAGTTGTATTATATTATTTTGGCGTAAAATATCTCAAAATTATTATCTTAAGTGTTAAAAGTAGGTTATTTCATCTTATTATAATAATTTCTCTCTTATTATTACTCTTAATAATTCTTATTTAATATAAATAGTACTTATATTAATATATAACTTTAATATTGGTAATATTATTGTTATTAATTGTTTTTTATTCATAAAAAACAATTTTTTACGCCTTTATTATTTTTTTGTAACAATAATAAGGAGCTTTATAATATATTAATTATTTTATATTAATATATTATTTTCAATATTATAATCTTATATAATATTAATTATATTATTATATTTATTTAATAATATAACATTTTTACGCCTTAATAATAATATTTCTTTATTATTATTATTATTTTAATCTTATTTATTTCAATTATAAGGACATTCAGAGTACAATAAGTAATAAATTAGTAATTTTTACTTATTGTTTCATAGTCAAACCTTACACAAATGAATATTTTAAATTTTGAAAGGTCCCCATATTGGAATATTATACCCAAAATTTGTGGATAAAATTATCAAAAAAAAGATCTACTGATCTTCATCTTTGAATTAGCTATTACACAGGCCTATAGTGTGATAGGGAATTGTATGAACAAATTCATATAAAGCCAGAGATATTCAGATTGAATTATCATCTTTTTTAGAAAAATAATTTTACCCTTGAATTTAATTCAATATTCAAAAAAACTAAATTAACATTTTTTTCCTAGTCAAGGAATATATATGAATCAAAATTTTGAAAAGACTCTTATTTTATCCTAATCTTTCTTTATCCTCTCCTCTCAACTATGAATATATCACTGAATCCCAGCGATTTCAATTCTTATGCTTGGGGATAAATTTTGTAGTTATTATTTCAAATTTTTATATGAGAATTCAATTGTATGAAAATTTTCTGAAGACATATTGAATTCTTTCTAGATGGTAGGTCTTTTCATAAAAAAAGAAGAAGTGAGGTTTCAAATCAAAGCACTGTAAGGTATCTTTCAGCTTTTTATGTAAAATTCCTTTCCACAAAGTTCAATTATAAAGAAGGCAAAATGATCTTGCTTTTGGGTGGGGGTTTACTTCTTAGAAATTTAGATGGTGCAGAAATTTCCCATATTGAAATTTAATCTTTTGAAATTTCTTCCAAAAAATCGAATGTTGCTTCATTTTTTCTACCAATGAAAGATACTTGTTGAATAATGTGGTATTTATATTTCCAAATGTTAATTTTATTTTCTTTTGGGTCCTATTTTTTGGAATTCCCTCTTAAAACAGACAAGCTGAATTTGAATTTTCAGGTAAGTAAGCCTTTTACTCATTTTGAACAAAGATATCTCTTGGATATTGAAATTGTTTCCAAATTAAAGCTTAAATTATCAATTTTCATACATTATTTCTGCCGGATCATTTGATTTTTCCTCATTTTCAATTTCATTCTGATTGAAGTAGTTTATCATGAGGAGAATTCCAGAATGGGTACAAAATGTAAGAATAAAACTCAATATTAGAATGGGATTCTTTCTTTCCGATTATATATCACATTTCTTTAACTTGGGATATTTTTCTACTTCCAGAATGCTGGAATGAGTTGCTAGAATGGAATATTTGAGCTTAGAGAAGGATTTGTTTTACAATGAACTTAATATTTTTCTGTTGGAGAAAAATAGAAAAAATCACAAATTTTCTGAAACTTATTCAGCTTTACATCATTATTCAAATTCTAACTAGCTCATAATTTCTTAGCCATAGATAATCTTCCAGATAATTAGTTTGAGACACTCACCCAATGTGCTTTGTTATGTACTTTGAATTTTCCAAGTGTAGACATGATCTTCTTTCATTTTTTACTTCCTATGAATTACATTTTAAGTACATGTAGCTATTTTTTTCTCAAAATTTTGGACTTATGGTATTAATATATAAGATATTCATATTACAATATTCCAGCTTTTACACACTTCATTATATAATATATTAATTTTGACCCTTTGACATTTTTCGCAGCTAGTTGATTTTGAGGCTCCAATTGATTAAAAACCTTTCTAAATATTTTAAAACATTTATATTATATTTGAATTAGGCAGAAATATTACTTCAGATTTTTTAGTGGTAATTAGTCCTCTCTCAAATTTTCTTTTGTGGCTAAAGGGGGTTTTGATGTGAAATATAGCACATGATAAGCATTTACCTTTTCTCTTGAGATGTCATGAGAGATTATTTTCCTTGATTTATATATTTGAAAAAGAGATTCAAAATCAAATCAAGCTTTGCAAATTTCTTTTTCATGTTGATGATGTTCTGTGTTTGTAATTTGAAATAATCCAACAGGAAAAAGTAAATTTTGTATTTCAACAATTTTTATTTCTTCAATAACTAAGAAGAGGTTTTCAAAATTTTCAAAATCAAATGATAAATTAAGATGTTCTTCTCATCCTGTAACTCAAAACCAACCCACAAGATTGACACATGAATGCCATAAATAAAGGTATTAAATAAGGATACTAATGAAATGAAAAAATGTACCAAATGGCTCATAATATAATCCATTTTAAAGGGGAATCTTTCACATTACAGAATAAATTATTCTTATCCCAATCGGATAAGAAATCACAAATTTATTCCAGCTTAAACTAAGAACTGAGCATAAACATTAAATTTGAATTCTCATCCAAAATTTAAAAAAAGAGGCTCAATATGAACCTTAAAGGTATTTTTATATACCCAAAAGACTAAAAATCATGTAATTATGTTATAACTATGAATAAATGAATTTCTTTACATTAAAATAACAAAAATTGAACTTTAAATATGAAATTTATATACAAATTAATAATTTCATTATAATATAAAATTGTGAAAATACACTTTTACTTGAAAAATGAAGTGAAAATAAATTTTCAACAACAATATTAATATTCAAATATTTTTGAAAAAAAAATTAAATCAAAACTATTCTACTTCTTTTCTAATAAATAAGCTTATTAAAATTATTTCACCATTGGATAAGGTGGGGTGACCTCTGGGTGAAAATTCTGTAACTCAACTCTAAATAAGCTTAAATTAAGTTTTCAGTATCTTCTGTATGAAAATCTAAAAAACCTCAAAAGCTATAAATCTCATTTGGGTATAACCATTAATTTTTGTGTTAAAATCGAGTTATGGTGTGTAGTTTAGAAGTTAGGAGGAATTTAAGTATTTTCAATTTGAATGTCAAAATGTGCGTGTGTATTAAATAAGCAAACTTGAATTTGAATATGAGGTATCAATTATTACAGTTTTGTACTGTAATTTTTTCAATTGGACTACTTGGGTGTATTTCTAGTATAATACATGATGAGGAATTAAAGTAAAAATAAACTGGAAAAATTAATTTTAGGGGGGAAAGTTATTTTGGCTCCAAGGGTGCCAGAATCACCCAAATTCCTTTCTGACAGGAATGAGATGTCAAATAACACACAAAGTTTCATTACTTTTGGCCTGAAATTTATTCACAGGGTCTGTGACTCAATTGATGATGAGGTTTTCATACCAACCAGGGAGGTTTTGACTGTTGCAAAGAGGGTAAAACTACCCATAAGCTATAAAATTAAGGTAAGAAAATCTTAGTAAAATAACTTCTAACAGGGTTTGAAATCTCTTACACACATTATGGTGTTCTTCAAAGGTGTGAAACAAGCTATTAGTATAGCAATGGCTTATTTAGGGGACTAAGATGGCTAAAACCAGCCCTTTTTGCTCCAAACCAGGGTTCAATGATTCCATAATTAGCATTTCTGTTGTCAGGGTTTTTCTAATGACTGATTAGAATAAATTTTACTTTTGGATTAAGAAAACTCATGGCTATAAAAGAATGTCTTCTTTGCCCCAATTTTCTGTTAATGCTATAATCTTTTCCTTTTCAATTAGTTGAAACACTGTAAAACAAATCAATAAGGTATTCCAACCACCTCTTTTCTTTCCTTTTGAACCTGCTAACCATGTTAAATAATTATTATAAACATTGTTTTTAACTATTATAATCATTTTTACTCTTGAACCAACCCAAAAGTGAATTAAAGAATCTTTCATCACTGTTAACTATATCCCTTTGTTTCCAAATTCACTCTGGTCACTTTTGGGGATTTTTTCTCTTTAATATTATTTTTGAAGACCTTTTTTATATATCACTTTCCTGAAGTTCTTTTCTCAATTGATTCCAATTTAAATTTCTCTTGAAGAAATTTCCTTTGTCACCTTAAATATCTCTTGTAGAGTATTTTTGCATAAGGTTTTATTGTTTTTAAAACAATAAATCTTTGTGATATTATTTTTTTAGACTGAAAAAGGTTAAAGTAATAGAATTTGGAATAATCTTCTTCTAAAAACTTTTATAATTTACTATTCTTCATCAGATTTTACCCTATACCAATTTCAAGGACCAAAAAAGTACTTGTTTTTTAATCAAATTTTCATATCCACACCTTCAATTTGGGGGCCCAGTTGTGAAATTTACCTGTGACATATTTGTTTGAATTTTTTAATTTTTTTAATTTTTTTTTCTTATATTGAAAAATCTGAAAAATCCATAAAAACTACTTATAATTCAGAAAATCATAAAAAATAATACTTTTTCCATACCATAAGTGAGCCTTTGTTTTTTCATTTCTCTTTTTAAAAACCTTTTCTTACTTAATTTTTTTTTATTAATTTCATTTTAGTTTCTGAAAACATTGTAAGACAAGAAAATATTGAAACAGCATAAACAGCTACTAGAATTATTCCTGAAAGTAATGTTAATTCTGACCGTAATAGCACTGTTATTATAACTCACAATAATGAGAAAGATCCAATTTCTTCTGGGTTAATAAATTTGGATATTAGTAGCACACCAAAAAGAAAAGGATATGGCCAATAGTAAGTGTTTACCTCAAAATTACTATTTTTAAGCTTTTTTACTCATAATTATGCCTTCCACCAAATCAGGAGTGTAAGGTGTGGATATGAAACTTTGATAAAAAATCAAGTACTTTTCCTGTCCTCAAAATTTGTATAAGGTAAAATTCAATTAAAAATAGTAAGAACTATTATTTTTAAGAGAAAACACGCCAATTTTATTGCTTATAACTTTATTAGTATAAAACAATAATATTATAAAAATGTATTGTTTTACCAACAATACAAATTTATCCAAAAAATACTCTACAAGAGATATTTTAAGGCTACAAAAGAAATTTCTTCAAGAGCAATTTCAATTGATATTAATTGAGCAAAGAACTGCAAGCAATTAATTAAAGAACAAAGTCTTTAAAAAGAATATCAAAGAGAAAACACGCCCAAAAGTGACCAGAGTGAATTTGGAAACAAAGTGACAAAGTTAACAGTGATGAAAGATGCTTTAATTCACTTATGGGGTGGTTCAGGGGTAAAAATGATTATAAGAGTTACAAACGATGATTATAATGATTTTTTCACGTGGTTAAAAGGTTCAAAATGATTTAAAAAGGGTGGTTGGAATCTTTTATTGATTGGTTTAACAGTTTTAAACTAATTAATAAAAGGAAAAGATTCTAACATGAAGAGAAAAGTGGGGCAAAGAAGACATTCTTTTATAGCCATCAATTCTCTTACTCCAAAAGTAAAATTTACTCTTGTCAGTCGTGAAGAACAGTCTGACAACAGAAAAGCCAATTATGGCATCATTGAACCCTGGTTTAGACCAAAAAAGGGCTGGTTTTAGCCATTTTTAGCCATTTTTAGCCATTTTAGACCCTTAAATCAGCCATTACTATAGCAATACCAGGCCTAGAGCCTTCAAAACACGTCAGAATGTGTGTCAGAGGCGTAGAAACCAGTTAAAACTGTTTTTACTATGATTGTTTTATCTTAAGGGTAGTTTTACCCTCTTGGCAACAGCTAAAACTACCCCAGTTGGTATCAAAACCTCATCATCAATTGAGTTCACAGACCCTGTAACTCAATTCCAGGCCAAAAGTGATGAACTTTTGCGTGAATTTTGACATCCCACGCCTGTCAGCAAGGAATTTGGGGGTCTAGCTCCCCCTTAGAGCTGGAGTTCCTTTTCCCCCCCAAATTTAATCTTTCCAATTTATTTTTCGTTTAATTCCTCATCATGTATTATACTTATAATTTATATATGTGATTCAATTCAATTGTACAGTACAATACAGTAATAATTGATACCTCATATGTAAATCAAAGTTCACTTATGTAATACACGCGCACATTTTGACATTTCAATTGAATTCAATTGAAAATACTTCAATTCCTCATAACTTCTAAACTAAACAAAACACCTCAATTTTAACACAAAAATTGATGGTTAAGACCACATGTGGTGTGAATTAAATTAAGGTTTTGAGGATTTTTAACTTTTGTATTGAAAATACTAAAAACTTAATTTAAGCTTATTTGGAGTTGAGTTACAAGAATTTCACTCAGAGGTGACCCCACCTGATTTTTTATGAGGAATCCAATGGTGAAATAAATTTTATGTGTTTATTTATTGGATAAAAAGTTATGATAATTTTTATATAACTTTTTTCCAAATTTATTTATTTTTTCACAATTTTGTTAAAATTTTATTTTTACTTAATTTTTTCAAGTATAAAAGTAATTTTATACTTACAAAATTTAATGTATTTTTTATTTTTAAATTGTAATTAATTTTTTATTTTTAATATAATTTTATATTTATATTTTGATTTTTATTTTAATAATATAAATAAATTTATTTTATTTATATTAATATGTTATTTTTTATATTTGTGGTCTTTTGGGTATATGAAATTACCTCTAAGGCTCACATTCCCTCCCCCTAAAAAAGAATATTACTTTGTAATATTGGTGTTTCTAGTGTGTCTGAATCTCCTCAGGAGTTTGGTAGCTTCTGGTATATCTTTTTCTTCTAACCATTCATCTTCACAAGTTGGGTCACTGTACCTAACAAGGTATTCCCTTACTTTCTTGGTTCTTAATTTCCTTTCTTTAAGAACTTTGGTTATTTTCTTAGTACCAGATGTCTCAATAGGAGGTATAACTTGGGGAACCTTATTCCTCAAGGGAAATTTCTCAGCATCACTAGATTTATATGGTTTTATCAAGCTCACTGGAAATGTAGGATGCTTATTGCTAAGCTCTTCAGATAACTCTACTTCAACAGCATTTTCTCCATGGAGGGCTTTAATCACAAAAGGTCCTGCAAAGGAGTCTTTCAACTTTTTACATCCTTTGATGTTATTGAAGTTAGTGGTGGATACAAGAACTAGGTCCCCCACTTTGAAATCTGGAGTTGCATGTGATTTATCCCATTTGTCTTTAGCATATGCAAAAGAGTCCTCCATGCATCTCACTGCATGCCTTCTAGCTTTGTCTAGCATTCCTTTGAAGCTAGCAGCTGTGGGATGTATTTCAATTAAGTCTTTCCTCAAGGAATCTTGGGGTAACTTGGGGTTCCATCCTTTTTCTAGAATAGCAGGAGTCTGATTGGTACTGGCATGGATTGATGTTTTATATGCCAATTCCAGTGCTGGCAATAGAGTACACCAATCATGGGTAAATCCATCACAATCTTTGAATTCAAGGCCATATGCACAAAATCTTCTCACCATGTCCTCTAAGGTTTGGATCATTCTTTCAGCCAAGCCATCAGTTTGTGGGTGGTAGGCTGTAGAGAAAGACAGTTTAGTGCCAAATAATTGGTGAAGATTTGTCCATAGTGCTGAAGTGAATTTGGGATCTCTATCACTGATGATATTTGTAAATATCCCAGTCCATGACACTACTCTATTCCATATCAGAAGAGCTGTATCCATGGCTGTATCATCTTTGTGACATGGTAAAAAGATTGGAGTTTTACTGAATCTGTCCACAATTACTAGGCAAGCATTATAGCTTCTGTCACCTCCTGGTGGTAGGCCAGTTACCCAATCCATATGGATAATTTCCCAAGGTCTGCTTGGTTCTTGAATTTTCATCATATTTCCAAGTCTCTTGCCAGTGGATTTATTTGCCTTTTGGCATCTGTCACAGGTTTTGCAATACTCTGCAACATCCTTTTGCCACATTGGCCACCATATGCAGGTCTTCACTTTCTCTCTTGTTCTGTCTTCAGAAAGATGTCATGAAAAGGGACTATCATGGCATTCCTTCAGTACAAGATTGATTAGTGACCTGTCCACAACTGTCATAACACATGTGTGTTTTGTTCTGTGGTAGATTATACCATCTAGTAGGTGAAATCTTCCTTCATCATAAGATTTTTTCCATACTTCATCCAAGGCATGTGTAAGAGAGTTGTCCTTACAGTCCTTGTTAAGTAATTGGCATAAGATGCTACAATTCTTATCTTGAGTGTAACTGTTTCTGACTTCTTCAAAGAAGGTGGTGTTTAAGTCTGTAACACTTATCCCTTCTATTGGAATTTGTGGGGAGGCTTCTTCTGGTACATAAGCAGGATTATCAATATCATTTGGTAATGGCCATCTGCTTAGTCCATCTGCATTTTTATGAATATTGCCATCTTTGTGAAAAATAGTCATATTGCCCCTATATTCTTGTATGGCTATTTGCCATCTAAGCATATGTCTGTTGGGTGTTTTCATGTTCAGAAGTGATTTAACAGCGGTACAATCTGTTATTACTTCAAAGACACATCCTTCTAGAAAGTAATTTAGCTTTTCTAGAGCCCAAACAAGGCATAAACACTCCATCTGACTTGCTCCATATCTGGCTTCAGTTGGTTTGATTTGCCTAGATATGAAACATATGGGTCCTTCTACAGGTTTATCATTTATGATCTGAACTTGGTGAAGTGCAGCACCTAGCCCATCTCCTGATGCATCAATATAAAGCTTAAAGGGCAGCTTAAAGTCTGGCATCAGTAAGAGTGGAGCAGTGGTCAAGGCTTGTCTCAAGGATTCAAAGGCTTTTACTCTGTCAACTGTCATTTCAAAGACTGTGTCTTTGTCACATAGCTTATAAAGAGGTCTTGCTATGGATGCAAAATCTTTAATGTGTTGCCTGTAATACCCTGCAAAACCCAAAAATGATTGAATTTCTTTTTTGTTTTGAGGAATGGGTTTAAGCAGTACTGCTGCAACTTTGTTTTTGTCAATTCCAAGAGATAAACCAGATACTACATGCCCTAGTGCTTTAAGCTCTCTAAATCCAAAATGGCATTTCTTTAAAGAAATTTTCATATTGACAGATTGAATTTTTGTCAAAACCCTGGACAATCTGTACATATGTTCTTCCCAAGTTTTGGAGCAGACTATAATGTCATCAATGTAAATGATTAACCATCCTTCTGAAAGTTCTTCAGGGAAGATTTCATTCATCATTCTTTGGAAGTGTGAAGGTGCATTTTTGATACAAAAAGGCATTCTTAAATATTCATAAACTCCACAATGAACAATGATTCTCAAATACTTTCTTGCTCTTGGTGTTACCACATTCTGATGAAATCCCTTAAGAGCATCCATAGTGCTTATATATACTGCTTGAGATATTTGAGTGAGGGCAATCTGGATCTTTGGAATTGGGTATCTGTCTGGAACAGTATAAGTGTTCAGAGCTCTAAAGTCCCCAACCATTCTAGATTTTCCATTATGCCAAGCCACTATTACTGGTGTAGTTATTTCTACTTCTTCATTTTGGCCTACTTTTCTTATTACACCAAGGTCTAAAAGTTCTTTAATATGGCTTTCTAGAGCTTCTCTTGATTTTGGACTTGCTGGATAAGCAGGTCTTCTTAAGAGTGGTGGATAAGGTCTCTCAATGTTAAGAATGATTTCAACTTCATGACCAATAATTGCTCCCAGAGGTTCTTTGTCTGTAGCAAATGCTCTTCTGTGGTCATACAAAAGGGAAGAAAGTTCATTTTCTTGTTTATCAGTTAGATGAAGGCTTATTTCAGCCTCATTTAACTGTTCAGACTTGAATTTCTCTAACTCTAAGCTGACTGGTGATACTTTGTTTACTGTAATTTGTCTTTTAAATGGTAAAGAGGCAAATTTCTGGCGCTTATTGTCCCCAATTGTAAAGTATCTGTCTTTGTTATTATGTAAATCTATCCCATACATGATTAAATAGTCATTTCCCAATATAAAATGGGTACTAGAGCAATTTTCCATAACAACAAATTCAACTGTGATCCTTAAATTCCCATTTATGTGTGGGAATATGACATTGGTCTCAAAGATTCCTAAAGCTTTTATTGGGTTACTTGCACTGTTGAATTTTATACAATCAATTGGTAACAATTGTTCTTCAAAATTTGGTACACAAGTCTTAAGAAAAGATTTTCCAACACAAGAGCAGAAGGCTCCTGGGTCAAGCAAAAGTTTAGTGGGTTTGTTGTCAATCACCACTTCTGTTATACAGGAGTTACCAGCTGTATAACCTTTTCCTCTGTTTGGTTTGGTTTTCATGAGTTGTGCATCTTGGATTTTTGATAAATCAAGTTGACCATTGCTTAATTGTGGCAAGTGGGAATAAGATTCCATGATGTCAAAAGTGGCATTGATATTTTCTATATCTTTTGAAGATTCAGAAAATATGGATGACTTGTCATCTGAATTTTCTTCAATTATGTCATCTTTTTCAACATCAGGTTCTTTCTCCACATCAATTTCATTGATTTTTCCTCTCTTTGGACATGTATTGGCTAAATGAGTGGTGCTTTGGCAAATATGGCACTTTCTGACTGTATCTGCAGATTTATTTTTAATATTTCTAGAGTTTTCTTTGGGGTTTTTGTCCACAGAATCCTTCCAAGGTGTATTAAACCTTGTTTTGAGATTCACCCTACTGGAACCAATTCTGGTTCTTGTGGTTACTTCCTCTAATATATTGATAATGTCTTCTGCTGAAGATTGTTCAGTAGTCCTGCTCTTGACAGCATGCTCTAAGTCACCTCCACATTGTCTTAGAATTTTTCTATGAATCATAAATTCTGACATGTCAGGGTATAATGCTGTTAACCTGTCCTTTTGTTGACAAAACCATGGTAAGGCTTTGTCTTTATCAGCATTAAATTTGGCGGATTCAAAGGCTGTTTCAACTTTAAACCTGCATGCATCATTGGCCCATTTGTTGACAATTTGGGTTTTCCACCAAGTCCAACTCTGGTGTCCATGTGCTTGTCTTAATTTGATATACCATCTGTGAGCTGATTTGGTAAACAAGGTGTTAAACCTGGCTGTCACCAATCTGTCTGGTAATTCAAAATCTTCTTTGATCATGTCAATACCTCTGATAAATTCCATATGGTCATATTCTCCTTCACCACTGAAGTGAGGCCATTCCTTAAGTTTTGGAACTTCTTTTAATAGTGCTTGGCCCATTGATGGTTCCAAGTTATGAAAAGAGGTAGAAAATTCATCTTTCAACTGTGAATTTTCTCCATCCAATACTTGTGGATTGGGAATTCTTGCACCCTCATTCTGGTTCAGAGGTGTAGACATCCTTGGTAAGGTGTTTAGCAGTTGTTCAATATCATTCATTTTACTGTTGTTACACCTCTGAGAATTTTTTAACTCATGTTGTAAGCTTTGTATAGAGTCTATGACATTCTTTTTATGTTCATCCTCTTTATATGTAAGCTCATTCCATAACTCTGTTTGTCTAGTATTATCAGATATAACTTCATTCAATTTCATTGTTAATTTTGATATTTCCTCTTTTGAGGTATCAAAATCCTTTTTCAAGGCAATTGTATTTGTCTTTACTTCAGCAAATGCTTTTGAAACATAATCCAGAGTCTTTTTATTGTCCTCTTTGATAGTACTAACGGCATGTTTTATTCTTGTCTCAATTATGTCATCAATATTGAGTTTAGAATATTTTTCTGTTAATTCTTTAATAATTGCAGATTGTTCATTTATCTTAATGCCAAAAGAAGTATCATTATTGGAAGTTTTAATTGTTCGTAAAACCTTTTCAAAACACATAAGTGTTTCATTGATTTGGCACAGGCTCAAGTTGTTTGTTTTAATGTTGTTACAAATGGATTCATTTTTATCAGAAAGATGTTTTTTCACGTCCTTTATAGCATCATACAACTCTGGGATGGAATCAAATATATCAGAAATCATTTCTGGAACTTTAATCTGGCTTCCTCCTTCTTTTGTAATTCCATCATGGTTCTGGCCATCTGAAATACATTTTCCATGGCATCCTGCTGAATCTTTGGGATCCTGTAGCCCTGGCTGTAAGGTTTTGGAGCTTGTGCCTTCCCTTTGCCCTTGTTTGGAGTTTGTGGCTGCTTTTTCACGTTGGAATTGCTGCTGCTGGCCACTGGGGCTGTTTTTGGCACTGGTTTGGGTGGTGGAGGGTTGTTTTTCCTCCATTCTAGTGTCAAAAGCATCATTTTTTTCTTCTCCATCAATGGATGCCATCCATTGAGCAATTTGCAAGTGTTGGGATGGCCCAAGAATTTTCTTACTGTCAGGTAAGAATTCATGCAATTCTTCCACAGGTCTGCAAGGATCTGGTACTCCTTGAATTGAAGTGCATTGTTGTATGCACTGTGGCTGGCTTTGTATATGTCCACAGAGGCTTGTTGTGGCGGTGTCAGCTCTTTTTGAAGGTAAAATAGTATTATCAGCTTCAGAATGACCCAATTTAGTTGTTTGGAAGTCATCAACTGACCCTTTTCCTTCTGTACCTGATTGGCCTCTGCCATAATCGCGTCTATTACCTTTTTGGGAGCTGCTTGAGGGGTTGTAGCTGGCTCCTGACCTGGTTGAAGGCATAATTATGGTTAAAAAAGGCTTAAAATAGTATTTTTACGTCAAAAACTTACTATTGGCCAAATTTTTAGCTTTCTGAAGGGTATTACTTATGTCCAAGTTAATTAATTCAGAAGATATTGGTTCAGGTTGGTTATTTTGAGTCACAATAACAGTACTATTATGATCAGAATTAACAGTACTGGCAGGGATAATGCTGGTTACTGTTGAGGCTGTTTCAATGTTTTCTTGTCTTACCACGTTGTCAGACACTAAAATTAATGAAAAAGCCAATTAATTAAGTAAAAAAAAGGTTATTTCAAAAATGAAATAAAAATATAAGCCTCACTTATAATATGAAAAAAAATTATTTTTTAAGGATTTTTTGGATTATAAGTATTTTTTATATGTTTTTAAATTTTTCAATATAAGAAAAAAGATTTAAAAAGAGTAAAAAAATATGTCACAGGTAAAATATCACGGCTGGGCCCCCAAATGTAAGGTGTGGATATGAAACTTTGATAAAAAATCAAGTACTTTTCCTGTCCTCAAAATTTGTATAAGGTAAAATTCAATTAAAAATAGTAAGAACTATTATTTTTAAGAGAAAACACGCCAATTTTATTGTTTATAACTTTATTAGTATAAAACAATAATATTATAAAAATTTATTGTTTTACCAACAATAAAAATTTATCCAAAAAATACTCTACAAGAGATATTTTAAGGCTACAAAAGAAATTTCTTCAAGAGCAATTTCAATTGGAATTAATTGAGCAAAGAACTGCAAGCAATTAATTAAAGAGCAAAGTCTTTAAAAAGAATATTAAAGAGAAAACACGCCCAAAAGTGACCAGAGTGAATTTGGAAACAAAGTGACAAAGTTAACAGTGATGAAAGATGCTTTAATTCACTTATGGGGTGGTTCAGGGGTAAAAATGATTATAAGAGTTACAAACAATGATTATAATGATTTTTTCACGTGGTTAAAAGGTTCAAAATGATTTAAAAAGGGTGGTTGGAATCTTTTATTGATTGGTTTAACAGTTTTAAACTAATTAATAAAAGGAAAAGATTCTAACATGAAGAGAAAAGTGGGGCAAAGAAGACATTCTTTTATAGCCATCAATTCTCTTACTCCAAAAGTAAAATTTACTCTTGTCAGTCGTGAAAAACAGTCTGACAACAGAAAAGCCAATTATGGCATCATTGAACCCTGGTTTAGACCAAAAAAGGGCTGGTTTTAGCCATTTTTAGCCATTTTTAGCCATTTTAGACCCTTAAATCAGCCATTACTATAGCAATACCAGGCCTAGAGCCTTCAAGACACGTCAGAATGTGTGTCAGAGGCGTAGAAACCAGTTAAAACTGTTTTTACTATGATTGTTTTATCTTAAGGGTAGTTTTACCCTCTTGGCAACAGCTAAAACTACCCCAGTTGGTATCAAAACCTCATCATTTTTTTTTCCAAATTTATTTATTTTTTCACAATTTTGTTAAAATTTTATTTTTACTTAATTTTTTCAAGTATAAAAGTAATTTTATACTTACAAAATTTAATGTATTTTTTATTTTTAAATTGTAATTAATTTTTTATTTTTAATATAATTTTATATTTATATTTTGATTTTTATTTTAATAATATAAATAAATTTATTTTATTTATATTAATATGTTATTTTTTATATTTGTGGTCTTTTGGGTATATGAAATTACCTCTAAGGCTCACATTCCCTCCCCCTAAAAAAGAATATTACTTTGTAATATTGGTGTTTCTAGTGTGTCTGAATCTCCTCAGGAGTTTGGTAGCTTCTGGTATATCTTTTTCTTCTAACCATTCATCTTCACAAGTTGGGTCACTGTACCTAACAAGGTATTCCCTTACTTTCTTGGTTCTTAATTTCCTTTCTTTAAGAACTTTGGTTATTTTCTTAGTACCAGATGTCTCAATAGGAGGTATAACTTGGGGAACCTTATTCCTCAAGGGAAATTTCTCAGCATCACTAGATTTATATGGTTTTATCAAGCTCACTGGAAATGTAGGATGCTTATTGCTAAGCTCTTCAGATAACTCTACTTCAACAGCATTTTCTCCATGGAGGGCTTTAATCACAAAAGGTCCTGCAAAGGAGTCTTTCAACTTTTTACATCCTTTGATGTTATTGAAGTTAGTGGTGGATACAAGAACTAGGTCCCCCACTTTGAAATCTGGAGTTGCATGTGATTTATCCCATTTGTCTTTAGCATATGCAAAAGAGTCCTCCATGCATCTCACTGCATGCCTTCTAGCTTTGTCTAGCATTCCTTTGAAGCTAGCAGCTGTGGGATGTATTTCAATTAAGTCTTTCCTCAAGGAATCTTGGGGTAACTTGGGGTTCCATCCTTTTTCTAGAATAGCAGGAGTCTGATTGGTACTGGCATGGATTGATGTTTTATATGCCAATTCCAGTGCTGGCAATAGAGTACACCAATCATGGGTAAATCCATCACAATCTTTGAATTCAAGGCCATATGCACAAAATCTTCTCACCATGTCCTCTAAGGTTTGGATCATTCTTTCAGCCAAGCCATCAGTTTGTGGGTGGTAGGCTGTAGAGAAAGACAGTTTAGTGCCAAATAATTGGTGAAGATTTGTCCATAGTGCTGAAGTGAATTTGGGATCTCTATCACTGATGATATTTGTAAATATCCCAGTCCATGACACTACTCTATTCCATATCAGAAGAGCTGTATCCATGGCTGTATCATCTTTGTGACATGGTAAAAAGATTGGAGTTTTACTGAATCTGTCCACAATTACTAGGCAAGCATTATAGCTTCTGTCACCTCCTGGTGGTAGGCCAGTTACCCAATCCATATGGATAATTTCCCAAGGTCTGCTTGGTTCTTGAATTTTCATCATATTTCCAAGTCTCTTGCCAGTGGATTTATTTGCCTTTTGGCATCTGTCACAGGTTTTGCAATACTCTGCAACATCCTTTTGCCACATTGGCCACCATATGCAGGTCTTCACTTTCTCTCTTGTTCTGTCTTCAGAAAGATGTCATGAAAAGGGACTATCATGGCATTCCTTCAGTACAAGATTGATTAGTGACCTGTCCACAACTGTCATAACACATGTGTGTTTTGTTCTGTGGTAGATTATACCATCTAGTAGGTGAAATCTTCCTTCATCATAAGATTTTTTCCATACTTCATCCAAGGCATGTGTAAGAGAGTTGTCCTTACAGTCCTTGTTAAGTAATTGGCATAAGATGCTACAATTCTTATCTTGAGTGTAACTGTTTCTGACTTCTTCAAAGAAGGTGGTGTTTAAGTCTGTAACACTTATCCCTTCTATTGGAATTTGTGGGGAGGCTTCTTCTGGTACATAAGCAGGATTATCAATATCATTTGGTAATGGCCATCTGCTTAGTCCATCTGCATTTTTATGAATATTGCCATCTTTGTGAAAAATAGTCATATTGCCCCTATATTCTTGTATGGCTATTTGCCATCTAAGCATATGTCTGTTGGGTGTTTTCATGTTCAGAAGTGATTTAACAGCGGTACAATCTGTTATTACTTCAAAGACACATCCTTCTAGAAAGTAATTTAGCTTTTCTAGAGCCCAAACAAGGCATAAACACTCCATCTGACTTGCTCCATATCTGGCTTCAGTTGGTTTGATTTGCCTAGATATGAAACATATGGGTCCTTCTACAGGTTTATCATTTATGATCTGAACTTGGTGAAGTGCAGCACCT
Organism: Austropuccinia psidii; assembly: GCA_023105745.1. Classification (NCBI taxonomy): domain Eukaryota; kingdom Fungi; phylum Basidiomycota; class Pucciniomycetes; order Pucciniales; family Sphaerophragmiaceae; genus Austropuccinia; species Austropuccinia psidii. The sequence continues at coordinate 32,361,934 of JALGQZ010000009.1, read as the reverse complement.
AGCCCATCTCCTGATGCATCAATATAAAGCTTAAAGGGCAGCTTAAAGTCTGGCATCAGTAAGAGTGGAGCAGTGGTCAAGGCTTGTCTCAAGGATTCAAAGGCTTTTACTCTGTCAACTGTCATTTCAAAGACTGTGTCTTTGTCACATAGCTTATAAAGAGGTCTTGCTATGGATGCAAAATCTTTAATGTGTTGCCTGTAATACCCTGCAAAACCCAAAAATGATTGAATTTCTTTTTTGTTTTGAGGAATGGGTTTAAGCAGTACTGCTGCAACTTTGTTTTTGTCAATTCCAAGAGATAAACCAGATACTACATGCCCTAGTGCTTTAAGCTCTCTAAATCCAAAATGGCATTTCTTTAAAGAAATTTTCATATTGACAGATTGAATTTTTGTCAAAACCCTGGACAATCTGTACATATGTTCTTCCCAAGTTTTGGAGCAGACTATAATGTCATCAATGTAAATGATTAACCATCCTTCTGAAAGTTCTTCAGGGAAGATTTCATTCATCATTCTTTGGAAGTGTGAAGGTGCATTTTTGATACAAAAAGGCATTCTTAAATATTCATAAACTCCACAATGAACAATGATTCTCAAATACTTTCTTGCTCTTGGTGTTACCACATTCTGATGAAATCCCTTAAGAGCATCCATAGTGCTTATATATACTGCTTGAGATATTTGAGTGAGGGCAATCTGGATCTTTGGAATTGGGTATCTGTCTGGAACAGTATAAGTGTTCAGAGCTCTAAAGTCCCCAACCATTCTAGATTTTCCATTATGCCAAGCCACTATTACTGGTGTAGTTATTTCTACTTCTTCATTTTGGCCTACTTTTCTTATTACACCAAGGTCTAAAAGTTCTTTAATATGGCTTTCTAGAGCTTCTCTTGATTTTGGACTTGCTGGATAAGCAGGTCTTCTTAAGAGTGGTGGATAAGGTCTCTCAATGTTAAGAATGATTTCAACTTCATGACCAATAATTGCTCCCAGAGGTTCTTTGTCTGTAGCAAATGCTCTTCTGTGGTCATACAAAAGGGAAGAAAGTTCATTTTCTTGTTTATCAGTTAGATGAAGGCTTATTTCAGCCTCATTTAACTGTTCAGACTTGAATTTCTCTAACTCTAAGCTGACTGGTGATACTTTGTTTACTGTAATTTGTCTTTTAAATGGTAAAGAGGCAAATTTCTGGCGCTTATTGTCCCCAATTGTAAAGTATCTGTCTTTGTTATTATGTAAATCTATCCCATACATGATTAAATAGTCATTTCCCAATATAAAATGGGTACTAGAGCAATTTTCCATAACAACAAATTCAACTGTGATCCTTAAATTCCCATTTATGTGTGGGAATATGACATTGGTCTCAAAGATTCCTAAAGCTTTTATTGGGTTACTTGCACTGTTGAATTTTATACAATCAATTGGTAACAATTGTTCTTCAAAATTTGGTACACAAGTCTTAAGAAAAGATTTTCCAACACAAGAGCAGAAGGCTCCTGGGTCAAGCAAAAGTTTAGTGGGTTTGTTGTCAATCACCACTTCTGTTATACAGGAGTTACCAGCTGTATAACCTTTTCCTCTGTTTGGTTTGGTTTTCATGAGTTGTGCATCTTGGATTTTTGATAAATCAAGTTGACCATTGCTTAATTGTGGCAAGTGGGAATAAGATTCCATGATGTCAAAAGTGGCATTGATATTTTCTATATCTTTTGAAGATTCAGAAAATATGGATGACTTGTCATCTGAATTTTCTTCAATTATGTCATCTTTTTCAACATCAGGTTCTTTCTCCACATCAATTTCATTGATTTTTCCTCTCTTTGGACATGTATTGGCTAAATGAGTGGTGCTTTGGCAAATATGGCACTTTCTGACTGTATCTGCAGATTTATTTTTAATATTTCTAGAGTTTTCTTTGGGGTTTTTGTCCACAGAATCCTTCCAAGGTGTATTAAACCTTGTTTTGAGATTCACCCTACTGGAACCAATTCTGGTTCTTGTGGTTACTTCCTCTAATATATTGATAATGTCTTCTGCTGAAGATTGTTCAGTAGTCCTGCTCTTGACAGCATGCTCTAAGTCACCTCCACATTGTCTTAGAATTTTTCTATGAATCATAAATTCTGACATGTCAGGGTATAATGCTGTTAACCTGTCCTTTTGTTGACAAAACCATGGTAAGGCTTTGTCTTTATCAGCATTAAATTTGGCGGATTCAAAGGCTGTTTCAACTTTAAACCTGCATGCATCATTGGCCCATTTGTTGACAATTTGGGTTTTCCACCAAGTCCAACTCTGGTGTCCATGTGCTTGTCTTAATTTGATATACCATCTGTGAGCTGATTTGGTAAACAAGGTGTTAAACCTGGCTGTCACCAATCTGTCTGGTAATTCAAAATCTTCTTTGATCATGTCAATACCTCTGATAAATTCCATATGGTCATATTCTCCTTCACCACTGAAGTGAGGCCATTCCTTAAGTTTTGGAACTTCTTTTAATAGTGCTTGGCCCATTGATGGTTCCAAGTTATGAAAAGAGGTAGAAAATTCATCTTTCAACTGTGAATTTTCTCCATCCAATACTTGTGGATTGGGAATTCTTGCACCCTCATTCTGGTTCAGAGGTGTAGACATCCTTGGTAAGGTGTTTAGCAGTTGTTCAATATCATTCATTTTACTGTTGTTACACCTCTGAGAATTTTTTAACTCATGTTGTAAGCTTTGTATAGAGTCTATGACATTCTTTTTATGTTCATCCTCTTTATATGTAAGCTCATTCCATAACTCTGTTTGTCTAGTATTATCAGATATAACTTCATTCAATTTCATTGTTAATTTTGATATTTCCTCTTTTGAGGTATCAAAATCCTTTTTCAAGGCAATTGTATTTGTCTTTACTTCAGCAAATGCTTTTGAAACATAATCCAGAGTCTTTTTATTGTCCTCTTTGATAGTACTAACGGCATGTTTTATTCTTGTCTCAATTATGTCATCAATATTGAGTTTAGAATATTTTTCTGTTAATTCTTTAATAATTGCAGATTGTTCATTTATCTTAATGCCAAAAGAAGTATCATTATTGGAAGTTTTAATTGTTCGTAAAACCTTTTCAAAACACATAAGTGTTTCATTGATTTGGCACAGGCTCAAGTTGTTTGTTTTAATGTTGTTACAAATGGATTCATTTTTATCAGAAAGATGTTTTTTCACGTCCTTTATAGCATCATACAACTCTGGGATGGAATCAAATATATCAGAAATCATTTCTGGAACTTTAATCTGGCTTCCTCCTTCTTTTGTAATTCCATCATGGTTCTGGCCATCTGAAATACATTTTCCATGGCATCCTGCTGAATCTTTGGGATCCTGTAGCCCTGGCTGTAAGGTTTTGGAGCTTGTGCCTTCCCTTTGCCCTTGTTTGGAGTTTGTGGCTGCTTTTTCACGTTGGAATTGCTGCTGCTGGCCACTGGGGCTGTTTTTGGCACTGGTTTGGGTGGTGGAGGGTTGTTTTTCCTCCATTCTAGTGTCAAAAGCATCATTTTTTTCTTCTCCATCAATGGATTCCATCCATTGAGCAATTTGCAAGTGTTGGGATGGCCCAAGAATTTTCTTACTGTCAGGTAAGAATTCATGCAATTCTTCCACAGGTCTGCAAGGATCTGGTACTCCTTGAATTGAAGTGCATTGTTGTATGCACTGTGGCTGGCTTTGTATATGTCCACAGAGGCTTGTTGTGGCGGTGTCAGCTCTTTTTGAAGGTAAAATAGTATTATCAGCTTCAGAATGACCCAATTTAGTTGTTTGGAAGTCATCAACTGACCCTTTTCCTTCTGTACCTGATTGGCCTCTGCCATAATCGCGTCTATTACCTTTTTGGGAGCTGCTTGAGGGGTTGTAGCTGGCTCCTGACCTGGTTGAAGGCATAATTATGGTTAAAAAAGGCTTAAAATAGTATTTTTACATCAAAAACTTACTATTGGCCAAATTTTTAGCTTTCTGAAGGGTATTACTTATGTCCAAGTTAATTAATTCAGAAGATATTGGTTCAGGTTGGTTATTTTGAGTCACAATAACAGTACTATTATGATCAGAATTAACAGTACTGGCAGGGATAATGCTGGTTACTGTTGAGGCTGTTTCAATGTTTTCTTGTCTTACCACGTTGTCAGACACTAAAATTAATGAAAAAGCCAATTAATTAAGTAAAAAAAAGGTTATTTCAAAAAGGAAATAAAAATATAAGCCTCACTTATAATATGAAAAAAAATTATTTTTTAGGGATTTTTGGATTATAAGTATTTTTTATATGTTTTTAAATTTTTCAATATAAGAAAAAGGATTTAAAAAGAGTAAAAAAATATGTCACAGGTAAAATATCACGGCTGGGCCCCCAAATGTAAGGTGTGGATATGAAACTTTGATAAAAAATCAAGTACTTTTCCTGTCCTCAAAATTTGTATAAGGTAAAATTCAATTAAAAATAGTAAGAACTATTATTTTTAAGAGAAAACACGCCAATTTTATTGTTTATAACTTTATTAGTATAAAACAATAATATTATAAAAATTTATTGTTTTACCAACAATAAAAATTTATCCAAAAAATACTCTACAAGAGATATTTTAAGGCTACAAAAGAAATTTCTTCAAGAGCAATTTCAATTGGAATTAATTGAGCAAAGAACTGCAAGCAATTAATTAAAGAGCAAAGTCTTTAAAAAGAATATTAAAGAGAAAACACGCCCAAAAGTGACCAGAGTGAATTTGGAAACAAAGTGACAAAGTTAACAGTGATGAAAGATGCTTTAATTCACTTATGGGGTGGTTCAGGGGTAAAAATGATTATAAGAGTTACAAACAATGATTATAATGATTTTTTCACGTGGTTAAAAGGTTCAAAATGATTTAAAAAGGGTGGTTGGAATCTTTTATTGATTGGTTTAACAGTTTTAAACTAATTAATAAAAGGAAAAGATTCTAACATGAAGAGAAAAGTGGGGCAAAGAAGACATTCTTTTATAGCCATCAATTCTCTTACTCCAAAAGTAAAATTTACTCTTGTCAGTCGTGAAAAACAGTCTGACAACAGAAAAGCCAATTATGGCATCATTGAACCCTGGTTTAGACCAAAAAAGGGCTGGTTTTAGCCATTTTTAGCCATTTTTAGCCATTTTAGACCCTTAAATCAGCCATTACTATAGCAATACCAGGCCTAGAGCCTTCAAAACACGTCAGAATGTGTGTCAGAGGCGTAGAAACCAGTTAAAACTGTTTTTACTATGATTGTTTTATCTTAAGGGTAGTTTTACCCTCTTGGCAACAGCTAAAACTACCCCAGTTGGTATCAAAACCTCATCATCAATTGAGTTCACAGACCCTGTAACTCAATTCCAGGCCAAAAGTGATGAACTTTTGCGTGAATTTTGACATCCCACGCCTGTCAGCAAGGAATTTGGGGGTCTAGCTCCCCCTTAGAGCTGGAGTTCCTTTTCCCCCCCAAATTTAATCTTTCCAATTTATTTTTCCTTTAATTCCTCATCATGTATTATACTTATAATTTATATATGTGATTCAATTCAATTGTACAGTACAATACAGTAATAATTGATACCTCATATGTAAATCAAAGTTCACTTATGTAATACACACGCACATTTTGACATTTCAATTGAATTCAATTGAAAATACTTCAATTCCTCATAACTTCTAAACTAAACACAACACCTCAATTTTAACACAAAAATTGATGGTTAACACCACATGTGGTTTGAATTAAATTAAGTTTTTGAGGATTTTCAACTTTTGTATTGAAAATACTAAAAACTTAATTTAAGCTTATTTAGAGTTGAGTTACAAGAATTTCACTCAGAGGTGACCCCACCTGATTTTTTATGAGGAATCCAATGGTGAAATAAATTTTATGTGTTTATTTATTGGATAAAAAGTTATGATGATTTTTATATAACTTTTTTCCAAATTTGTTTATTTTTTCACAATTTTGTTAAAATTGTATTTTTACTTAATTTTTTCAAGTATAAAAGTAATTTTATACTTACAAAATTTAATGTATTTTTTATTTTTAAATTGTAATTAATTTTTTATTTTTAATATAATTTTATATTTATGTTTTGATTTTTATTTTAATAATATAAATAAATTTATTTTATTTATATTAATATGTTATTTTTTATATTTGTGGTCTTTTGGGTATATGAAATTACCTCTAAGGCTCACAAGGAGCAAGCTACAGATATGATTATGGAAGAAGCCAACCAGATACAGAAAGACAAGGCTAAGTTAATGAAACCCAAACTGACCAATTATGCCATTCTGAATCTGATGAAACCGTTTTACCTTCAAACAGAGCTGAAACTGCCACAAGAAGCCTCAGTGGACATTTACAAAGCCAACCAGAGGCTTACAACAATGCACTTCAGCAAAAAGAGTATCAAATCCTTTCAGATCTGTGGAAAAACTGCATGAACTCTTACCTGACTGTGAGAAATTATCTGGGCCATCCCAGCAATTTCAAGTTACCAATTGGTAACAGCAAGATTTAACACCTTGTTTACCAAATCAGCTCACAGATGGTATATCAAGCTAAGACAAGCACATGGACACCAAATGTGGATTTGGTGGAAAACACAGATTATGGATCATTGGACAAGTGATTCTTGGAGATGCAAAGTGGAAAAATCCTTTTCATCTGCTCAATCTAATGCTGAAAAAGACAAATATTTACCATGGTTTTTTATAAAAAAAGACAGGTTAACAGAATTATATCCTGACATGTCATAATCGATAATTCACAAAAGAATTCAGATAAAATGTGTAGGTGACTTAGAACATGCTTTCAAAAGAAGGACTACTGAGAAATCTTTAGAAGAAGATATTATAAATATATTAGAAGAAGTAACCACCAGTACCAGAATTTCTTCTAGTAGGATGGATCTTAAAACAAGTTTTAAGACACCCTGGAAAGATTCTGTGGACAAAAATCCCAAATTAAATTGTAATAATATGAAATATAAATCTTCAGATACCATCAAAAAGTGCCATATTTTCCAGAGCACCACACATTTAGCTAATAAATGTCCAAAAAGACAGAAACTAAATGAAATTGACATTGAAAAGGAACCTGATTTTGAAAAAAGATGATTCAAATGAAGAAAATTTACATGATAAATCATTAATACTTTGTGATTCTTCAAGAGATATATAAAATATAAATTTCACATCTGACATCATAGAATCTTATTCCCACTTGCCACAATTGAAAGATAGTCAATTTGATTTGTCAAAAATCTAAGATCCACAGCTTATTAAAACCAAACCAAATAGGGGAAAAGGTTATAGAGCTGGTAATTCTTGTATAACAGAAGTGGTAATTGATAAAGAACGTATGAAGCTTTTACTTGACCTGGGAGCCTTCTGTTCTTGTGTTGGAAATCCTTTCTCAAGAACTGTGTGCCAAATTTTCAAGATAAATTATTAACAATTGATGGCATAAAACTCAATGGTGCAATCAATTCAATTAAAGAAGTAGGCATATTTGAGACCACTGTAATATTTCCACATATCAATAAAAATTCAAGAATTAATGCTTAATTGGTTCTTATGGAAAGCTGCTCTAGTACCCATTTCATATTGGTAGTTGATTATTCAATAATTTATGGAATAGATTGAAATAACAAGAAAGACAGAGACTTTAGTATTGAGGATAATAAGAATCAAAAATTTGCCTTTTTACCTTTTAAAAAAAAAATTACATTAAATAAAGTATCACCAGTCAGCTTAGAGTTAGAAAAGTTCAAGTCTAAAAAAATGAATGAGGCTGAAAGAAGTCTTCATATTACTAATATACAGGAAAATGAACTCCCTACCCTTCATATGACCACAAAAAAGCCTTTGCATCAGACAAAGAGCCATTAGGGGAAATTATTGGTCATTAAGTTGACCTTATTTTGCACATTGAGAGACCTTATCCACCACTCTTGAGAATTCCTGCTTACCCAGAAAGCCTAAAATCAAGAGAAGCCCTTGAGATTCACCCTAAAGAGCTCCTGGACCTTGGTGTAATAATAAAGGTTGACCAAAATAAAGGGGTAGAAATAACTACTCCAGTCATAGTGGTATGGCATAATGGAAAATCCAGAATGTTTGGGGACTTTGGAGCTCTGAACACTTACACTGTCCCGGATAGGTATCCCATACCAAAAATTCAAATTGCCCTGTCTCAAATATCCCACAAAGTATACATAAGCACTATGCATGCCTTAAAGGGATTCCATCAAAATTTAGTGACACCAAGAGAAAGAAACTATTTGAGAATTATTTATTATTGTGGGGTGTATGAATACTTAAGGATGCCTTTTGGTATCAAAAATGCACCTTCACAATTTCAAAGGATGTTCAATGAAATCTTCCCTGAATAGCTTTCAGGAGGATGGTTAATCATTTACATTGATGACCTTGTTATCCGTTCTAAGAAATCAGAGGAACATATGTACAGATTATCTAGAGTTTTGGGGAAAATAAAATCTGTAAACATGAAAATTTCTTTAAAGAAATTTCATTTTGGCCTCAAGGAACTCAAAGCCCTAGGACATGTAGTATCTGGTCTATCCCTTTTTCTTGAAAAAAATAAAGTTGCAGAAGTAATAATGAAGCCTATGCCTCAGAACAAAAAATGAATCCAGTCATATTCAGGAATTTCAGGATATTCAGGCAGAAAATTAAAGACTTGGAATCCATAGCAAGACCTCTTTATAAATTGTGTGACAATGACACCGAATTTTGAATGACTGCTGACAGGGTCAAAGCGTTTGAGCTTAACCACTGCTCCACTCTTACTGATTTCAGATTTTAAGTGGCGCTTTAAGCTTTATATTGATGCATCAGGAGATGGGGCTAGGAGCTGCACTTCATCAAGTCCCAATTATTAATTACATACCTGTGGAAGGACCCATATGTTTTATATCTAGGTAAATCAAACCTACTGAATCCAGATATGTGTAAATTCAAAGGTGATGTTTATGGTTTTTCTGGGCATTGGAGAAACTCAATTAATTTCTTGAAGGATGTGTTTTTGAAGGAATAGAGATTGTACCTCTGGTAAATTACTTTTAAAGATGAAAACACCCAACAGAAATATGCTCAGATGTCAAATTGCCATACAAGAATATAGGGTTAATATTACCATTGTACACAAAGATGGAAATATTCAGAAAAATGCAAAGGGACTAAGAAGATGGACATTACCAAATGACATTGAAGCTCCTGCTTATGTGCCAGAAGAAGCTTCCCCACAAATCTCAATAGAATTAATCAGTTTCACAGAGCTGACCACTACCTTTTTTTGAGAAGTAAGGAACAGTTATGCTCAGGATAAGAGCTGTAGTATCCTATGCCAATTGCTTACTAAATAATCTAGAGATAGCTCCTTGATACATGCCTTAGATGAAATATGGAGAAAATCATATGATTAATGAATATTTCATTCACTTTATGGCATAATCTACCATAGGACCAAACACACATGTGTAATGACAGTGGTAGGCAGAGCCTTAATGAATCTTGTATTGAAAGAATGAAATAACAGCCCCTTCTTAGGACATTGATCTGAGGACAAAACAAGGGAGAAAATAAATACCTGCATACAGTGGCCAATGTGGCAAAAAGATGTTTCAGAATATTGAAAAACCTGTGACAGATGTCAAAAGGCAACTAAATCCACTGGAAAAAGACTTGGAGATATTATTAAAATCCAGTAACCCAGTAGACCTTGGGAAATTGTGTGTGAGCCTTGAGGTATATTTTACATACCCAAATAGGCCACGATTATCTTAAAAATAAATTTTGAATTATGCATAACTCATAAGTCATGCATATATCCAAAATTCATCATTTTTAATTTCAGAAAAGATGAATCACTTTTTATTGAGTAAGTAAATCCATGGATTTAAGACCAGATTTGGATTCTACACAAAAATTTACCTAGGGTAGCTCCACAGAGTGAATAAGCTCAAATTAACTCTTTGAGGTGGTAAAATGGAAAATAATTCAATACCACATCATCAATACTACATAAAAGATCCATGAAAATTTTTGTTTTTCTTAATTTCACGCCAAAATAATGGGAATGTGAGAAATCCATGTTAAATATACACTAAGAATAGTGTTATTCATGTTTTGAGCACTTAATATCATGGTATTCTTACATGGACTTTTGGTACACCCATAGTGGATATCTCACTTGAAGCTTAAATTTCTATTTTGACGTGAAAAATAAGCAAGGGGGACAAAAGACATCAAAGAGAGCCAGGGTACCCAACTTCTGAGGCCTCAGATGTGTGGATAGCTCCAAAGCTTGGATCCATGAATGATCTTGGCCTAATTGGTAAACTAAAACCTTTTGGGAACTTGGTTACCATGTTACAACTACTGTAAATCTTAAGAAAATAGCAAATAACCTGCTATTTTGACGTGCCAAGGAGGTAAAGAGCTACTTAGACTCCTGTAACCATGTCAATTAATGATTTTCCATGGATAAACCCCAAAAGAGTAATTAAAACCCTTTTTGTACTTGTATCCATTGATTTACCTCATAGCAACCAGTGAAACACTGATATTTGCAATTCTACGTAGAAATGAGGTAAAAACCTCAAAAATTCATTAAAAAGACAATTCTTAATGAATCTTTCTGAACCTTTCAGGACTAATGGAGAACTGTATTATCAATGGTACAACCAAAACGAATTACAGTTTTACTAGTAAAATTCAAAGTTTTACTTACAGTGCATTTTTGACTATTCTACGTGAAACACAGAATCTTCAAAAATTCACAGTAATTACAACCTGTGATGAAATTGGCAATAAAATTTATAACTTTGAAAAATCAATGATTATTTTGGAATAAAAGAAGATTTACAGATGTTACTCCTTTTATTCTTAACCATATTGGGGTTGGTAGTCACGTAAAAGCATCAATTAAGTAATTATGATAATCTTACGTGACAACAGATGATGCAATCAATAATCCAAAAAGGTTTATTCTTTTCTCACTGACTGGTTTTTCAGTTTTATCCATGGCACGCCTCTGTGAGCTGTTGTTGACTTAAAAGAGGCCTCCTCTTGCTGTTTTTTCCACATCATCATCTTATTATCATTTAAACCATTATTACCAACAAGTAAGTATTAGCTACAGCTATTCTTAAGTGTTTTAAATCTTTCAGAATCAATAAGAAAGACGTGAAATCATAGAATTCAACTATATATTGTTGTAATACTGTTATAAATGCATTTTGATCCTTAAAATCCACAATTCTAGATCAAATATCTCTATATTATCTTTCAATAAGTTCTTTGGAATAATAGTGAGTGATTTATTTTGAATTCTTAAAGTTTTTCTCTAAAATTAGTTTTCTTCAAGAATTATCATTATAATTATTCTTTAAAAAGATAATTATATATTAAAATAATTTTATTATTTTAATAAAAGAAGTTTTATTATTAAAATCTTCTTGTAATTGATTCTTGTAGACAATTACTTGCTCACTGTTAAAATCACTAGTAGTGCTTAACACGTGAAAGAAATAATTCTTTAATTATTTAATTGTGGTTATAATAATATTTTATTATTATACTTCATAAGAACAGACATAGTACTGTTGATTAATAGTAATATTATCATCAGTTTCATAGTCACATCTTACATTGTGCATATGGATTGGCTAACTGGCCTACCACCAGGAGGTGATAGAAGCTATAATTCCTTCCTAGTGATTTCTGACAGGTCAGTAATACTCCAATCTTTTGCCATGTAGCAAATATAATATAGCCATGGATACAGCTCTTCTGATATGGAATAGAGGCGCATCATGGATTGGAATATTTACAAAAATCATTAGTGACAGAGATCCCAAATTTACCTCAGCACTATAGAAAAACCTTCACTAATTATTCAGCACAAAGTTATCCTTCTCTACAGCCTACCATTCAAAAACTGGTGGTCTAGCTGGAAGAATTATCCAAACTCTGGAAGACATAGTCAGAAGATTTTGTGCATATGGCCTAGAGCTCAAACATTTTGATGGATTCTCCCATGATTGGTTTACCCTTTTACCTGCACTGGAATGAGCATATAAAGCATCTATTAATTCAAGTACCAATCACACTCCTGCTATTCTAGAAAAAGGATGGAATCCCAGACTACCCCAAGATTCCTTGAAGAAATATTTTGTAAGATGTGTCTATGAAACTGTTGAAAATATTACTATTAATCAACAGTACTATGACTGTCCTTATGGAATATAATAATAAGAAATAATAATACCCACAATTAAATAAATATTTATTCATTTATTTTACTTTTTATACACTACTAGTGATTATAACAGTAAGCAGCAATTTTCTACTAGAATCAATTACAGGAAGTATTTAATAATAAAGCTGCTTTATTAAAAGAATCAAATTATTTTGATATATAATTATCTTTTGCAAGAATAATTATAAGTATGATTCTTGAAGAAAAGAATTACTAGAGAAAATATTTAATAATTAAGATAAACTACTCACTAATACTCCAAAGAACTTATAAAAGATAAAAGTAGAGAAATTTGATGGATAATTGTGGATTCAAAGCATCAAAAATGGATATATAACAGTATTACAACAATATATAGTTTATTTCTATGATTTCATGTCTTTCTGATTGATTCTGAAAGAATAAAACACTTAAGAAAAAGTTTGAACTATAACTTACTTGTTGGTAATAAAGGTATGATTGAATAATGTGATGATTTGGAAAAAACAGCAAGATGAGGCCTCTGTTAAGTCAACAACAGCTCACAGAGGCATTCCATGGAGAAAACTGAGAAATCAGTCAGTGAGGAAACAATAAGACTTTTTGTATTATTTATTGCATCATCTGTTGTCATGTAAGATTATCATAATTACTTAATTGAAGCTTTTACATGACTACCAACCCATTTATGGTCAAGAATAAAAGGAGTAACAACTGTATATCTTATTTTATCTCAAATTTATCAATTTTATTGGAAATTTAATCACAGAGTGTATTTTCTGTGAATTTTTAAAGATTCAATGTTTCACGTGGAATCATCAAAAATGGACTGTAAGTACAGCTTTTAATTTTACTTATAAACATAGAATTATTTTTGGTTTTTATTTGAATTAAGGAGTTCCCAATTGGTCTTTAAAGCTTCAGAAAGATTAATTAAGAATTGTGTTTCTAATGAATTTTTGAAGTTTTTATCTCATTTCTATGTAGAATTGCAAATAGCACTATATGGCTGGTTTCTATGAGGTAAATCAATGGTTACTAGTCCCAAAAGGGTTTTAATTATTCTTTTAGGGTTTATTAATGGAGAATCATTAAGAATTGACATTTTTACAGGAGTCTAAGTTGCTCTTTACTTCCTTGGCATGTCAAAATAGCAGCTTATTTACTATTTTCTTATGATATAATGAAGTTTTTACTTGGTAACCAAGTTCCCAAAGGGTTTCAGTATACTAATTGGTCCAATATCAGAAATGGATCCAAGCTTTGGAGCTTTTCATGCCTCAGAGGCCTCAGAATTTCGGTACCCTGGCTCTCTTTGATGTCTTTTGTCCCCCTTGACTATTTTTTACGTCAAAATAGAAATTCAGGCTTCAAGATATCCACTATGGGTGTACAAACGTGTATGCACAAATACCATGATATTGAGTGCCACAAACATCCATAACACTATTCTTAGTGTATATGTAACATGGGATTTCTCACATTCCCATTATTTTGGCGTGAAATTGAGAAAAACAAAGATTTTCATGGATCTTTTATGTGGTATTGAAGTATTTTCTATATTACCACCTCAAAGAGTTCATTTAAGCTTATTCACTCTATGAAGCTACCCTGGGTGAAATTTTGTGTAGAATCCAAATGTGGCCTTAAATCCATATACTTACATACTTGTTAAAATTTATTCATCTTTTCTGAAATCAAAGATGCTGAATTTTGAATATATGCATGACTTATGGGTTATGCATATTTCAGAATTTATTTTTAAGATAATTGTGGCCTATTTGGATATGTAAAATATACCCCAAGGCTCACATATTTGGTTGATATACATCCCACATATGCTAGATTCAAAGGAATTCTATATAAAGCTAGAAAAAATGGAGTAAGATGCATGGAATACTCATTTTCATATGCCAAAGACAAAAGGGACAAGTCACACGCTAATCCAGAATTCAAGGAAGGGGATTTAGTACTTGTATCTACCACTAACTTCAATAACTTCAAAGGATGCAAAATATTCAAAGGCTCCTTTTTAGGACGTTTTTTTATCAGGGCCCTGCATGGGGAAAATTTTGTTTAAGTAGAATTGTCTGATGAACTTACTAATAAGCATCCTTCATTTCCAGGGAGCTTGATAAAGACGTAAAATTCTGGTGAAACTGAGAATATCCCCAGAATGTACCTCATGTTGAATTATCTGATACTAAGCAAATTACAAAAGTTCTCAAAGAAAGCAAGGGAATTCCTTTTCAGGCACAGTGACCCAGGTTGTGAAGATGAATTGTTAGCAGAAAAAGACATACCTGAAGCTACCAAACTGCTCAGAGGGTTCAGACACACCACAAATAGAAATATTACAAAGTAATATTTGTTTTTAGGGGTAGGGAATGTGAGCCTTAGAGGTATTTTTATATACCCAAAAGACCACAAATTACAAAAAAAAATTATTATACAAACAAAAGATGAAATATAAATATGAAATTTATATAAAAAATTAACAATTTTAATATAATATGAAATTAAAATTACATTGAAATTTTTAAGTGTGAAAATACACTTTTACTTGAAAAAATTAAATAAAAATAAATTTTCAACAAAAATATTGAAATTATAATATTTGTAGAATAACATCAAATGAAAATTATTATAGCTTTTTTTCTAACAAATAAGCTTATAAAAGTTAGTTCACCATTTGATTCCTCATAAAAAAATAAGGAGGGGCACCTCTGGGTGAAAATTCTGTAACTTAACTCTAGTTAAGCTTGAATTAAGTTTTTAGTCTTTTCTGTAGGAAAATATGAAAATCCCCAAAACCTTAACCTTATCAACACCACATGTGGTGTTAAAATCAATTTTTTCATTGAAATTTAGTTGTTGTCATAGTTTAGAAGTTATGAGGAGCTGAAGTATTCTCAATTGAAATGTCAAGATGTGTGCGTGTATTAAATAAGTAAGCTTGAATTTACATATGAGTTATCAATTATTACAGTTGTGTACTGTACTTTTTCAATTGGATCACATAGGTAAATTTCTCATAGAATAAATGATCATGAATTAAATAAAAAAATAAATTGGAAAGATTAATTTTTGGGGGGAAAGGAAACTTGGCTCCAAGGGTTCCAGAATCCCCTAAATTCCTTTCTGAAAGGCATGGCATTTCAAATTTCATGCAAATTTTTGTCACTTTTGGCCTGAAATCAATTCACAGTGTCTGTGACTCAATTGATGATGAGGTTTTGATACCAACCAGGGAAGGTTTAGCTGTTTCCAAGAGGGTAAAGCTACCCTAAGTAAAAAAAATCTTCATAAAAACAGTTTTAACTGGTTTTGACATATCTTAAACACATTATGACTTATTTTGAGGGCTTGAAGCCAGGTATTACTATAGCAATGGATTATTTAAGGGACTAAGATTTCTGAAAATAGCCAAAAATGGCTAAAAACGGCCCTTTTTGGGCCAAACCATGGTTAAATGATTCCATGATTAGCTTTTCTGTTGTCAGAGGGTTTCTCATGACTGATTAAAGTACATTTTTCTTTTTGAGTAAGAAAATTGGTGGCTATAAAAGAATGTCTTCTATGCCCAGGTTTTCTCTCTATGTTAAAATATTTTTCCTTTTAAAATTAGTCTAAATACTGTAAAACCAATCAATAAAATATTCCAAACATCTTTTTTTAATATTTTTAAACCTTCTAAAAACATTAAAAAATCATTATAA
This sequence comes from Austropuccinia psidii, assembly GCA_023105745.1. Classification (NCBI taxonomy): domain Eukaryota; kingdom Fungi; phylum Basidiomycota; class Pucciniomycetes; order Pucciniales; family Sphaerophragmiaceae; genus Austropuccinia; species Austropuccinia psidii. The sequence goes on along the minus strand of JALGQZ010000009.1, from coordinate 32,345,904 downwards.
TCCTTTTTTGTAACTATTATGATCATTTTTAACCTTGAACACCCTAAAAGTGAATTAAAGCATCTTTCATTGCTGTTAAATTTGTCACTTTGTTTCCAAATTCCTTCCAGTCACTTTTAGGTGTGTTTTCTCTTTAATATTCTCTTTATGAAATTTCTTCTTATGTTAATTACCTGCAGTTATTTTCTCAATTAATTCCAATTTAAATTGCTCTTCAATAAATTTCTTTTGTAGCCTCAAATATCTATTGTAGAGTATTTTTGGATAATTTTTTGTTGTTGGTAAAACAACAAATATTGAGAATATTTTTTTTTTTATACTAACAAAGTTAAAAAAATAAAACTTGGTGTGTTTCCTCTTAAAAAATTTTAAAATATACTATTCTCCATTAAACTTTACCTTATATAAAATTTGAGGACAGGAAAGTACTTGATCTTTTTTCAAAGTTTTATATCCACACCTTACACAGAGCCCCATCAAATGGATGTTCAAATTGAAGCTCTTAATTAGGAATATCCAATGATACTACCTAAATTCAATAGAATCGGAATTACAGAATTTAGAGCCAGCCATAGGTCAAAATGTGGTGAATGGAATAATCAGCTCTCATCTAGCTTCTACAGCTTTAGTGTGGAATACCTCAAGTGAGGGCTTCTTTGAAGGGGCAGTAAATGAGCTTCCTGATGATACCCTCCATAGCCTTTTGTCTCATTTAGACCAAAATCTTTGAAGAAAATTAGGTTAACACAGGATTCATACAAAATCCATATTTTTACAATTGAACTTAAGACTGGTATAGCTTTGCCATATGTAATGCTATGTATACCAAATGAGTAACCATTGTTCAGAATTCATCGAGGACTAGAAAATTAGATACTGTTTAGCTCATCATAGTCAAATTTGAAATGGTTATGCATGCTTCAAGAATGTAATCCCACACTGGCTAGTATGGGATCTTACTGTGTGAAAGCTTTCCATATAGCTGAATAAACAGCTAATAAATTGAATTAAATTATGTTTATTCTTTAACTACATATGATATGACTAATAGAAGTCCTATAGAAATTTCCTGTACTGTTTCTGAAATTTCAGAACCACTAGAACACACCTGTGAAATCTATTGGTTAAAGTATTCACCCTGTAATTGGTGAAAATGACAACTTGTGGTTATCAAGACACATTACCACTAAATAGAAAGCTGTATTGAGTGCTTGGAACCGCAGGCCAGCCCAGATTAGTGAATATCTTCACTCAGTTGTTGTTTTCAGAGGTAAAGAACCTTCCACCAGGCCTGAAAATGAGAAAAGAAGCCTTTTCCTCACCAAGTCAAAACCGATCATCCTGTTCTTGGTATTCTTGCATGGTATAACTTCTTAATAATTGGAACTCTTATAATTTAACATGTATAATTGAAATTTCAATTTTTGTAGCTTTTGTTATTTTAAATCAACAGATATCCACTGCACCCAGGGCTATAATTAGTACTCTTAATCACTGATGTTCATTAGTATAGCCCTTTTAATCATCTTAACATTTATTTTTTTACTATCATTGTTATGTCAAAATCACAGTCATAGATTTTTATTACCATTTTAGAGCTATATCATAGATTCATCCTGAAAGTTCTTCATTATTTTTGATTCAATCTGGAGGCCTTGAATTGAGAGAAAAATGGAATCAAAACTCAGTTGAGTTCTTAATGGTCATTGTTTCCAACCATAGATTGTTTTAATTATGTTATATATTTATTGGAATTTATCCTCCCAAACAAATAATATTTTCTGCAAATTGATAAGCTAGATGGGGAATTTTTCATTTTTCATAACTTTCACCTGGGAAAATGTGAGATGTGTCTATGAAACTGTTGATAATATTACTATTAATCAACAGTACTATGACTGTTCTTATGAAATAAAATAATACAAATATGATAACCACAATTAAATAATGAATTAATTATTCCTTTAACTTTTTATACACTACCAGTGATTATAACCATAATCAGCAATTGTCTACTAGGATCAATCACAAGAAGTATTTAATAATAAAGCTTCTTTATTAAAAGAAGAAAATTATTTTAATATATGATTATCTTTTGCAAGAAAAATAATAATAAATAATTCTTGAAGAAAACAATTACTAGAGAAAAGATTTAATAATTAAGATAAATTACTCACTAATACTCTAAAGAACTTATCAAAGATAAAAGTAGAGAAATTTGATGGATAATTGTGGATTTAAAGGATCAAAAATGGATATATAAAAGTATTAAAAAATATATAGTTAATTTCTATGATTTCACATCTTTCTGATTGATTCTGAAAGGATAAAACACTTAAGAAAAAGGTTTAACTAATGCTTACTTGTTGGTAATAAAGGTATAATTGAATATGTGATGATTTGGAAAAAACAGCAAGAGGAGGCCTCTTTTGAGTCAACAACAGCTCACAGAGGCGTTCCATGGAGAAAACTGAAAAATCAGTGAGTGAGAAAACAATAAGTGTTTTGGTATTATTGATTGCATCATCTGTTGTCATGTAAGATTATCATAATTCCTTATTTGAAGCTTTTACATGACTACCAACCCATTTATGGTTAAGAATAAAAGGAGTAACAACTGTATATTTTCTTTTATCTCAAAATAATAATTTATTTCCCAAATTTATCAATTTTATTGGAAATTTCATCACAGAGTGTATTTTCTGTGAATTTTTAAAGATTCAGTGTTTCACATGGAATCATCAGAAATGGACTGTACGTAAAACTTTTAATTTTACTTATAAAAGTATAATTATTTTTGTTGTTTATATTAATGAAACAGTTGCCAATTGGTCCTCAAAGTTTCAGAAAGATTCATTAAGAATTGTATTTTTTATGAATTGTTGAAGTTTTTACCTCATTTCTACATAGAACTGCAAATAGCAGTATATGGCTGGTTGCTATGAGGTAAATCAATGGATACTAGTCCAAAAAGGGTTTTAATTACTATTTTAGGGTTTACCCATGGAGAATCATTAAGAATCAACATGGTTGCAGGAGTCTAAGTTGTCCTTTACCTCCTTGGCACATCAAAATAGCAGCTTATTTACTATTTTCTTATGATATAATGAGGTTTTGACTTGGTAACCAAGTTCCAAAAGGGTTTTACTTTACTAATTGGGCCAATGTCAGAAATGGATTAAATATTTGGAGCTTTTCATGTCTCAGAGGCCTCAGAAGTTGGGCACCCTGGCTCTCTTTCATGTCTTTTGTCCCCCTTGACTATTTTTTACGTCAAAATAGAAATTCAGGCTTCAAGATATCCACTATGGGTGTACCAAAAGTGTATGTACAAATACCATGATATTGAGTGCCACAAACATGCACAACACTATCCTTAGTGTATATGTAACATGGGATTTCTCACATTCCCATTATTTTAGCATGAAATTGAGAAAAACAAAAGTTTTTATGGATCTTTCATGTGGTATTGAAGTATTTTCCATATTACCACCTCAAAGAGTTTATTTAAGCTTCTTCGCTCTTTGGAGCTACCCTGAATGAAATTCTGTGTAAAATTCAAATCTGGCCTTAAATCCATGGATTTACTTACTCAACTTTTCTGAAATCAAAAATGATGAATTTGGAATATATGCATGATTTATGGGTTATGCACAGTTCAGAATTTATTTTTAAGATAATTGTGGCTTATTTGGGTATGTAAAATATACCTCAAGGCTTACAGAAAATGAACATGGTATTTATTTTATTAATAGATTCAATGAATAAAGATGGATTATACATTTCTTCTTTAATCACTTATGAAAAAATGTATTTTTTGATTCTATTTTTCCAAAAATTCCATTCAAGAATCTAAAACCTAATATATATATATATGCTAGTTTTGTTTTATTTTTTTATTAAATGAGCAACACTTTTATCGTGATACAATTCAAAATAGTAAGAAGAAGTTTGATTCAATTTGAATTTTAATTAATTTGACTCAAAAATGAAGTATCTAAGTTAATTTATTTATTTGAAATACAGAAAGTTAGTGAATTCTTGATTTTGATTTCAAATAACATTTTGAGATTTTCTTTATATAGGACAAGGAAGGTTCACTTCAAAGAAGTTTCTTCTCAAATTTTCTATCCATTCATGAGGTCAAGATATGGTAATAAGAAATTCTGTACTCATCAATATTTAAATTAAATTATTCTCATGATCATAATATTTTATAAAAAATGACAACTCATTACTATTTTCTATTTCTTGTTTTGTACCTAAGGTATGCAATTTTTTTTTCAAAAAGACAAGAAAATTTTATTCCCTTTTTTTTAAAGGAGAAAAAGTTAAAGAAAGAAATTTCTTTATCCTTTATAATTTTCCGATATTCAATAAAATTCAAAGAATAAATTGGAGCAATTTTTTCGCAAGAAGGAATTGAGTCCATGATGCTTATCTTAAGAAATCTAACTCTGGAAAGTAACTCTTGATTAATGAAAAAAATTATGTTTTTATGACTTTATATCCTAATTGAAAGAATAAAACCCAATCAAAAAGGCTCCCTCCCATTTTGACATTTTAATGTTACTTCTATTTCTCAAAGAAAATTATGTTTGGAATCTATCTGTGTTATCAAGCTATATTGAAAGCTATAAGTATAATGAATGAACTTAAATGAAAATATTCATTGAGGTTAATTATTTGTTTTATTTACAGGAAGAAAAAATACTATATAACCAGTAAATTTTGATCTGTTACTTCTTTCTCCTATAAATTAAGAATCACAAAATCCCATTAAAGATGTATATGAAAATATATCTTGTATAGAGTTTCCATTTTCTCAGGAATTTTTTTTACATTACAATTAACTTGGTCTTAAGAGGACATTTTCAATTTATTACAAAAAATTATCAATTAGATAATGATGTATGAATTACGTTTTGTACTTTCAAACATTCTTTTATATTCCCAGGAGAATGACAAATGGCTTAAATATGATAGTTAAGTATGGTTATTAAAATAAGGTATACATTGTTTTGTCAAAAAAAATCTCAAAATATATATTTAGATAAAATCAAAAAAATATGATATGAGGTGTTTTTAATCTCATGGATTAATATGTCATAATCTAGAAACCAATATTATCAAAAGGAAGATTCTGGTAGGAAAACAATGCTGGATTGTATTTTTAACAAGGACTCTACTACTTGATGATCCAGAGAATTCAAATATTACATTCGAAAGTGGGATCATCACGTTCCCAATCCAATTTAAATTCTGATTAATTCTATATGAACTATAGGTTAAGTCATCAGGAAAAGATGAGATATTCTAACATGTTCATCTATATGCCCCACTCGCAAGAAGGGGAGAAAAGAACAAAAGCTTAATGGTATAAAATGTAAATATTTGCAAATGCATAGTTGAATAAAAAAAACTTAATTTTTTAAAAAAATATTTACTTGAATATTATTTAATACATTTCTGGATATAGTAAGTTTTACTTTGGCTTTTTCTGATCGTTTTACTAATTTAAATAGAAGTTAAATTACTTATATTTTGTATCAAAATAAAATTAATTTACTCCAAAAAGATTTGAATTTTTTAATTATGCATGAATACAAATACAGAAAAAACTATTTATATTTGAATTTTTAACTATGAAACTAATAATTATAATTAAATTAATCTGAATTCAATTATTGTACTAATTACTTTCTTATTTCTTCACAAATAAAACCACTTAGCTAAAAAATTGATATAAAAATAAAGCTATAAATATATATGGGCTCAATAATTACTATAATACCACTAATTATTATTATTAATTGGAAATGTTTTTTTCCAATATAACAATACCCATAGTGAAATTATGCTACAAGAAGTTATTTTACTTTGAAATAAGCTATTTACAAATGAATAACTATAATATCATCCAGCTACATAAAATTCCATAATAAAGAAAAAGGTAATGGGAAAATACCTACTTTTCAATAAGAATCTATTATTATTATAAAAATATATCAAAAATATTATTCAAAGTTGATTTAAAAGTCAAAACTTCAGAAATATAAATAAGAGTTATTTTGAACAGTGAGAAACACAAATTTGATGATATGAATAATATTGTCAATCTATGATAAAATATTGTGAATAAAAATAAAAATTTACATAACTGTTTTATTTAATTACAATAAAAGTAATCTATTAGAATCATTATTCTAAATATTTATTTAATTTATTATATTATTTTTGAGCTGAATTTAATTCTGGTAATTCTTGATGGTATTTTAAAGTCTTTCTCTATCAAATAAAGTCCTAAAAGTTGATAAAGAGTACTTCTACTGATTTGAACATCCCAAATACTCTCAATAACTTGAATGTAAAGTTTTACACTTGAATAACACTAAATTTAATCTTTTAAGAATATTTAGTTTCTATCTTCAAAGCTTATGAAGCTAAGAGATAATATTTATTATAAATTTTTATAGCTTATTTGAGCTCAAATGGGTTATTTAAACCTATTCTTTCTGAAAGCTATAACACTATTATTCAATATTAATTGCTAATTAACAATTTTCCCGAGCTTTCAAAATGATAAAATAACTTAAAATTAAATATCAAAAAGCCTTAAATTGAATTGTAGTATAGATTCACACCTAAAATTTAGTTGGCAAAAGTTTGGGTTATTTTGATCAGTAAGAAAGGTTTACTTATGAGGTAATTTTAATCTTAACTTCACTATATCAGGAAATAAGGTTAACTTAACTATAAGTAAACCTTCTTCAATTTCTACTATTTGAGCTTTTATATGGGGTTATGTAAGGCTTGACAGGTGAAACTTAATTTCAACAAGTTCAATAGAAATTTATATTTGAACATTAATTCTTTGCTTATGGGGAAAATTTGAGTTTTTACTCAAAGCTCTCACTTTAGTACGTTTTTTGATGTTGAAGCTTAATTATAAATAAATCGGGTTAAATTAGCTTTAATTTTTGCTTCTTTACTAGATTTTGACTTTAAATCAAAGCTCAATCTACAAATGAAATTTATTTTGGCTTCAGAGCCTTAATCAAGGTTGGAAAAATTCAAAAACCAGTATGTAGATCCAAAATATAGGGTACCCTTTCACCTTTTTCAGAATCCCCTTTTCTAAACTCTTTTATGTGCTTTTCCCTATTTATTTATGAAAAGCCATAATATGGAACTTTTACCCTACTTTGGAGAAAGGGCCTGCAAGATTTATCATCTGTATGGTACATCCAAGGCTAACTCTAAAACTACACACCACACCTTAATTTTACCACTTTTTTGTTGAGTTAAGCTATACATGGTGTAGCTTCATTTTAATTTTACTTTAATAAAGTTTCAAAAAAATAAAATTTCCTAAGAAATTTTATTTTTACACTAAAATTCCATTTTGGTCTTTGTAGGCTAAAATATTGAATTTATGGCATAATACCCTATGGTATGACCCTAGGTAAAATTATATTGAGAATCAAATGGTTCAATGAAATTATGATATAAACTTATTTTTTCAAAATTTACTCAACTATTTTTATATTGAAATAAATTTTTAAGTTAATTTTTTCTAATTTTCAGTAAAAATAACTTCCAGTGAGGAAATTTCTGAGTTATTTGGGAATGTAAAATATTCTCCAGGACTCAAATTACCTACCTCTGAAAAATATTGTAAGGTATACTTGAGTAATTAAAACAAAACTAAGGCCTTTTTTACTTAACATCCACCTCCCTACCTCTTTAGATAACTACTAGTCACAATGCTCTTTTATCAAAATGTCAAAAATTTCAGTTTTCTCCCATTCCTAAACCTTCTTTGAAATTTGTCAGAATCTTTAATATATTTTCAAGATAACCATTATTCCTCATGAGATGGATTCCTGTAGTTGAAAATATATCCTCTTCCCTTCTTTGATCCTATTTTCCTTTTGTTAAGAAGTTTCATTAGTCTTTTGACCGCACTTATATCAAGTGGTGGGATGTCTTGAGGTGGCTTTTCCATCAGTGGAAATAACTCTATATTAATTTAATTATAAGTTTTCAGAAGTCTGATAGGAAATTTGGGGTGTTTTTTTTCTATTTCTCCTATTAGTTATAGGTGTACAGAATTAATTTCTGCCATTCAAAGCCCTTACTAAGAAAGCTCCTGTAAATCTTTAGGAAACTTGATATTATTAGAATTAAAGGTGGATAAAAGTACTAAGTCAAAAAAAATTAATTTGGGTGGCTTATGAAGTTTATCCCATCTATTCTTATCATATCCGAAGTCATTATTAATCCTTTCTTGAGCATTTTTTCTATTTTTGTGAAGAATTGTTTTAGAACTAGCTGATTTTGAATGGATATAAATAAGGTCTTTTTCAGGTAATCTGAGGGTACTCTAGGATTCTATCCTTTTTTCAATATTTTGCAAGTTTTCCCTGTGCTGGCATGTACCAAGGTTTTGTAGTCTAATTCAAGAGAAGTTGTTAGTGTGAACCAATCATGGGTAAAACCATCATAATCTTTAGGTTAAAGACCATAAGCATAGAATCTTCTGATCATATCTTCAAGGGTTTGTATCATTTTTTCTTCCAAACCATCAGTTTATGGGTTATCAGCAGTTGAGAAGGATAATTTGGTTCCCATTATATTATTTCAGTTAGGTCAAATGGCTGAAGTAAGCTTAGGATCTCCATCAGGAAGCAACTTTTTGGAATAGGACAGTGTGGGATATAAAATTATTTCACAATATTAATGTAGTATCCATGCCTGTATTTTCTTAATTACATGGTAAGAGGAAAGTTTTTTAACTATATCTATCAACTAATAAAAGAAATTAATTATAGCTCTTATCATTATATGGAAGTAGTGCAGTAACTCAATAAATGTGCACTATTTCCCAAGGTGCCTTTGGATCTTTCATTTAAGTGAAATGTCCAAATCCTATACCTGAAGCTATGTTTTCTTTTACAAATATGTCACAGATATAAAAGTATCATTCTAACTCTTCCCTTAAACTGGGACAACAGGCTACATATTTGACTCTCTCAATAGTCTTTTCTTCTGAGAAATGACCAGAAAAACATTATTGTGACACTCATTCAATATGGTGTTAAGAATAGATCTATCAACCAGAGTTATGAAACTAGTTTTCTTGGTCATTTTGTCAAAAGTCCAATCAAGGAGGTGGAACTTTCCTTCATCATAAGCAATTTTTCAGGGTTCATCAGTGTAATTAGAACAATTGTTATCTTTACATTCTTTTTGGAGTATTTCAGTAAATAGTAGGTATTTTTTGTCTTTCTTATACCTTTTTATAGCTTCTTCAAAAAATTCTGAGCTCATATTAGTAGAAAAAACTTCTTCAATAGATATTTGAGTTTCTGCTTCCAAGTGTACATATTCTGAAGTTTCAGGTGTATTTTGCAAGGTCTATATACTAGAAGAACCAGAATTTTCATGAATATTCCCATTTTTGTTGAAAATAGTAATCTTCCCTCTGTGTCCTTGCATATAAAATTTCCACCTCAACATATTTTTATTGGGTTCTTTCATTCTTAAAAATTATTTGAATTCATCATAATCAGTGATTACCCCAAAAACACTACCATAAAGATAATAGTGAAGTTTCTCCAATGTTCTCCTTCAGTAGGCTTACTATTTATTAAAATAAACCAAATTGGTCCTTAAACGTTTTTTCCATCAATAATTTGAGCTTGATGTAAAGCTGCTACAAGTCCTTCACCACTTTCATAAATATACACATTGAAAGTTAATTTCAAGTTTGGAATAAGTAACAAAGTTGCAGTTGTCAACCAATGCTTAATTTTCTAATAAGTTTCCACTCTTTTAATATCTATTTAAAATTTTGACTTTTGGTCACACAAGACGTAGAAGGGTTTAGCCCATTTGGCAAAGCCTCTCAAGTTTTCTCTGTAGTAACCAGAAAACCCCAATAAATATTGCATTTCTCTTCTATTCTGATGCATAGGTTTTGCAAGTAATTCTAAAACTTTATTTTTGTCTATCCCGAGACTTACACCTGAGAATACATTTTCCAATACTTTAAGTTCATGGAAGGCAAAGTCACATTGCTTCAGGAATATCTTCAAATTTACTTGTTCAATTTTTCTCTAGAACCCAACCTAGTATTTGTAATTGATCAAACCAAGCTTTAGAGAAGATGATTATTTGATTGATATATATATGAGAATCCATCATTCAGAAAAGAATTGAGGAAAGATTTGATTCATCATTCTTTGGAATTGAGATGGTGCATTCTAAAATATTTATATATGCCACAATGAGTTATTATTCTCAGTAATTTTTTTGTTTCTAGTGAAAGAAAATTATTGTACAATCCTCTAAGATCATCTATGGAGTTTATAAGCTTTGCTTGGGATAAATGTGTCAAATCTTTATCTATTCTTGGGATGGCATACCTGTCAGGTATATAATTGGTGTTCAGAGCTCCAAAATTACCAACCATTCTTGAGTTTTTATTATTCCAAACTATGATTAATGGAGTGGTAATTTCCACTTCTTCAATATGACCTAATTTCCTCTGAGCTCCTAATTTGATTAACTTGGAGTTATGATTTTCCAAAGATTATCTTCCTCTTTTATTTGAAGGACAAGCCGTTCTTCTTAATAATAAATGGTAAGGCCTATCAATATTAAGATTTTTTTTAATACATGAACACTAATAGATCCACGATATTCTTTATCAGAAATAAAGGAATTCTTATACTTATAGAGAAATTTCATAATTTTTTTTCAATTTTGTGTCAAATTGGGATCAATATCAGCTTCAATCAGTTTATTATCAAAAAAACAATTGTTTTTCACTACTAATATTTTCTTCTACCTCTGTATTCATATTTTTATTTGAGAAAAATTCAATTCTTTCCTTTTTGTTATCCCCAATTGTAAAATACCTATCTTTATGTTTATTGATATCAATTGCATAAATTGTCAATTAATGATTCCCTAGGAGAAATATTTTAGTGTTACAATTGGAGATAACTAAAAATTTGAATTTAACTCTTATTATTACCATTGGATGTGAAAAATAACTGTTACGGCAACTATCCCCAGTGGGTGCATGGTTTGGCTTGCACTACTACATTTTATTCCTTGCATAGGTAGCATTAAATTTTAAAATTTAGGCGAAATTCTTTCCAAGTAGTCTTTTCCTACACAAGTGCAAAAAGCTCCTGAGTCTAGATTTTTGAGACTCTCCTTATTAATTATTATAATCTTAGCAATGCAAGTATTTCCTTCTGTGTAATCTTTTCCAGTTTCTGGTCTGGTTTAAGAATTTTTGCATCTTTCCCATCGGTAAGGCTATAATTTTTTCCAATATTGGGAGATAATTAGCTGTTAAACTCCATAGCTTCAAAGGAGGAATAAAGATTGCAAACCTCTCCTTTAATTATATAAAATCTTCACCGTCAACAAAATTGGACTCTTCTTCTTTTTCTTTTTGATAATTGGTGTATTTTTTGGTGTCATTATTGATTTCATTTTATTAATTTCATTTATCCTTGACTTTTTGAGAAGGTGTTGGCTACATGAGCTGTTTTATTGCATATATGAAACTTCTTGGAACTTTCACTACCTGTTTGAAAATCATTTGTGTTAGAAAAGTCTTATTCATTTATTTCAGGGGAATTTTGGAGTCTGGTACTTTCCAAGATTTAATAATTTTGGTCTTTGACAATATGCATTCCAGAAAATTCACATAGTCATCAATTTTTTATGGCTCTGCGAATCTGCAAGTCACAGAATTTTCTATTTCACCACCAAATTTTCTTAGGATTCTTTGGTGTATTAAGAATTCAGACGTATCTTGGTATAAGGAAGTTACTCTTTCCATTTTCTTTGAGAACCATTCTAATATATTTTCTTCTTGACTTCTGAATTTTAATACTCACAGGAAGTCTCAAGGTTTTACCACCAAGCATAATTTCCCCATTTCTGTATAATTTCTTGCTTCCACCATGACCAATATTTTCTGCAGGTTTTTGTCTTACTTTATGATACCCCTTTTCAGAATTTCTATCAAAAGGTTCATGCAGTTTCTAAATCAATAATTCATCAGGATATTGGAAATCCTCGTGCATTATTCCAATAGCTCTAATGAATTCCATGGAGCCATATCCTCCTTCACCTGTAAAATTTTTCCAACATTAAATTTTTCAAACTTCTTTGGCTAATATACTTTTCTGGCTTTTTGATGTACTCATAATTTGAAATACAAATGAAAGTTTTGGTAAGTTCTTTTTTAGGTTTATCAAATCATTGTGATGTTTAAGGAAATAAGGAGCTAATTGGTTAATTTTTGATTTAAACATCTTTGGACATACTCCTTAATTTTTCTTCTCATTTGATCACTTCCTTCCACTTCTTTCTGAAGATAGTAAATTTTTTGCACAGAGGATGCTTAAATATTATGAAAATCCAATTTTTGACCTTTAAATTGGTTTTCAAGGTATTTAATGAAGTAGTATGCTCATGATCCTTATTTATTAGAGTTATTTTAAGATTATTGGTATGAAAATTTAAATTTCTCAGTAACTCTACATCAATATTATGATTATCAATCAAACGTTTTTGCTCATTTATAGTTGATTCAAATTCAAATGAACTTTATTTAAAAACATTGTTCAAAATTTACTTCTATTACTAAGTTCTTTATTTTGATTATCAAAATAGTTATGGAGTTTTTGTATAGTAGCAATGATCTCCTTATGTAGTAAAATCATTTCTTCATACAAATTTTTTATGTTTTTGGGAGAATATGGTCTTGAAACCCCCTTTTCCTCCAATTTTTTGAGTTTCATGAGGGTCTTGGCCATATTGAGAACTGTTTCCATGGCTCTTCTTTCCCTCTTTGGAATTGCACATTATTTTGAGTAGGTTTTATTAAAGAACTGCTTCCTTGGGGGAAAATAATTTTTGTTTTCCTTGCTCTCAGGAGAATTGAAATTGGCTTGATCTTTTCTGGTGTTTCTGATGTGTGAGGCGCTTTGAGCTTGCTGTTTTGGGCTTTGTAAACCTCTTTTTGTTTCTTGAGCCCCACTTGTACCATCCTTACAAGAGGTCTCTGTTATTCTCTTCTATCATAAGCTTCCTCACCAATAAGTGAGAGTTCATGGCCCCCAGAACAAGGCTTGAATTTACCTCCCAGATCTTAACCATTCTTTTTATTGTTTCTCATAAATCTCTATAGAGGCTAATTTCCATGCTTCCAGACCTATCAGAGGAATGAATAGAGGTTTTCAAGGTGATTTCAGCTTCTGATTAAGCAAGAATATGAATTGAAGAGATTGACCTTAGGGGATTTAGCCCAAGGGATTCATGTGAAGCTTTTCTTTTTCAGTGGCTGTGTGAAATTCTGTTCTTTTACCATTATTGGAATATCCTCTTTTAGATCAAGATCCATTTTATTAAATGGAGTAGGTACTCCCTTTCCCAGTAAAAGCTATAATTCCATCAAATAGATTCTCCTCTTGTTTTTAGAGATCTAGCACAAGAATTAATTTTCGTATAAAGTGAAGTTCTGAACACTGGATTTATTGGAGTAGTAACTTCAGGTGCAACTGATGGAGTCTTTGTTTTCTCAGAAGGCACTTAAAAAGAAAATAAAACAGAAATCTATCAGATTTAATTCAAAATGTGAGAGAAAACTCTACCATTATATTCTTTTTGGTTTTTATTTTGGTTTTAATTCTTTTTAATTAAAGCCTAAAAATACAATAAAAACATAAATAATTATATTAAAATTTATTTTTCAAATCAAAACTTGAATATCTCAAAGAGAATTATGATTCTAATAATTTGAAAGATTCATGTTTTATCACTATGATATCCAAGACACCAAAAATCAATGACTTTTTCATAATAAATGAATAAAAATGTAATATAAAATTATTAAATATTTTTGATATTTCTAAGAAGAATAGTAATGAGACTATAAATGTCCTTTTAAGGGCTAAAAAATACAGCCAGGCCCCCAAATATAATACTTTCCTATGAAACCAATTATGAAATAAATATGAATTTAATTATTGTACTATTTCTGTTCTTATTTTATATGAGATCCCACTCTAATAATATTAAAAATTACTATTCTAAAGAAATTAGTATAACAATAAAGTTATAAGTAATATAAATTTGCAAAAAATGATAGATATATATGGATTCAATAATAATAATACCAATAATTATTATTATGAACTATAATATTTTGAAAATATATAAAGCTATCTAATAAAGCTTAAATCCCAATAAAAAATACCCACTGGATAATACAAAAACTATCATTATTAAGAAAACATGTTACAAAATAGTAGTATTTAAAGATAATTTGTAAGTGAAGTGTTCAGAAATATAAATGAGAGTGGATTAAGATTGAGAGAAACACGAATTAATTAATTCTAAAATAATATTGTTATTAAAGCCAACTTACCTTATTTTTTATTTAATTACAATAAAATCAATCTCTTCTAATGCGTATCATAAATATCTATCTAAATTATTATATTATTTTCAAGCTAGGTTGAATTCTGAGGATTCTCGACAGTATTTGAAGGTCTCTTTATACCAAATTAAGTACTCCAAGCTGATAAATAGTACCAAAATTAACTCAAACATCAATAACAAGTCCTCCAAGTTGATAAAGAGTTCCAAAATTAACTCAAACATCCAGAATAAGTACTCTAAGTTGATAAAGAGTACCAAAATTAACTCAAACATCCAGAATAATGTCAATAGTTTTAATATTTACACTTGAATAATATCAAATTCAATTTTATAACAAAGCTTAGTTTCTATTCTTAAACTTTATAAAGCAAAGGAAAGCTTCTTTGATAAAATAAGCTGATAAATAATATCTATTATACATTTTCAAAAATTATTTGAGCTTTAATTATCCATTTTCATGAATTTTATTTTAAACTTGTATTACTATTTTTTAATCTTTTGGGCTATTTAAAAAAAATTCCAAATTTTCACAATTAGAGAATTGTTCACAATTTAATTTTAAACAGTCTCAAATTTGATTTTAGTGTATATTTAAGCTTAAACTATAGCTGGAAAAAGCTTGGTGGATTTTGATTAGTAAACAAAAAAGATCAACTTATGAGGTAATTTGAATCTTAATTCCACTATATCAATAGATAAGGTTATTTTCACTACAAGTTAACCTTCTTCAATTTCTGGTATTCACTCTTTAATTTTGGGAAAATAAGGTTTTACAGGTAAAATTTTATGTTTCCAATTTTAATGAAAATACATAAGTAAACAGAAATGCTTTACGTATGGGTAAATTTTGAGTCTTTACTCCAAATTCTCACTTTGGTAGGTTTTTGAGGTTTAAATCTTCAATCAAAATTGAATAAGCTTAAAGAAAATTTAATTCTAGCTTTTTTATCAATTTCAACTTCAAATAAAAGCTAAAACCTCATCTTCCTTCTTTTGGCTTGAGACCCTTAATTAAGGTTTTCCAAATTCAAAAGCCTAGCAGATCCAGAACTCTGAATACCCTGGCACCCTTTTCCCACCTTTTTTAATAGGTTTTCCCTCTTTATTTATCAAAGCCATACTATATAATTTTCACTTATTTTGGACAAAGGGCTTGAAAGATTTACCACCTTTATCGTAAATCCAAGGCTAACTTCAAAGTTACAGACCATACCTTAATTTTACCACTTTGTTGATAGGTTGAGCTGTACATGGTGTAAATATATTACAATTTAACCTTAATAAATGTTAATTAAGATAAAATAAAATCCAAAATTCTTATTTCTGTACTATGATTCTATTTTGGTCTTGGTAGGCCAAAATATTTGATTTATGGCATAATACCCTATGTTACAGCCCTAGGTAAAATTGGATGAAGAAACAAATGATGCAATAAAATCATCAAATAAATTCATTATTCAAAACTTTCCTGAAATATTTTTACATTTAAATAGATTCTTAACTTAATTATTTTTAATTCAAAGTAAAAATATCTTTTAGTAAGGAATTTTGGGAGTCCTTTTGAAATGTAAGATTGTAAGGTGTGGCTATGAAACTTCAATTGAAAATCAAGTACTTTTCCTGTCCTTAAAATTTGTCTAAGGTAAAAAATTATTGAAAATGGTAAGGAATATTATTTTTATGAGAAAACACGCCAATTTTATTGTTTTTAACTTTATAAGTATAAAAAAATAATATTATAAAGGCTTATTGTTTTACCAACAATAAACATTTATCCAAAAATAATCTACAAGAGATATTTAAAGCTACAAAAGAAATTTCTTCAAGAGCAATTTTGATTGGGATTAATTGAGCAAGGAACTGCACGCAACTTATTGAAGAACAAAGTCTTTAAAAATATATTTAAAGAGAAAACATGCCCAAAAGTGACCAGAGTAAATTTGGAAACAAAGTGACAAAGTTAACAGTGATGAAAGATGCTTTAATTCATTTATGGGGTTATTCAAGGGGTAAAAATGATCATAAGAGTTACAAACAATGATTATAATGATTTTCTCGCATGATTAAAAGTTTTGAAATTATAAGATCAGGGTGGTTGGAATCTTTTATTGATTGGTTTAACAGTATTTTAAACTAATTATAAAAGGAAGAGATTCTAACATGAAGAGAAAAGTGGGGCAGAGAAGAAATTCTTTTATAGCCATCAATTCTCTTGCTCCAAAATTGAACTTTACTCTTGTCAGTCGTGGAAAACACACTGAAAACAGAAAAGACAAATATGGAATCATTGAACCCTGGTTTAGACCAAAAAAGGGCTGATTTTAGCCATTTTAGACCCTTAAATCAGCCATTACTATAGTAAGACCTAGTATGGAGCCTTCAAAGCATGTCAGAATTTGTTTAAGAGACGTAGAAGCCAGTTAAAACTGTTTCTACCAAGATTTTTTTAACTTAAGGGTAGTTTTACCCTCTTGGCAACAGTTAAAACTGCCCTGGTTGGTATCAAACCCTCATCATCAATTGAGACACAGACCCTGTGACTCAATTCCAGGCCAAAAGTGATGAATGTTTGTGTGGATTTTGACATCTCACACCTCTCAGCAAGGACTTTGGGGGCTGGCTCTGCCTTGGAGCTAGAGTACCTTTCCCCCCCCCATAATTAATCTTTCCAATTTATTTTTTCTTTGATTCCTCATCATGTAATACACTTGTAATCTACACATACAATTCAATTGAGCTTTATAGTACACAACTGTAATAATTGATGCCTCATATGTAAATTACAGCTCACTTATGTAATTAATGAGCACATTTTGACATTTCAAATGGAAATACTTCAATTCCTCATAGCTTATAAACTACACACAACACCTCAATTTTAACACAAAAATTGATTTTTAATACCACATGTGGTTTGAATTAAATTAGGTTTTAAGTATTTTTAACTTTAGTACAGAAAATACTAAAACCTTAATTTCACCTTATTCAGAGTTTAGTTACAGAGGTTTTACCCAGAGGTGACCCCACCTTATTTTTGGGAAGAATCCAATGGTAAATCTATTTTCTTATGTTAATTTTTTGAATAAAAAGCTACAATATATTTTATGTAACCTTCCAGCAAAAATATTTTAATTTCACTAATTTTATTAAAAATTCATTTTACTTTTTTTTCAAGTAAAAATTTATTTTCATAATTTTAAAATTTAATATAATTTTTATTTTGAATTTTGATTAAATTCTTATTTTTGTATATGAATTTGTATTTATATTTTGATTTTCATTTTGATAATATAAATAAATTCATTTCATTTATATTTGTATCTTATTTTGTTATTTGTGGTCTTTTGGGTATATGAAAATACCTCTAAGACTCACATTCCCTCCCCCTAAAAAAATATTACTTTGTAATATTGTTATTTGTAGTGTTTCTGAACCTTCTGAGAGGTTTGGTATCCACAGGTATGTCATTTTCTGCTAACTACTCATCTTTACAAGCTGGGTTACTTTACCTAACAAAGTATTCCCTTACTTTATTGGTTCTCAACTTTTTTTCTTTGAGAAATTTGGTAATTTTCTTAATACCACATTATTCAATAGGAGGTATAACTTGGGGAACTTTATTTCTCAAAGGAAATTTTTCAGCATCACCAGATTTATATGGCTTTATCAAGCTCACTGGAACTGTAGGATACTTATTGCTAAATTATCCAGATAGTTCTACTTCAACAGAATTTTTTTCATGGAGGGCCTTGATTGTAAGGTGTGGATATGAAACTTTGGTTAAAAAATCAAGTACTTTTCCTGTCCTCAAAATTTGTATAAGGTAAAATTCAGTTAAAAATAGTATGAAATATTATTTTTAAGAGAAAACACGCCAATTTTATTGTTTATAACTTTATTAGTATAAAACAATAATATTATAAAAATTTATTGTTTTACCAACAATAAAAATTTATCCAAAAAATACTCTACAAGAGATATTTTAAGGCTAAAAAAGAAATTTCTTCAAGAGCAATTTCAATTGGAATTAATTGAGCAAAGAACTGCAAGCAATTAATTAAAGAACAGAGTCTTTAAAAAGAATATTAAAGAGAAAACACGCCCAAAAGTGACCAGAGTGAATTTGGAAACAAAGTGACAAAGTTAACAGTGATGAAAGATGCTTTAATTCACTTATGGGGTGGTTCAGGGGTAAAAATGATTATAAGAGTTACAAACAATGGTTATAATGATTTTTTCACGTGGTTAAAAGGTTCAAAATGATTTAAAAAGGGTGGTTGGAATCTTTTATTGATTGGTTTAACAGTTTTAAACTAATTAATAAAAGGAAAAGATTCTAACATGAAGAGAAAAGTGGGGCAAAGAAGACATTCTTTTATAGCCATCAATTCTCTTACTCCAAAAGTAAAATTTACTCTTGTCAGTCGTGAAAAACAGTCTGACAACAGAAAAGCCAATTATGGCATCATTGAACCCTGGTTTAGACCAAAAAAGTGCTGGTTTAAGCCATTTTTAGCCATTTTTAGCCATTTTAGACCCTTAAATCAGCCATTACTATAGCAATACCAGGCCTAGAGCCTTCAAAACACGTCAGAATGTGTGTCAGAGGCGTAGAAACCAGTTAAAACTGTTTTTACTATGATTGTTTTATCTTAAGGGTAGTTTTACCCTCTTGGCAACAGCTAAAACTACCCCAGTTGGTATCAAAACCTCATCATCAATTGAGTTCACAGACCCTGTAAATCAATTCCAGGCCAAAAGTGATGAACTTTTGCGTGAATTTTGACATCCCACGCCTGTCAGCAAGGAATTTGGGGGTCTAGCTCCCCCTTAGAGCTGGAGTTCCTTTTCCCCCCCAAATTTAATCTTTCCAATTTATTTTTCCTTTAATTCCTCATCATGTATTATACTTATAATTTACATATGTAATTCAATTCAATTGTACAGTACAATACAGTAATAATTGACACCTCATATGTAAATCAAAGTTCACTTATGTAATACACGCGCACATTTTGACATTTCAATTGAATTCAATTGAAAATACTTTAATTCCTCATAACTTCTAAACTAAACAAAACACCTCAATTTTAACACAAAATTTGATGGTTAACACCACATGTGGTGTGAATCAAATTAAAGTTTTGAGGATTTTCAACTTTTGTATTGAAAATACTAAAAACTTAATTTAAGCTTATTTAGAGTTGAGTTACAAGAATTTCACTCAGAGGTGACCCCACCTGATTTTTTATGAGGAATCCAATGGTGAAATAATTTTCATGTGTTTATTTATTGGATAAAAAGTTATGATAATTTTTATATAACTTTTTTTCCAAATTTATTTATTTTTTCACAATTTTGTTAAAATTTTATTTTTACTTAATTTTTTCAAGTATAAAAGTAATTTTATACTTACAAAATTTAATGTATTTTTTTATTTTTAAATTGTAATTAATCTTTTATTTTTAATATAATTTTATATTTATATTTTGATTTTTATTTTAATAATATAAATAAATTTATTTTATTTATATTAATATGTTATTTTTCATATTTGTGGTCTTTTGGGTATATGAAATTACCTCTAAGGCTCACATTGATAACAAAAGGTCGTGTAAAGGAGTCTTTGAGCTTTTTACATCCTTTGATTTTATTGAAGTTAGTGGTGGATACAAGTACTAAATCCCCAACTTTAAAGCCTGGAGTGGCATGTGAATTGTCTCATTTGTCTTTAGCATATGCAAAAGCGTCTTTCATCCACCTTACTGCATGATTTCTAGTTTTATCTAGCATTCCTTTGAAGCTAGCAGCTGTAGGATGTATCTCAACCAAATCTTTCCTCAAGGAATCTTGAGGTAATTTGGGATTCCACCATTTTTTCTAGAATGGAAGGAGTTTGATTGGTACTGGCATTAATTGATGTCTTATATGCCAATTTTAGTGCTGGTAAAAGATTACACCCATCATGGGTAAATTCATCACAATCTTTGAATTCAAGGCCATATGCACAAAGTCTTCTTACCATGTCTTCCAAGGTTTGGATCATCCTTTCAGCCAGACCATCAGTTTGTGGGTGGTAGGCTGTAAAGGATAATTTTGTCCCAAATAGTTGGTGAAGATTTTTTCATAGTGCTTAGGTGAATTTGGTATCTCTGTCACTAATGATGTTTGTGAATATGCCGGTCCATGATACTACTCTATTCCATATCAGAAGAGCTGTATCCATGGCTGTATCATCCTTGTGACATGGTAAAAAGATTGGAGTCTTACTAAATCTGTCAACAATCATTAGTCAATCATGATAACTTCCATCAGCCCCTGGTGGAGGGCCAGTTACCCAATCCATATGGACAATTTCCCAAGGTCTTATGGGTTCTTGGATCTTGATCATATTTCCAAGTCTTTTTCCAGTGGATGGATTTGTTTTTTGACATCTGTCACAGGTTTTGCAATACTCTGAAACATCTTTCTGCCACATTGGCCACCATATGCAGGTTTTTAATTTTTCTCTTGTTCTGTCTTCAGACAGATGTCCTGAGAAAGGGCTGTCATGGAATTCTTTAAGTACAAGATTGATCAAGGACCTGTCCACCACTTTCATGACACATGTCTGCTTAGTTCTGTGGTAAATTATACCATCCAGTAAGTGGAATCTTCCTTAATAATATGATTTTTTCCATATTTCATCCAAGGCATGTATCAAAGAATTTTCTTTACAGTCCTTATGAAGTAATTGGCATAAAATGCTACAATTCTTATCCTGAGTATAACTGTTTCTTACCTCCTCAAAGAATGTTGTGTTCAGGTCTGTAACACTGATTCCTTCTATGGGGACTTTTGGAGAAGCTTCTTCTTGCACATAAGCAGGATTATCAGTATTATTTGGTAGTGGCCATCTGCTCAGTCCATCCGCATTTTTATGAATATTCCCATCTTTGTGAAAAATAGTCATATTGCCCCTATACTCTTGTATGGCTATTTGCCATCTGAGCATATGTCTGTTAGGTGTCTTCATGTTTAAAAGTGAATTAACAGCGGTACAATCTGTTATCACTTCAAACACACATCCCTCCAGGAATTAATTCAATTTTTCCAAGGCCCAGGCAAGGTGTAAGCACTCCATTAGACTTGCTCCATATCTGGATTCAGTTAGTTTGATTTGCCTGGATATGAAACATATGGGTCCTTCAACAGGTTTATCATTTATAATATGGACTTTATGAAGTGCAGCACCCAGCCCATCTCCTGATGAATCAATATATAGCTTAGAAGTTAGCTTAAAGTCTGGCATCAGTAAGAGCGGAGCAGTGGTCAAGGCTTGTCTCAAAGATTCAAAGGCTTTGACTCTGTCAACAGTCATTTCAAATACTTTGGCTTTGTCACAAAATTGATAAAAAGGTCTTTCTATGGATGCAAAATCTTTAATATTTTTCCTGTAATATCCTGCAAGCCCCAAAAATGACTGAATTTCTTTTTTGTTTTGAGGCATGGGCTTCAGAAATATTGCTGCAACCTTGTTTTTGTCAATTCCAAGGGATAAACCAGATACTACATGTCCCAGTGATTTGAGTTCTTTAAATCCAAAATGGCATTTCTTTAAAAAGACTTTCATATTCACAGATTGGATTTCTTTCAAAGCTTTGGATAATCTGTACATATGTTCTTCCCAAGTTTTGGAACAGAAAATAATGTCATCAATGTAAATGATTGACCATCCTTCTGAAAGTTCTTCAGGAAATATTTCATTCAACATTCTTTGGAAGTGTGAAGGTGCATTATTGATACCAAAACGCATCCTCAAATATTCAAATACTCCACAATGAGCAATAATTCTCAAGTATTTTCTTTCCCTTGGTTTCACCACATTCTGAGGAAATCCTTTAAGGGAAACCATAGTGGTTATATACACTGCTTGAGATATCTTGGTAAGGGCAATTTAGATTTTTGGTATTGGGTACCTGTCTGGAACTGTGGAAGTGTTCAGAGCTCTAAAGTCCCCAGCCATTCTAGATTTTTCATTATGTCATGCCACTATGACTGGTGCGGTTATTTCTACTTTCCCATTATGGCCAACCTTTCTTATTACACCAAAGTCTAGAAGTTCTTTAATATGGATTTCCATAGCTTCTCTTGATTTAGGACTTGATGGATATGCAGGTACTCTTGAGAGTGGTGGATAAGGTCTCTCAATATCAAGGATGATGTCAACTTCATGACCAATAATTTCTCCCAAAGGTTCTTTGTCTAATGCAAATACTTCTTTGTGGTCATATAAAAGGGCAGAATGTTCATTTTCCTTTTTATCAGTCAGATTAAGGCTTATTTCAGCTTCACTTAACTGTTCATATTTGAATCTTTCCAGCTCTAAGCTGAGTGGTGCTACTTTTCTTACTGTAATTTGTCTTTCAAATAGTAAAAAGGAAAATTTCTTATGCTTATTTTCTCCAATAGTAAAGTATCTGTCTTTGTTGTTATGTAAGTCTATCTCATACATGATCAAATTGTCATTTCCCAATATAAAATGGGTACTAGACCAATTTTCCATAAAAACAAATTCAACAGTGATTGTTAAATTTCCGTTAATATGTGTAAATATGAGGTTCGTCTCAAAGATTCCCAGTGCTTTCATTTGATTACTTGCACTATTTGATTTTATTCCATCAATTTGTAACAACTGGTCTTCAAAATCTGGTGCACAAGTTTTAAGAAAAGATTTACCAACACAAGAGAAGAAGGCTCTTGGGTAAAGGAAAGGCTTAGTGGGTTTATTGTCAATTACCACTTCTGTTAGACAGGAGTTACCAGCTGTATAACCTTTTCCCCTGTTTGGTTTGATCTTCATAAGTTGTGCATCTTGAATTTTTGACAAATCAAGTTGATCATTGCTTAATTGTGGCAAGTGAAAATAAGATTCCATGATGTCAAAGGTGGAATTGATATGTTCTATATCTTTTTGAAGATTCAGAAAATATTGATGACTTATCATCTGAATTTTCTTCAATTATATTATCATCTTTTTCAACATCAGGTTCTTTTTCAAAATCAACTTCATTGATTTTTCCCCTTTTTGGACATGTATTGGCTAAGTGGGTGGTGCTTTGGCAAATATAACACTTTCTGATTATATCTGAAGACTTCTACTTCATATTGATAGAATCTCCTTTGGAATTTTTTTCCACAGAATCTTTGCAAGGTGTATTAAGCCTTGCTTTGAGATTCACCCTACTAGGACCAATTCTGGTTCTGGTGGTTACTTCTTCTGATATATTAATAATATCTTCTGCTGAAGATTTTTCAGTAGTCCTGCTTTACAAAGAACGCTCTAAGTCACCTCCACATTGTCTCAGAATTTTCCTGTGGATCATAAATTCTGACATGTCAGGATACAATGCTGTTAATCTGTCTTTTTGTTGGCAAAACCATGGTAAAGCTTTGTCTTTATCAGCATTAAATTTGGAAGATTCAAAGGCTGTTTCCAATTTAACCCTCTAAGAATCATTGGCCAATTTGTTTATAATTTGGGATTTCCACCAAGTCCAACTTTGGTGTCCATGTGCTTGTCTTAATTTGATATACCATCTGTGGGCTTATCTGGTAAACAAGGTGTTAAATATTGCTGTTACCAATCTGTCTGGTAATTAAAAAGCTTATTTAATCATTCAAATACCTCTGATGAATTCCATATGTTCATATTCTCCTTCACCACTAAAGTGACACCATTCTTTAAGTTTTGGTACTTCTTTCAAAAGTGCTTGGCCCATTGATGTTTCCAAGCTATGAAAAGAAGTGGAAAACCCATCTTTCAACTGTGAATTTTCAGCATCCAATACTTGTGGATTGGGAATTCCTTTACCCTAATTTTGATTCAGAGGTGTAGAAATTCTTGGTAAGGTGTTTAGTATTGTGGGAACTCCTCTTGCGTGGGATAAAATGAGGCAGTACCTGGAAGGGGAAATTACAAGAAAACAGTTTTGAATTGCTGTTCAAGCTTGTAACCCTTGCTCTGCTTGTGTGCTAGAATAATCTAGACTGCCCTTCCTGAAAAATGCTGAATTATCTTAACTTGAGTTCACAATCAATTTATTTATTGATGGTGGCTAATTCAGAAAAGTGTATTCAACAGACTCAATCAGACTTTGCTTGATCTCAAAAATATTTATTTAACCTTTTAAATATAACACTATTTAATTAACCAAAAGAAATAAGACTAGCACAAATCACACAAAATACTACTACAACAATAACTCAATATAATATGGAGACACTAGACTAATAATAATACTGAACAAACAATCAAAAACTTGTTTTTTATGGTTAATGATATATTATTTATTTATTTATTTTTTATATAATGAAATTCTGATATGACCAGACTAATTGATAGCCACTCTTTGATAATTTAATTTGATAATAATTCTTTCTTTTTTAATAAGAATGACACTATTGTATTCTTATAATAGGTTTTTTTTTTCTTTATAATTAATAAAATGTCCTTGTAGTGACCAAAGTATGACTTTGTGAAATTAAATAATAATATTAACTCCTTAAAAATAACAACTAAATGACCCTTCTTTTCCTTCTTCAAAGCTTTTAATTGCTTATAATAAGGTGAAATTCTTTTAAAATACTATTTTATTTAATTTAAGTTTATAAGACTATTATATAAGGCCTTTTTATCCTTTATATAATGAAATTATATTATATAAAGTTTTTTTTTTATAAGACTTTTTTTTAAGACTGATTCTTTATTTTAAGACTTTTTTTTTTTTATATTATAAGACTTTTTTTATTTTATTTATAAGACTTTTTTTTTATTTTATTTATAAGACTTTTTTTTTATTATAAGACTATTATATAAGGCCTTTTTATCCTTTATATAATAGAATTATATATTTGTAGACTAGTTAACCTGATAGTCAGGGATGAATTTAAATCCACTTTGCACTTTTAGGGGGGATAAAAGACATGAGGGAAAGAGGAAAAATTTGGGGAGAGAGGCCCTCTATTTATAATTTTTGGGCTCTCCATGGGAGGTGTTCAAAAAGAGGGACTTGGAATTTTTCAGTTTCTTTTAGCTGGGAAAATTCTTTTCTGGTGGTCCCACCTAAATGATGTCATTTATGTAAATCATTGCATCATTTGTTTGGTTGATGATGTCATTTGTTGGGTTGCTTACTAATTTGAGGTATTTTTGCTGGTGCTTATTTGAGCTTTATTACTAATACTTAGACTTTCTGACTAATCCTCCATGGTACCTGTATCCCTTAACTCCCTAAGTATTACTAATCAAGTAATCTGATTACTAATACTTTCTTAACTCCTTCCTGCTTATGTAATCTGTTTATGTATCCTCCTTCTGCTATCTTGAATTTAGAATTTTATATTTTTTGAGGCCAATTTGTGGGTTGAAACCTAATTTGATTTTAAGGTTAGGTTTCAGGTATTTTCCAAACTTTAAAAAGATTTTCCAAAATTTTGTCATTTTAATAATTTTTTTTTTTATGTCTTCAATGTGGCTTCAACCAATGACATGGCCATTTTCTTTGCACAAGGCATCACCTTACCAACTGGGACAAATATCCTTTTGTTTTGTTTCCAACAGAAGCTACCCATAGGGGTACTGCTACTTCTCACTCCCCTCAAAAAAAATTTTTATTAAGCTGATATGGTATGGCATACCACATCCCCCTCTCCATTTAATGCTGTCCCCAGCATTCATTATCCAACTGAAGCTTAATGAAATTTTTCCTGTTTCTTCTTCTAATTTTTTATGTTGATCTTGATTGATTATGGCAAGTATGCCATATTTTATGTTCATAGCTTAATTATGCTGAGATTGCCTGTTGATGGTTCTTTATATTGTTTTTGAATCTCCCTGATTTTATGCCTGATTTAATATCTGATTGTGTCATTATTCATTCTTCCATCTTGAAGGCAATTTCCCTCTCCATTTGATAAATTTCTTCCAGCTACCTATTTCTACCATAATCTTCCATAAGAATAAATAAAAAATAATTTGGTACAATTTAAGGTCTTTTCCAGGACCTCTGTTTTAGTTCTGATCCTATAATTATAATACAATATCTTTATGAGGCAGTTTAAGGTCATACTAAGGACCTTCGATTGAATTAATAAAGTTTCTTGATAAAAATAAATAAATAAATATAAGATGATTTGGACAGTTTAAGGTCTTGTCTAGGACCTTGATGATAGATATAAAAAATTAATGATTTGGACAGTTTAAGGTCTTGTCTAGGACCTCTGTTTTTTTTTTATAATTATCAAAATACACTGAGACTACATTGATAAAATGATAAATAACCCAATACACAAACCAACTTTCCAAACCAGATCAGATAAAAAATATTAAAATAAATTGTGTATATTCAAATTTCATATAAAGGATATTCAATGAAACTGAATTAAAACCATTACCATCAAATATGGAAGATATGGCTGAGGGTTTAACCCCTCCCCTTTTTTTTTTTTTTTTTTTTATTCTTTTATTCTATTTTTTTTATTTATTTATTATTTTTTTTTTTTTATAACACTACCATACAATTGAAGAGTAATTCCATTCTTCTACAGAAAAATATGAAAAAACACAAGCCAAATTTGACTTTAATGTGTATTATTACTGTATATATCATAGCTATAGATTGATAAGATTTAGGGGAATATTCCCCTCTCCATTTCTTTTTTAAGAAAATAAGCAGTAAACAAGTGGAAAATAATTAAATGCTAATTCAATGTTCATTTTAATATGAGTTAATATAAATTTTAGCCTTTTAAAGTCTTACTAAGGACTTATCATTTTATTTATGTATTTGTATAACTTTTATTAATTGATTTCACATGTAAATGCTACATCTGATGTAGCTTTACCATTTTTATATTCCTTTTGATGATGCTATTGTGAATTAAATAAATTAATATTTGAATATATATATTTTATTTATTGATTAATAATTTCATATGTATATTTTGCTGTACCCAATAAAGAAATGAAAAATAAATTCAAATTTATATTTTTCAAACATTATTTTATTTTTATTTATTTTTGATTGAAAATAAATAAATTGAATCATATATTTATTTATTTATTTTATTATTTTTTATCTTTTCTTTTTTTTTATATTTATTTTTTTTTTATTATTTTTTTGATTATAATTATTATTTTATATATTTTATATTTTATTCTATTTTAAATATAAACTTAAATAAAATAAAAAAAAATATAGAAAATATTATTCAGTTTCATATTCAACGCTGCACATGTAAAAAAAACCCTGTAACAGGTCGCGCTGCTGCTACGCAGCAGCTGCGTGGTTTTCGTCATTGTATTACTTGTCGACGATGTTTGGACTCGCTCCTGTCCAAAACCCACTCTTAATTTTTTTATTTTTTTTATTTATTTATTTGTTTAATCTATTATTTTTTTTATTTTTACGTTATTGTCCGTCACCCTTATTTTGTGGTGTCGTATTATTTTATTCCGATCGTCGTTGTGGGTTTCTTCACATCTACGTATTATTATTTTTTATTTATGTTTTATTTGATATATATATTTTTTTATTATTATTATTTTATTTTATTTTATTTTTTAACCGTCGTTGATCGGCAAGAAAACTGGCCGATGTCATATCGTGTTGTCATAATTATTCGTAAGTCTCTCTTTTCTCTTTCTATTTTATTCGTTTGTTATCTTAATTTTTTTTTATTTTTTTTTTATATATTTTATATTTACAGTTGTCGATCAGCAGGAAAAACTGGCCGATCTCGTTTGCTTTCATTGCTTCTCTACGTAAGTCTTCTTTTTCTTCTTTTTTTTTTACCTTAGATGACATTTATTTATTTATTTTATTTGTAAGGTCCCCTATCTTACGTCCAGCATGTCGTAATGCATGGGCTAATTTTTAGGTAAGTCGTTCCTTCTTACCCACTTTTTGTTCTACTACTTTTTTTTTTTTTAGTTTATGCTAACTGACTGCTTTTTTTTTTTTTTTTTTATAAATATACGTCGTTATCTTGCTTCTGTTTCCCTGTTTATTCACTCCCATACGTAGTCCGAAAATAAAATAATAAAAAAAATAAAAATAAAATAAATATGTCGTTTTCTCTTGAGGTTCGTCCTAACGTGTCTGGTGAGCAAAACGTAGTTATCCATTTTAATAACGTTAGATATAGTTTTAGTTTACCGCTTCCAAGCAGTCCTTTCTTCAATTTATATACCGTTTCCAATAATTTCCTTCACCCATCATTCTATAATCCGTTGCCTACTCCTCAAAATCCTCCACCGAATAGTGGTTCGATTAGTAGTACGAATTCAAACAATAATTTGTCCTCTGTTTCTACGACCATCCTAAATTTCCCTATCGATCCAAATCTCGATTCCGATCCCGTAGCTGCCATTTCTCCATTTTCCAACATGTTCTCTGATTTGAACAATTCTTCTCCTGGCTCAATTGCGATACCAGCCGCATCTCCTGCTATGCCATCCTGGGTTCAATCCGAGATCCCGACTCCCCCTTTGCCTCCTTCGATTGACGAACTGAAGATTGATTTTGGTTATTATTTTTATTTATTCAACGCTGAAATGAATCAGCTTGGTGCTAACATGCACCTTTTCTTTGGTACGACGCCCCCCGCCTACAACACCTTTCGCGATGCTCACGACATCATTATGGCTTCCGTTCGATCCATCGTGCTTTGGTATACCCATTTAGAGGAGTAAGTCCTCTTTATTTATTTTTTATTATTATGTTTTTTTTTTTTTTTAAATATTATTATGTTAATTATTTATTCATTTTATTTTCTTAATTTAGAATATTGATTCTAATTGCAGAGCAACAACCTCCATCCGAACCTGCTTATTATCCGACGAATGGACCCTACGAGGAAATTTTCCATGCTGGCAGCTCTTAGGCTTATTATCGAACACCTCAGCGCCGTTTATCTACTTTATTTTTATATTATTATTTATAACTAGAAAAAATAAACGGCTCATCAAAAAAGTATATAATAAATAAATATAAAAGAAAAACAAATAAAAAAAGTGCATGTAAAGTAGGTTAGTAAACGCTGAAATAATTGTTTAAAGTCTGTTAGTCTGTTTGATCTTATTGCCTCCGTTCTGCTAAGGTCTTTTCTTTATTATTATTTTTGTTATTTATTTATATTTTTTTATTATTATTGTTTATATTATTGATTGTCTCGGTATCTCTGCTGGAATTTATGATCGTAATTGTTTGCCCGGATCCATAAAGTACCCCACCTTTAAGAAAAGGAAACAGCCTTTAGGCTGTAGATACTGTTCCGTCACTAAAAAAAATGATAAGCTTTTTTTTTTTTTTTTAAATAAAATCTTGATAAAAAAGTAAGTTTCTTTCAAATTTAAATATAATTTTTAAGTTGAAGCAGTTTAATGTCTTACTTAGGACATTAAACTACTATTAGTAATTTTAATTAATTAAATTTTCATTTATTTTTATTCTTTTTTTGTTTTTTTTTTATTGATAAATTAAATACTTTTTTATTTATATTATAATTAAAAAGTTATTTTCCATTTACTTTTTTTTTATTATGATAAGTAAGCTTGAGAAAAAAGGGTAAAAAATAAATATAAAAAAAATCAAATATAAAAAAAAAACATTGTAAAAAAAATTATATATAAAAAATTTATAATAATATAAAAATTACAGTAAGTAAAAATATTTCTTAATATGATTATTATAACTTTTTATGTATGTTTATATATATATATTCTTTTTTTTATTGATTGATCTTTTTATAAAACAGTGAATGAAAAGGAATAACTAATCAAAAATAAGAAATCAGGTACAAATACATTCAATAAGCTGCATGTATATAGTAAAGGAACCTGAATAGCCCAGCCATATAATAATACAAATATATATTTAACTTATAATTATCCTTATTTTTATATATATATATATATTTTTATTTTTTATATTTTTTTTTTATATTTTCAAACTTTATATTTTATACAAAGAAAGTTAATAATACAAATAAATGGAAAATTTTATGATTAAAGGAGAATTCTAGGCCTCCTGGAAGGATTTACCCTTCCTTTGGACCTTAAATCTTCTTTTTTTTTATGTTTATTTTTATTATTTACACTCAATGTTTTATCATTAAAGAAAAAATTATTCATAAAGGAAAATATTTCTTCCTTCAAAATTCTTTTATTTAAGGGTATCCTTTTATTCTTTTTATGGTTCATTTCCAAGGTGAAATTGATATTCATTTTAATATTTTTTATTAATTTTGAAGTATTATTTTGTCTTTTATGCTTGAATTTCCTCTTTTGCAACTTCTTTTTATTGCTACATATGGGAAATTCTGTAACTTGAGGTATCTGAGGTATTTTTTCCTGTTCCTGATTGGTAGTTTCTTTCAAAAATTCTGTTATTTGCCTTAATATTTCTTCATCTGAAATATTATTGTCATTCATTTGTTTATTATTATCAAGGGGAAAATTCATGTCACTTTTTTCATAAAAATTTTCCTTCAGAGCTGGACTTGAAGCTCTAGTAACACTTTTTTCTTTATCTTCCAAGTTTCTTCCAAAAATTAATTCTTCCCAATTCACTTCTTTTTCAGGTATTTGCTGATTGAACAAAGAATAATCATTAATTTCCATATTTTCTTCTTCATCATAGTCTGATAAGGCCAAATTGAATGCTTGATAGCCTTCTGTAGCTTCTTCATCTTTATTACTTTTACTTTCTGTCCATTTTAAGTCTGTTCCTTCCATTGGTTCATTTATGCCATTAATTTCCTTAATGCTGTCATTGACATAGTCCAATTTTGCTCTTGCAGCACTTTCCTCTTCTCTTTGTTGATCATAGTAGTATCCCATATTATACTGTCTTTTTAGTAATCTGTCATATTCTTCCAAATCCAAATTTCCATACTTTTTGTCTTCCTTTTCTAAATTATGACCCTTGCATTCTTTAATTCCTAATCTTGATGCTCTTAATTCCTTGTCTTGTGAATTTGTGCTTTCTTCAAATTCTAATGATGACTTATGAATACTCTTTATAACAGAGAAGTAATGACAAAACTTCTTTCCCAAAATTAAATGGCTTAATGATCCTTCAACTATAAATGGTAAGTAAATAGTTTCATCAGTTGGCATAACAATCTGTACCTTTTCCATTAACATTTTATTTTTTGTTTGATTTTTCTTCTTGGGCTTCATTCCAATACTTAATCCAATCTTTAATGGCAAAATATTATCTTCTAGGCCTGGGTTCATAATTGCCATAACAGGATATTCCTCCCATCCTACTCTAACATAAATTGGTGAGTTGAATTCCTCATATTGGGCTACATCTTCATTATTGGTGTTCAATTCTTGATATTCATCTTTTCCTTCAATTTTATCTTCTTGAATACTAAGGTAATTTACCTTACTGCATGACTTATAATCTGTTTTTATGTTTTGTTCCTCCTGGGATGAAGATTCATTTTCAATGGGATTTGAATTCTTCATATTTAGTGTATGATCTTCAAGGCTTGGATTAATTGGAGGATTGTCCATTTGATGAGTTTCTTCTTGAATGGAGTTATTATAAGATAAATCTGGATTTATTTGTCCACTATTTTGATTTTGATTTTTAACTGGTGAATCTTTCTTGAACTCTTCTTGCATCCTTGTGTTTTTGAATTTATTGAACAAATTTTGAGTAAATCTTATTGAAGCACCAGATGTCACTCTCAACAAATCCATGGGTGAAATACTATGCTTTGGTTTTGAGAATATAGCTTCTACATATGGTTTGTAGAGCTCAGAAACAGAATTCTGTTTCCTATTGAAATGAAAATCATTTTTACCACACACAGGTGAGACACTTTTAACTAGCTGTTTTGGATGAAAGCCTTTCTTTTGTACTAGTTCCACTGGGGTGGAAGCTTCCATGTTAGAGCTATAAGTACTCTCAAATTTTTGAGGGTAATTTGGGTTTACATTATTGTTTGTGCTAATTTTCAATACATTGCTTGTTACTTCAGCTTTGAAATTTTTGAAGTGAATTTCTGGATTTTGTTTTATAGGTACTTGATTTTCTTCTTTTCTTGAATTTCCTTGAGTTAACTCTTCAAATCTTGATTCTTCATTATTATCTTGCACTTCCATTTTATCCACTTTTGCCATATTACACAACTCCATTCCCTTTGGTGGTTGTGCATGCCATCCTTTGCTTTCTGGTGAGCATATAGGTATGCATAATCTTCTTCCATCCAATTCTCTGAAACTTAAAATTTCACCCTGAGTCTGTGAGTGTTCAAGTCTAATACCATTGTCAGCCAAAAATGGCCTCCCAATAACAGTATGAACTGCCCCTCTGGCTACAAAGAAATGAATTTTCCTTTCATCACCAGATGGTAAAATAAGTAAGGTATTCTCAGATAAGCCAACAATTGCTGTACTATGTCCTCCAATTCCTTTCAACCTCATGTTCAGTGCTCTCATTGGTATTCCTGCTTTTATGGATTCAACTTCTGGTATTATACTCAATTCTGCTCCAGTATCTACTAATGCTTTTACTTTATGACCTTCCAATCCAATGGAAACTTCAATCATTCCAAGGGGACATGCATAATGCATTCTTTCTTCAATTGTTATATCTTGCTGATTGCCTTCTTGATCTTCCACTCTTTCTTCATTATTGATTGACTTAAGAGACATTAAATATTTCTTTTCTCTATCAGAAAGGAATTTTAATTCATTCATGAACCTTGGTGATATGGTGAATATTTCCTCTAAAGTAAGATTTATTTTCTGATCCAAGACTTTGTTAATAACTTTTTCAACTATCAGTACTTCTTCTTTATCTTCTTCCTTTGGCTTGATAACTGATCTACCTTCTTTAGGTGCCTTAATTATGGTTTTAATTTCATCCATAGGGCTCTTTTGTGGTGTTTTATTCTTAGGTATGGCTCCTTCTTCCTCCTTATTAATCTCTAAAGGCCTTGGTGATTTATATCTTGTAGGAATAATTACTTTTTCTTCTTCCTGATAATCATTATCAATAAATCCAACTGGGATACTAGTCTTTTTCTTAAGTATTTCTTGAGGTTGAGTTACTTCTCTTTCAGGTAATGGCTGTGATTGAGCCTTAGCTCTGTCTTCATTTCCTTTTCTTTGCTTTGTATTCCTTAACCCATAGGCATATCCTAGAGGTTCTCTTCCTGTTGATATTGATGGTGGTTGCCAATCTTCCCAATTGTCCATGGTAATAAATGCAGTTGAGTTTTCTTTCTTCTTTTGTTCCTCTTCTTTTGCTTTTTCTTCCAATTTCTTCTTCAATTCTTCTTGTTCCTTCTGAAATTCCCTTACCAATTGCTTTGGTGATAATTTCCCATCAGTTGGAATTCTTGCCCAATTAGGATATAAGTAATTGAACCCTTGTCTTATTACCCATTTCTTGTTTTGGTCTTCAATAAGCTCATTACATCTTCCTGTGGAGTGTCCTTCTTCTGAACAGTAATAACATCTAACAAATGGTTTTGGTGCATTTTGAGCTGGTGCATATGGCACATATCTTGATGACGCTGGTGGTAAGTTTTCTTTTGGTCTGAATCCTGAATTTTCAGCTTGAGGGTTAGCATAAGCTATCTTCTGTGGTTTAGCAATTTTACTTAATTCATCCAGTTGCTCCATAAACTGTTTGGAAACTTCCTTTTCTCTAGGTACTTCTTTATTAACCACTACTTGCTGTTCCTTGAGAGTTTTGGTAAGTTCCTTCATCTTCTTCAAAGCTTCCTGCATTCCTGGAAATAATTCTTCCTTGAATTTAACATTATTTTCCTTGATTATTGATTCATTCTTTACTGTTTTAATTCTTGGGGATGATAGTCTTTTGGTGACTAATATTCTTGCTTCCAATTCTTGTTCAATATACTTCTTTAATATTCTCATAGGTGGTATGAGATATCCTCCATCTTCTGCTCTAACCATAACATTATCTTTAATCATTTCCTTACTGATAGCACCTTTGATATCTGCAGAGAGACAATCAAATACATCCTCATGGAACATATTCTCTTGGGGAATATACTTGTATCTTAAAAGGTAAGTAATGATGGTTTCATATTCTCCAATAAACGTTTTATATTCTGATAAGGTACTAATGCCTCCTTCATCTTGTGTATCATTGAAAAGCTGAATAAGGGAATCTTTTCTATATCTTCTTTCTGGTTCAACTCTTCCCCATTTGGTTATAATATCTTTCTTCAATTGTACCCAATTACCTTCTTCATATCCTGGCATAGCTTCTATGGCATCACTAATTCTTGAGTCTGTTGTCCAAAATGCCATTTGCATTGCTAAATCTTCATCTGTTGCTCCTTCAATTTGAGCAATTCTTTCAACCTTCTTAATAAACTTCTCTACTTCCTCTCCATTAAAATTGAGATTATAATCTTTTGCTTTAATTTTAACCACGGGCCTTTCCTGCTTTAACACTTGCTGCTGTAATGGACTTGGGTTATTAGGTGTAGAGACAAAAGCTCTTCTTGGAATATTGTTAATTCTTGGATTTGTTTCTGGAGTAGAGGTTGCTCTTGGTCCAGGTGTTGGTGATATTGGTGACTCTTCTGGTCTTATATGCCTTGGTAATGTTGATTCACTAGGGCTATTCCCTGGTGTATTTGGTATTGATGGCCTTCTTTTTCCTTTTTTACTGGTTTGACTTAACAAAAAATCTTGCATTTGCTTCATAAAGCTCTGTATTTTCACAGTTTGATCCTCTTCTCCATCTTCTTCTTCATACTGACCTTCCACAGTATCTTCAGGTAATGGTGGTAATTTTGATATTGACTGTTGATCCATTTTTTCTACTTTGTATGTTTTGCCTTCAAATTTTGCTTCTTCCTGTTTTCTTTCTTTATACTCTTTGATTAGGTTAAAGAAGAATTCCTTTAACCTATCTTCTTCTTTTCTTCTTGTATTTGGTGTTGATATTAAATTACTCAAGCTTTCTTGTGATGTCTGTCCTGGTGATTTTGATTTTAGTAGTAATTTGTAATGATAAGATTCAGATGATGATGATGAATGAGATTTTGATGATGATGACAATGGTTTATTTAGGTGATTATATGATTCCAGGTTTAATAAATATATATATTTTGATATCAAGCTGAATTGAATCTGATGATATTTCTATCTGACAGACGGCCACTGTTGGGACACCAGATGTGGGAACTCCTCTTGCGTTGGATAAAATGAGGCAGTACCTGGAAGGGGAAATTACAAGAAAACAGTTTTGAATTGCTGTTCAAGCTTGTAACCCTTTCTCAGCTTGTGTGCTAGAATAATCTAGACTGCCCTTCCTGAAAAATGCTGAATTATCTTAACTTGAGTTCACAATCAATTGATTTATTGATGGTGGCTAATTCAGAAAAGTGTATTCAACAGACTCAATCAGACTTTGCTTGATCTCAAAAATATTTATTTAACCTTTTAAATATAACACTATTTAATTAACCAAAATAAATAAGGCTAGCACAAATCACACAAAATACTACTACAACAATAACTCAATATAATATGGAGACACTAGACTAATAATAATACTGAACAAACAATCAAACACTTTTTTTTTATGGTTAATGATATATTATTTATTTATTTATTTTTTATATAATGAAATTCTGATATGACCAGACTAATTGATAGCCACTCTTTGATAATTTAATTTGATAATAATTCTTTCTTTTTTAATAAGAATGACACTATTGTATTCTTATAATAGGTTTTTTTTTTCTTTATAATTAATAAAATGTCCTTGTAGTGACAAAAGTATGACTTTATGAAATTAAATAATAATATTAACTCCTTAAAAATAACAACTAAATGACCCTTCTTTTCCTTCTTCAAAGCTTTTAATTGCTTATAATAAGGTGAAATTCTTTTAAAATACTATTTTATTTAATTTAAGTTTATAAGACTATTATATAAGGCCTTTTTATCCTTTATATAATAAAATTATATTATATAAAGTTTTTTTTTTATAAGACTTTTTTTTTAAGACTGATTCTTTATTTTAAGACTTTTTTTTTATATATTATAAGACTTTTTTTTATTTTATTTATAAGACTTTTTTTTATTTTATTTATAAGACTTTTTTTTTTATTATAAGACTATTATATAAGGCCTTTTTATCCTTTATATAATAGAATTATATATTTGTAGACTAGTTAACCTGATAGTCAGGGATGAATTTAAATCCACTTTCCACTTTTAGGGGGGATAAAAGACATGAGGGAAAGAGGAAAAATTTGGGGAGAGAGGCCCTCTATTTATAATTTTTGGGCTCTCCATGGGAGGTGTTCAAAAAGAGGGACTTAGAATTTTTCAGTTTCTTTTAGCTGGGAAAATTCTTTTCTGGTGGTCCCACCTAAATGATGTCATTTATGTAAATCATTGCATCATTTGTTTGGTTGATGATGTCATTTGTTGGGTTGCTTACTAATTTGAGGTATTTTTGCTGGTGCTTATTTGAGCTTTATTACTAATCCTTAGACTTTCTGACTAATCCTCCATGGTACCTGTATCCCTTAACTCCCTAAGTATTACTAATCAAGTAATCTGATTACTAATACTTTCTTAACTCCTTCCTGCTTATGTAATCTGTTTATGTATCCTCCTTCTGCTATCTTGAATTTAGAATTTTATATTTTTTGAGGCCAATTTGTGGGTTGAAACCTAATTTGATTTTAAGGTTAGGTTTCAGGTATTTTCCAAACTTTAAAAAGATTTTCCAAAATTTTGTCATTTTAATAATGTTTTTTTATGTCTTCAATGTGGCTTGAACCAATGACATGGCCATTTTCTTTGCACAAGGCATCACCTTACCAACTGGGACAAATATCCTTTTCTTTTGTTTCCAACAGAAGCTACCCATAGGGGTACTGCTACTTCTCACTCCCCTCAAAAAAAAATTTTATTAAGCTGACATGGTATGGCATACCACAGTATCTGTTCAATTTCATTCATTTTACTGTTGCTACACCTTTGTGAATTTCTGAATTCATGTTGGAAGGCTTGTATTAAATTTATTACTTCAATTTTATATATGTCTTCTTTATGTGTCAGCTCTTGCCATAGCTCTGTTTGTCTTGGATTATCTGCAGTGACCTGATTCAATTGCATTGTTAATTTTGATACTTCTTCTTGTGAAGCATCAAAACACTTTTTCAAGGGAATTATATATGTCTTTACTTCAGTAAATGAATTTGAAATGTCATCAAGGAATTTTTTGTTATCTGTCTTGATAATATTTATGGATTTTCAATTCCTGTGTCAACTATGTCATCAACATTGAATTTAGAATATTTATCTGTTAGTTATTTGATAATGGCAGATTGTTCATCTATCTTATTTGCAAAAGAATTGTCATTATTAAAGGTTTTAATTGTTCTTAAAACTTTTGCAAAACACATAAGTGTTTTATTTATTTGGCTCAGACTTGTGTTGTTTTATTAAGATTGTTACAAAGGGTTGAATCTTTATCAGAAACATGAGTTTTTATGTCATTTATAGCTTCATACAACTCTGTGATAGAATCAAAGATGTCAGAAATAATTTTTGATATTTTAATCTGGCTTCCTACTTTTTCTTTAATTCTATCATTGCTCTGACCATCTGAAACACATTTTCCATGCCATCCTGCTGAATCTTTGGTATTCTGTACCCCTGGCAGTAAGGTTTTGTGGCTGGTGCCTTTCCTTTGCCCTTACTCTGAGCTTGTGGCTGCTTTTCAGGTTGGAATTGCTCCTGCTGGTTACTGGGGCTGTTTTTGGCACTTGCTTTGGTGGTGGAGGGTTGTTTTTCTTCCATTCTTCTGTTAAAAGCATCATGTTCTTCTTTTCCATCAATGGATTCCATCCATTGAGTAACTTGCAAATGTTGGGATGGCCCTGGAATTTTCTCACAATCAGGTAAGAATTCATGCAGTTGTTCCACAGATCTGCAAGTATCTGGTACTCGTTGTGCTGCAATGCATTGTTGTAAGCCTTCTGGCTGGCTTTTTATATGTCCAATGAGGCTTCTTGTGGAGGTGTCAGCTCTGTTTGAAGGTAAAACAGTATTATCAGCTTCAGAATGACATAATTTATCAATTTGGAAGTCATCAACTGACCCTTGTCCTTCTGTAACTAATTGTCTTATACATTAATCACATCTATGACCTTTTTGAGAGCTTCTTGAGGTGTTATAGCTGGCTCCTGATCTGGTTGAAGGCATATTTTATGATTAAAGAGGTCAAAATAGTAATTTTACATCAAAAAACTTACTATTTGCCAAATTCTTTTCCTTCTGAAGGGTATTACTTATATCCAAGTTAATTAATTCAGAAGAAATTGGCTCTGGTTGATTATTCTGAGCTATAATAATTGTACTATTATGGTAAGAATTCACAGTACTTGCAGGAATAATGCTTGTTACTGTTGAGGCTGTTTCAATATCTTCTTGTCTTACCACATTTTTAGACACTAAAATTAATGAGAAAGCTGATTGATTAAGTAAAAAAAAAAATTTTTTCAAGAGAGAAATGAAAAAATAAAGCCTCACTCATAATATGAAAAAAAAATATTTCTTATGTACTTTTTGAATTATATGCATTTTTTATATGTTTTTAAATTTTTCAATATAAGAAAAAACATTTAAAAATAGTGAAAAATTATGTAACAGGTAAAGTATCACGGCTGGGCCCCCAAATATAAGGTGTGGTTATGAAACTTTGATTAAAAATCAAGTAATTTTCCTGTCCTTAAAGTTTGTATAAGGTGAAAAAGTGATTAAAGATAGTAATAAATAGTATTTTTAAGATAAAACACACCAATTTTATTGTTTGTAACTTTCTAAGTCTAGAAAAATAATATTATAAAGATTTATTGTTTTACCAACAATGAACATTTATCAAAAAATAATCTACAAGAGATATTTAAAGCGACAAAAGAAATTTCTTCAAGAGCAATTTCAATTGTAATTAATTGAGCAAAGAACTGCAAGCAATACATTGAAGAAAAAAGTCTTTCAAAATATATTTAGAGGGGAAACACTCCCAAAAGTGACCATAGTGAATTTGGAAACAAAGTGACAAAGTTAACAGTGATGAAAGATTCTTTAATTCACTTATGGGGTGGTTCAAGGGGTAAAAATGATTATAAGAGTTACAAACAATGATTATAATGATTTTTTCACATGGTTAAAAGTTTTCAAATGAGAAGAATAGGGTGGTTGGAATCTTTTATTGATTGGTTTAACAGTGTTTAATATAATTATAAAAGGAAGAGAAAAGAGGGGCAAAGAAGACATTCTTTTATAGCCATCAATTCTCTTACTCCAAAAGTGAATTTTTCTCTTTCCAGTCATGGAAAACACTCTGCCACCATAAAAGCTAATTATGGCATCATTGAACCCTGGTTTAGACCAAAAAAGGGCTGTTATTAGCCATTTTAAACCCTTAAATCAGCCATTGCTATAGTAATACCTAGTTTTAAGCCTTGAAAACACGTCAGAATGTGTGTAAGAGATGTCCAAACCGGTTAAAGCTGTGTTTATAGTGTTTGTTTTCTCTTAAGGGTAGTTTTACCCTCTTGGCAACAGTTAAAACTTCCCTGGTTGTATCAAAACCTCATCATCAATTGAGACGCAGACCCTGTGACTCAATTCCAGGCCAAAATTTATGAACGTTTGTGTGGATTTTGACATCTCACGCCTGTCAGAAAGTATTTTGGTGGCTGGCTCCCCCTTGGAGCTAGAGTACCTTTCCCCCCCCCCCCAGAATTAATCTTTCCAATTTATTTTTTCTTTAATTTCTAATCATGTAATACATTTGTAATCTACACATCAAATTCAATTGAGTTTTACAGTACACAACTGTAATAATTGATACCTCATATGTAAATTACAGTTCACTAATGTAATACATGCACCCATTTTGACATTTCAATTGGAAATACTTCAATTCCTCATACCTTCTAAACTACAAACAACACCTCAATTTTAACACAAAAATAATAGCTAACACCACATGTGGATCAAAATAAATTAAGGTCTTGAGGATTTTCGACATTTTTACATAAAATGCTAAAAACTTAATTTAACCTTATTTAGAGTTGAGCTGCAGAAATTTTACCCAGAGCTGACCCCACCTTATTTTTTATGAGGAATCTAATGGTGAAGTGATTTTCTTATGTTTATTTATTGGATAAAAAGGTATAATATATTTTATGTAACTTTTTACCAAAAATATTTTAATTTCACTAATTTTATTAAAAATTCATTTTTACTTAATTTTTTCAAGTAAAAATGTATTTTCATAATTTTAAAATTTAATATAATCTTTATTTTAAATTATAATTAAATTTTTATTTTTGTATATAAATTTGTATTGATATTTATATTTTCATTTCTATAATATAAATAAATTAATCTTCTTTATATTTGTATCTTATTTTGTTATTTGTGGTCTTTTGGGTATATGAAAATGCCTCTAAGGTTCACATTTTATTCCTCATGGATCACATATACAGCTATTTTGGAGTGGAATAAAATGAACTTGAAGGATATTTAAAGGTTCTTTTTGTAATTATACATATACAAATACAAAATATCATGTTTTAGGTAGTCTTTTTATGGTTAATTATGCGTATTTCACATTATTTTTCCTACTTCATTTTCCAAAAATCGTTTTTTCTCTTTGAGGCTTTATGCTCCTGGGCCAATGGTACAGGGAAGCTGGAATATTCCTAGTCTCTATTACTAAAACAAAAACCCTCAAGGCTTACTGAAGAACAATTCCAATTTCTTTTCATTAAAACATGTGTCCTCTTTCCTCACACCAAAAAAAGATTATCATGAAACTGTAGATATTTCTCTTAAAATACATGAACTCTTTGTAGCTCATATTTCATTTTGATTTCTGAATTGATAATTATTTCAGATTTCAATTTTTTGGCTTGAAAAGCTCACAATTCTCTTGGTAATCTGAGAATCCTAACTAATATTAAATAATCTAGATGCATTTTCCTTTGAGAAACTGAAACTAAATATTTCAAGATTCTGTTTTATTATTTCCCAAAAATTTTGAAAAGGAATATTGTTCAAAAAGTTCCATTCAAATTATATGAGTATTAATAAGAGTAATTTCTATTATTACTAAGTTTTTTATTGTTAATAGTAGCTTATTCAATTGTAAAAATAATATTTCTTATTAATTCTGTTTTTCTCTCTGAATTAATTTCCAAATGGAGCTTCTGTTTCACGTCTGTATAATAGCTTACTTATAAATCTTGAGTAAATCTTGATTCTATTTATTTGGGAAATACTTCAAAGCTAAATGTTAGCCATTAATCTATCTCTTATTAAAATTTTTGAATTTTGAATTATGGAAGTTGTTTTATATAATAAAAATATATCCATTTTTCATGATTTCATGGAATTTCAATATTCTTAAAAAGATTTTTCATTTTGTTATTTGAACATAAAATATTTTCTTTTATAAATTAGGAGACAACCATGAAAATCACAATTTTTAATCATAACTTGGAATGAAAAAAATTTCTTTATTGGTATTTTTGAGCTCTTTAATTATGAAACATTTTGTTTTCAAGTTCATTTTTAATATATTATTTCATATGTAATTTTAAAAAGAAGAAAATCTCTTTCTAATTATCTTTTCAATCTTTGAAAGGAAAAAATCATTCCAAAAGTATCTCTCTTCCATTTCCAATTTTCTTAACCTTTTTTAGTAGAAATTGATAATTATTAATGATGAACTTGAGCTGTTGTTTTTTGAGGAAATTTTAATTTAAATTTATCAGAGAGGAATGGAGAAGCTGAATTATTTTTAAAGACTTTTTTTTAGAAAAATGAAGGTATTTCCCTAATTTCAATCGTCATGAAGCTTCATATGTGAAAAGCATAATTTTGTTTTAAGTAAAACCCTCAAACAAAGAAGATGCTTTAAATATGTGTAAAGTTACACCTAATTCAAAAGAAATTCAGAAATTCAAGATTAATAAACATTCCCATGATTAACATGGAATTTTCTTTAGCTGGAATTTAAATCACAACAGAATTGTAAGAACCAATAATATGGATAATCCAATACTTCTATATCTTATGAGGATTCTTCAGTTTCATACTGAAATCCAAATTAATCTCCTTTTCTATCCAATTCAACTTATTTTCTTCAAAATAAATGCTTCAAAGAGACAATTATTATCAATAAAATACTTAAGATTTCTTCTTTAAATTAAATTTCAATACCATTACAGCTTTATAAGAATGAAGCTGGGAAGGGTTTTCTCATCAGGAAATTGAAAGAAATATTTAATCAAATTACTGGTCCAATAATTCACATATATATAGCTTCACCAGGAAATAAGAATATGAAATATGTGGATATACTTCAAATTTGTTGTTCAGAAGCTAAAGTAATTAAGGATTCTTAAATCCTTGGGATATTATGTAGTTTGGATTCAGGTTTAAAGATATATCACACCCTAGTAGTTGAAGCAAAGATCTCCTAATGACTTTCCCCCCTATCAATTCTTTGATCTCAGACTTAAAGGTATGTTCACATACCCAAAAAACCACAAAATTCAAAATTTCAATTAAAGAGAATTCATTCTTTCTTTGAGAAAAATATAAATTTGATAAATAAAAATAATAATTTTTACAGAAACTAATGAAAATAAGATGAAAGTAAAATCAAAACCTTTCTGATGAGAATTAAACAAATATGAAATTTTACTGAAAATTTCAAAAAATTACATTAAAATAGTTAGGCTTGCTCAGACTTAACACAAAACAGCTTTTTTTTAATTGGGTATTTTGGCCAAAACATCACTTTAAAAAACCCACATTTTTGTATCAAAATCCCATTTATGATTCAACTTCAAATTCCTTTTTCAAAAAAGAATGGAGGTGGGAATTTCGCAAGATCACTATGTTAGGTTTGGGTTTAAGATACATCTGGCTTTTGTAAATTCAAAAAAAAACTATTACTTACAGCCTATCCTGAGCTTCATGTTCACTCTTACCATTCAAATAATGCCACCCAAAAATTCATCAGCTTCAACAAGTAAAGGCTCTACTTTGGATCTGAAAAATTCAGAATATCCTACAACAGCAGACTATCTAAAAATAATAAGTTAGCGCAAAAGCAAGAAGAATTTTGAATCTTTTTTTGGCTCTTCGGGAAAGACATCAATTGGAAGGCCCCCATCATCCAAAAAAAATTGGATTCAAATTAATGGCTTATCATGTGAAGAAAAAATCAAAAAATTGTTTGAAGCTGAACCCTAAAAATATAAGGCATCAAGGGCGAAATTACAGAAAAAAAGTATATATCTACAAATAAATTATGAAAAAACAACAGGCTCAGGTATTACTGGTGAAGACCTCAAGAAAGGGATTCACAAAATGATCTAAAATGTGGAAACACTTTACCCATGCTGTTCAAAAGTGGATGAGATCTTTGGTAATAAAACAA
Organism: Austropuccinia psidii; assembly: GCA_023105745.1. Classification (NCBI taxonomy): domain Eukaryota; kingdom Fungi; phylum Basidiomycota; class Pucciniomycetes; order Pucciniales; family Sphaerophragmiaceae; genus Austropuccinia; species Austropuccinia psidii. Next base: position 32,301,898 of record JALGQZ010000009.1, on the reverse strand, counting down.
AAAAATGTGATTCTTGAGGAAGATTACTCATTTATCGACAGAAAAGTATGTCTTATATTTTTTGACAAAAGATCTTGAGGATCTTCCTTATTATACAATCCATAGGTCTTTGAAGGGAAATTCAACCAGAAAGACATTAACAGCATAAGCTGGATTTAAAACAATGCATCCAGAAGCCCTAATGACAAATGTATTCAAATGGAGGAATGTATCTCAATAAAAGTAATAGTTTCTCATTCAATAAATCACTAAATAATTTCTTATTATGTATTCTATTTATTAATAAGGGAAAAACAATGAAGTATAAATTTCATCTCAGATTGATCCAGGTATCACAATGGATACTAATAAGGAAGCTGTTGTAAAAGAGAGCACATATTATTCAGTATGTAAATAAGGGATTCAAACACCATCAACAGCAATGTTAGACATTAATCAATCAAGAACTTAAATACAAAACGCGGGTCAAAATGAAAAGTGGAATTAAATGGTGTACCCTCATATTCTTCAGTGTTTATTTAAAGACAAGAGGGTGATTAGTGAAAACAAATCTTACTTATTTTATATTTTAGTCTAATAATTTGCTTACACTAGCACCCAGTAACAGTGATTTTACCAAATTGGGATTAGAAAAAAGAAAGTGGAAAGAAGAAAAAGAAGTTGAAAGCAACCATCTCAAAAGGGAGAGATAATAAATCAAATTGAAATTAATTTTCAAAGAAAGAAAATAATAAATACTTGGAATTTGAAGAATAAAAACTCAAGACACAAAGTGATTTTGAATCCAAGAAATTACAGCTTCAAATTGACTTACAGCAAGAACAAAAGAGATGTGTTTAATTATTGCAATGTTAAAACAAAATTTCTCAGAAAATTAGCTTGAAGCTATTATCAAGCTAATTAATAATAGATAGTATGTTATATTTGGCTTTTTGGAGATTCAAATTGAAAGGGTGTGTGTATATTGGATATATATTACTATAGTATTTATCAGATTATACACATAATATGTGATAGAATAGTGGTTATAGGCCTATGTTTTTAGATGCTGAAAAATATTAACTTGATATGGAATTTGAGATATACTTCTTATGAAAAGTTTTATTCTCAATGGCAGTAGTTGAATATAAATTCTTATTTACAAGATTAATTGAATAGTATGAGTATGAGTGATTATTGATACCACAAACATATATCAAGATATTAACTATTGTTTTGAATATGAAGCAATTCCAGAAAAAATTTATTGATGATAATCATAGGTAAAATCAGATATTCTTGCATCTTTGAGAGATTTGAAAAACTTAAGAGTTTTTTTGCTAATCCTGATTCACATTGAGAGTCTTGTTAATTTCCCACTTGAGCCACCATCTGGATATAAGTTGAAATGAAAAATAGTCTTGGAATGCCCTACCATATAGCAAATTCCAGGGTTTTTTTGAGTCAAGTTAATACTTATTTTCTGATAAGGAAAATCAAATAATTCATTGAAGAATTTGTGAAAGAATTTTTGATAATAGGAATAGAAAGGAAAAAAGAAAAATCTGAAGCATCATTATCACAATGTCAAAAATTGAAAAAACTCTTTTAAGGTATATGTAATATGATCTTCAAAATAATATTTATTTTTGTTCTTGAAAGATAAAAAAAATTTTTCAAAGCTAGTTATTGCAAGTTTTTTATATTATGGGTATTTCCTTCCAGAATTACTGATCAAATATTGCTGAAAAGAGTTCAAATAATCACTAATCTTTCTGGGGCCATAGATGAAACCTGTTAATATTCTTCCATCCTTCCAGAAATTTCATTGGTAGAGAAATATTTTCCTAAAATATAATCACCAACCAAGGAGGGTACCAACGAATTTCATAAATTGAACCATAAATCTTGTTGCCACATTCTTGCTTCTTTCCAAGGAAAAAAGTCTTTTTTATGAGATAATATGATCAAAGTTTCATATTTGATGTTTCATGGTCATTCATGCATTCAAAGTTTTGTAATTTTATTGCATCAAAAACTTGATTTAATAATCACTGAACTGAGGTATTATTTAGAATAGTAAATACATGGTTGATTAGTTTATAATTTTTCTGACCATAATGACAAAAATTTGGTGCTTTTGAAATCCAAATTGGGCACAATTGTTTATTTTCTGCTTCATCTGTTGAAATAAGATTTAAATAATCCTCTTCATTTGATTTAACATATATATTAAATTATATTTTAATATCTGAATGAATATCTTTTGTTTTTTTCTCTGATTCTATCTGCATGCATTTTTGAAGAATGATTTTAAGTAATCTCTGACCAATGGCTGATATTCCACCTTGTAAAACATTGGTTTAGCAATTAATTCACTGGAATTCATAAGTAAGAGATTTCCACAAACAACATCAATAAAAATTTAAAAAATAAAATGTCAGCTATATTTGCTTGTTAGAAAATAACAATAATTGAGTTGTAATGGCAGTTGTTCTTATCTGTCCCCATTATTTTTTAAAAATTTACATTGAGATTAAATCTGATTTAAAAATGGAATTAATGATTTTTTTTTGAAAAAAAAAATTAGATCTAAAAACAGCAGTAATAGAAAAAGTCAGCTACATTTTATTTTATTTCAAACTATTTCATATACTGAAAGAATTGGAGTGATTTATCTTTCTAAAAAAATATTGGCATTGATCAATACTCTTTTTTCAAAAAAATAGTTTCATCAATCCTTTTTTTAAAAAAAAACTGATCAATTTTCTTAAAAAGAGGAAGTTTATCAATTCATCATTCTTTTGAAAATTTATTGTGAGATGAATTTAAATATTAAAATGGAACAAAGATGATTATTTCTTTTTTGAAATATATAGTAATCAACACTCACCTGTTACTTAATTATTTATATTTAAATAATATCTAATTCAAAATTATAATTAACGATGAACTTTCTTAAAAGATATATTTAGATCCACAGAAAGTAATAATAAAAAGAAGTTCGTTTTTTTCTATTTTATTTGAAATCATTCTATATAATGGAGCATTTAGATTGATTAATCATTCTAATAAAAGAATTAGATTGATAAACACTATTTTTTGAAATAATATAGCTTAATCAATCCTTTTTTCAAAAAAGTATTATATCTATAAGAGCTTCTTTTTTTAAAAAAAAAATCAATCAATATTCTTTTCAAAAAAGAAATCTGATTGATAAATGCCCTTTCTAAAAAAAATATATTGATGAATATATATGAATATTCAATTAAAATGAAAAATTACTTAATTCTTTAAATAGATGATGATAAACACTCAAATTCTTTTTCAATGAGTGATATTTGAATAAAACCAAATTGAAAGATATAATTGATGATGTGGTTTTTCAACGAAAACTATAATTATATCTACAGAAACTAGTAATGAAAAGAATTCAGTGAATTTCTATGATATTTGAGAGGATATTTTCCAAAAGATAATTAGATTTCTCAATATATTTTTTTTTAAAAATGAACAGATCAATCCATGGTCTTTTTGAAAATTTCTATTTATTAATATATATGGATAGTAAAATAAAATGAAAAAAATGCTTAATTTTTTGAATAGATGATTATCAACATTCAAATTCTTTTTGACTTATTTCTATATAAATAAAACAAACTTTAAAAATGGAATTAATAATGTGATTTTTTAAATAAACTATAATTAGATATAAAGAAATTATTAGTAAAAAGAAGTCAGCTATTTCCTATTTTATCTAAAATTATCCTTTTCAAAAAAGGAATTATATTAATCAATACTATTTTTTATATAAAAATATAGCTTTATGAATCCTTTTTCGTAAAAAGGTACTAGATTGATCCATGCTTCTTTGTTTAAGAAAAACTAAGAATACTATACTAAGAGAGAGATAATTATATATTTTCTACCTAGATAGTGATCAACACTCACTTTTTTAATTATTTAATAAAATTCAACTGAAAAAAAGAATCAACAATTAGTTTCTTTTAAAAATATAAAATCAGATCTACAAAAAGTAATGATAAAATAAAATTAGTTATTTTGTATCTTTGTATTTTCATTGAAATAGAAGAAGAATCTGAAAATGCTTGAAGTTTTCTCTTATTTTTGCTGAAAAGAACTCAAAGTTTCAAACAATTTCAAGCAATCAATCAATTTATATTAACTGAAAAAGAAGTATTAAATAAAGCTCTAATATTTTTTGTTTTTTAACAAAAGGTAGACTAAAATAATCATTTACTGGTTGAAATTCTCCTTCATTTACATTACAATAAAGGGAGATTTTAAAAAAAATGAAGCTTGCTCTCTCGAAAATAAGAAAAAAGAAAAGGATCCCAATGAAATAAAAAATAGATGAATTAGTTTCTTTTAAATAGGGAATATTATGGAAAGATTACTCACTGAGATAATGTATTTTGACATGAAAATCCATAAAAAGAGAAGAATGGATATTAATAAATCTGGCATATCCTGAATAATGAGTAGTCTGACAAGATTACTGTTTATATTTGAAAAAATTAATTCCCACTTTCATTTCTGAAATTTTGTTTGAAATATTTAACCCTTAAAAAATGAAAAAACCAATTTATATTTGAAGTTTTGTATGACAAATTTTCAATTTAATTACTTCTTTAAGTTTTTACTGTGATAAATTTTAAATGAAATACATAAAAATGATCAAAAGGATAAACTTCAAAGAAGGAAAAGGAATACAGGCTCAAAGTGTTCCAAACTCCCAAAATTTTCTTGCTTCTGTGTGTATAATTTCAAAGTCCAGGCTATTATTCACAAGGTCTTTTACTTGGTTAATTATGAGGTTTTGATACTAACCAGGCCGGGCTTAGCTGTTTTGAAGTGGGTAAAGCTAAAATTAAGGTAAAACAAGCCTCAGAAAATGGTTTTGACTTCCTTTTAGAGTCTCTTCACATATTCTGACATTTTTTGAATACTTAAAACCAGATATTACTGTAGTGTGGCTTGATTGAGGGCTAGAATGTCTGAAAAAAGGGAAAAAATGGCTAAAACTATTCCTTTTTTCTCTATAGAAAGCTTTAATGTTCAAAGAATTTTTATCTATGTTTGAAATAATCTTCTCAACACTTTTGGGAGAAATTTTTCATTTTGAGTAGTAAGATCTTAGGCTAAAAAAGGATTTCTTTGTTTCCCTGTTTTTTCTCCTCATGTTAGAAAATCTACAGTCTTATTATCAGCCTTATTACGCTTAATCCAATCTATTGAATATGAGAACTGCTATTTAGGTCATTTGCATTCTTTTAACCATATGAAAAGTCATTATAGTCATTTTTACCCTTGAACCACCCCAAAAGTGAAATACAGCATCTTCAATCACCAGAGAATGTTTCACTTTGCTTATGTATTCCCTCAAGTCATTTTTGGGAAAATTTGTTTAACATCTTTCTATAGACTCTGCTCTTATATTAATAGCTGAAGCTCCTTTTCTCAATAAAGCCAAAAGAATCATTCTTGTAGAAATTCATTTATAGCCTTGAATATCTCTTTCAAGTTATTTTTTGTATAAATTTCTATAATTTTATTTCTATTTCTAATACAGCTGAATAAAATAATATAGTTTTAGTTTTTTGAAGTAAATTTATTTTATACAAACTTTCAGGACTAGAACAGTACTTTATTTTTAATCACAGTTTCTGTCAGGCTGAGTCTATGATGAAGTTATAATGATACTGTTTACAACTTTAAATATGACTGTGACATGGTGAAATTAATCTTAAAGAAAGGTTTGAGGATGATGATAATGGTTTAAAAGTGAAGTAATAAGGGCTTTAATATTAATAAATAGTGGTGGTGAGTGCTGTTGAAAGCCCTGGGTGCAGTCTTACCAGTTGAGTTACTATCATAAGAACTACAATACTAGGAATTAAAGTATACCTGACTTTTTTCCCAAGGGTATAACTGCTTCTGACTGTTTTACTATGTATGAATGTAAGAACAGAAACCTTTTCTGGTGGAGAAAAGGCTTCCTTTATCCTAAAATGGGGTGGAATGGCCGTCTAGACCATCCACGTAGAGGAAGTGAAGAGTTTTCCAGTTCTGGGTACTAGCTTGTGGTTTCCAAAGAGCCTGTATACACTGTATTGGGCTCAGATGTGGTTTTGAAACCACATATGGGCAGTTTTCACCAATACAGGGTGAAAATTTCATCTTGGGACCACACAGGCCTCTTCTGATGTGTATGACATGTAGAATGCTGTACAGAACCTGTATGGGACCCCAGTATTGAATTAGAAACATGCTTCTTTGTCTTTTTGACACCTCATAATCATGGTTGTGGGATATTATCCCACAGCAAAGGTGTATTAGCCCAATTGTGGGATTTTAACCTTAACGCTGCTATACTTTGTCATTCTTTGAGATATTGAGCTCAAATTTGGTTTATTGTGTAGCCCTGGATTATATCTACAAAATGGTATCTCCTTTGGTATGGGTAACATTAAATATGGCAAAGTTATGCCATGTACAAGTTTTGTTATTCATACATATGATTTTCTCAATATCTGTATGGAGCTTATTTGCTTCATAACTTTGGTTCTAGATGAGATATGGAGGAATGAAAGGCACAATCAGATATCCCTGATTGTTCTCTTTCCAAAAAGACCTCACTTTAAGTATCTCACACTAAAACTGTAGAAGCTAGATGAGAGGTGAATATTTCATTCACCCTTATTTGACCTTATTTTGGCCATAACTTCTATAATTTTGGTGTTAGCTCAGGTTGGCTAGTACCATTGGATAGACCTGACTTATAGCTTTCATTTGAATACCCATTTTCTGGGGTTAAGCCTCTTCCTCTGGATTTCAGATGAGAGGTGAAAACTAAGGTTTATGCTCAGAAACAACTTTGAGAAGGAATAACTTTGTCATTCTTTGTCCTATTATAATGGGGCTCCTATTTGGAAAGAGGTTAGCTTCCTCTTTCCTTTCATACCTTTTGAGCTAATTTGGCTCAGCTCCATTTTTTGGTGGTATCTTGGCTTTACCATTGGCTTATGGTATTTGGCTGTCATGCTTGTGTTCTGGTTTTGAGTCACAGGCTGACATTTTCATATCCAGACCTTAAATTAAATATCAGAACACTCAATTCCAAACCCTTTCACAGGGTAAATTTTCTTTTTTTAATTTTTTTCTTTTATTCATATTTTTATTTTTACTTCATCTTAAGGGGTTAAAGGTGATCATTCTTCTTAGCTTTTTCTCTTCTTAATTCAGTTCTGTTTGTTCTGAAGGCTTGAGTTATTCACAGCCATTTATTTCACCTATTCTGGATCTTTTTGGGAGTTTTCTGTGTATGAAAATTCTTCTTTTTGAAGCTAAAAGCTAATTCCAAGATAAAACTTAATGTTTTTTCTCCTTCTATTTTTAGATCAAGAGCTCTCATTCATCTCATAAAGTGTTATTTGGGATTCTAATCCTTCTAGTCCTCAAGTTTCCCTTGATGTTCCAAAAATAACAATAAATATGATGGTAGGATTTATTGTTGAATTTTCTCATTTTAATTATAATATCCATAACAACAAGGATGATTAAACTAAATCTCAATGTGGCCTATTTCTCAATACAATGATATGAATATATAAGTTTTTTATCCTTAATTTCCAGGTACTTATAGATGGAAATTTTTCTCAAAGAATGATATACTACTATAAATATGGCCCTGAATTGTAAGGCTTTTCTTTTGCTATGGAATCCCAAAGCCAATATTCTGAGATAATTCAGGGTTTTGTAATAAAGCAATTGAAAGTTGATTCATTCCCCCGAATAAATGTATTTTTATTTCATAGTAGTACCTTAATCAATTCTTGATGGTCCAAGAAGAAATAGAAAAATATTTCTTCAGTGGCCCAATAATCAAAAGAACAAGAGTCTAAGATGAAAATTTGGTTCTTTTGGATAATATTAATGGCAATTTTATTGAATTTTGATCTAAGTTCTTTTCTATTCAGTTAATTTTATCCTTTTTTTGGCCACTGAAATTGGAAGGCAAAATTATTAAGAACCTAAGATCTTTGAGCCTTGAGTATTTTAAATTATAGATAGTATTAAGCTTGAACCTTGTAAGCGGGTATCCTTTTTTATTATTGATTATTTAAATAACAAGCTCTCAAATCCTACATGTGTTAAATACACCTTGTAACATGTAACTATTTTATTTGAGACTTGAGGCATTAAAGCCAATTATTAACCTTTTATCACCTTGGTCTTTAATCACTAATTTGGCCAAGATGAGATCTTTGAAGGATTTTGGGTCCCTCTTTGTGTAAAATGATGTTAATTAGATGTCTCAGACATAAAATTATATCTCGATTAATGAAAAAATAGTGATCTTAAATAATGACGATCTTAGAAATTCCTGGAAGTGCTCTTTCTTTCATGAGAAGAATATGTAGTAATTTCCTTCCTTTGAGGAAGCCTTTGTTAATTACCTCACAGAGATGATAATTAAGCCTCAAATATTTGTATAAACCTGATCTTGTATACTTTTTGAGGTATTTTTGAGCTAATATTTAATTTTATCCTGCTTTATTGTAATGAAATTCCATTGATATTAGTATTAACAATTAATCAAAATTAATTAACCAAAAAGTTTGTAAATTTGGCTTCCAAGGATAATTATTCATAAACAGACGTTTGAAAGTAATCAATAAAAGATGATTTATAATGATATATTCAAAAAATAATTATTTTTGAAAAAGGCAGATTCTTTTTAGAATGAATTCAGTATATATTTTCCCCCACAGTATCTATTTAGAATTCCAATCTTGAAAAGTTTCTGAATACATACCTTTCATAAACCATCCTCATTCATTTAGTCCAATTTTGTTAAGTCCTCATCACTTTAGCTAGCCCATAAGCTTTAAATAAACATAAACAATTCCCGTTTCACAGGCTTTTTAAACTTAGATATTCATAAATTCCCACCTCATTAGCCAAAATATATTACCATCCTATTTTTCACTTGAATTAAATCCTTAAATTTCCTTCTTTTATATTACAACCTCACTTGGTAACCTCATTATTCTACTTGTACTAAAAGTTTATACAAATGTAAAATTAATTTTCCTAAAATTTTTATCCAATAGCTTTATTTGAGATTATTTAAAAAATTGACTTGAAACATTTTGGAGAGTAAATTGGAATAAAACTTGATTTCAATAGTTCATAATTCATTTTTGGCGCTACAGGGATATAAAAAACTCCTATTTTTCTGAAAAAACTTCTCTTATATCTTCAAGCTACAAGAGTTACAATCATATATGATAATCTTTCATCTAGTAATATTACTTAATTATCAATATCTAAGGATTTACTTAATCATAAACAAATCAATTTCAAACCCTAGATTAGGTATGGTTGTGCCAATGGGGTTATAGCCACAAGATCTTTATTTTAGCCTCTTCATCAAAAATACATAGCTTCAAGTAACTATAAGTAATTGTTTAGAAGCCTTAGATTTAACTAATTTGAATTAAAGCTACCCTTGTTTCACATATATGCTAGCTTAATTAAAGTAAAGTTGGGATGTGGTTTGTGGCTTTGAAGTGAGCCTTAGATCTGAAATACAGGTATTAAAACTTGTGGTAAATTTTTAAAATAATATTTAAATTAAAAATTAAAGTCTAAAATTAATGAAAAGGATAAAAACCGTTCTTACGAAAGTCAAAAAAGGTTCCAACAAGATTTAATTTTTAATATGTAAATATGAGAGGTTATTTTTGACTAACCTTGATTATTTCATGGGCTAAGTTTACCAAAGTTTTAGCTAATTTTTAACTTCATAATAAAAATAAATGTCAAATAATTACTACAATTGGAAAGAAAGTTGTTCAAAATATATTTTCATGTAGAAATTAAAAAAAAAAATTCAAAAAATTAAATTATCTGATCTACTTATGAAGCTTTTTTGAATTATTTTTTCAAATTTGAACTTCTGAAAGAAGGATATAATCAATCTGGTGTAGATTTAGTTCATCTCAAGAAACCAAAATTTTATTCTTGAGGAAATCTCATTTTATATGATTAATTCATTATCGAGAGTATGAAGTTATCTCTATATTTTGAAATTCTCCAGTTATTCATCATTATCTTTCAAAATTAATTAATTTATAGTTTAGGATTCAAATATTCAACTAAAATGAAAGCTAGATAATTTAATTCTTATAGGTATAGCTGATATATGTTTCAAATCACAATATACCTGAGATGTTTTATTATATCATTAAGCTCAAAATATAAGAAATTGAAATTTAAACTCCAATATAGATCTCGAATAATTCAAAATCTCCTTTACATTAATAATATTAAAAATTTGTTATGAGGTTCTGTTATAAATGAAGAATTATAACATGGACTTAACAAAACTTACTATTATTTTTGAGACCATGAGAGTATATTTTCTCATGATAAATTATCTTTTTTGAATATATTTCTCACTTTAAATACCCCTGATCCAAAAATCTTATTCAAAATAACATTTAAAAAAACCGTAATTATTAAATATTTAAAATTATATAAATTCAACTTAATTTTTATCATTCGGATAAGAACTATTTTCAATATTATAGACTCTTTCATATCTTTCATTTTATTTCATTTTCAAAAAAAAAAATTAAGTTTTTTTAGCTTTTCATTGACAATGTTAATATATAAAACTTGATGATTTTATCATGTATTTTTTGTAGGTATTTCTGTTTATATTTACGAAATTTGTTATAAGTCTCAATTTAAATTTTTTCTCTTTCTTTTAAAAAATCATATATTTATTTTCTATTTATTTTGAAAAGAAGTAAACTATATCTTTTTTCATTTGATAAAATACAATACTTAAAGAGTTTTCAAATCAATAATGATCAATTTTATTTAAATATAATTAAATCAAATAGAGAATTATAAGTATAGATATCATAGTTTTTTAGACTTTAAAAAACATGGAGTTTTCCATGAAATATTAAATATTTGAAATGGATCTTAAATCCAATTTTCAACTTGAAATTTTGTGATGATAACATGAATATATGCTTTTTAAGATTTAATTGGGAGAATTAAAAAATATTTAGTAAAAATGGTAATTTTGAAATAAATTCAAATTTAAATATAAAAAATTTCAAAGTCATTTTTTTAGCTCTATATTGTTTAATAAATTCCATGATAAATTTCTTTATATATCTTTTTGGGACTTCCAAGACCTCAAATTTTTCTTCACAAAACTTAAATGGACATAGAAGTTTTTTTAATATTGAAAGATATTTGAGTTATTATCATCATAATGGGAATATTCTTTAGATAGCTGAAAAATTGAGAAAAAAATATTCAATAAGCCATGTTAGGACAATAATAAAGGTTCAAAGCTGAAGGATTATGATTTAACACAAATTTCTAGCTTTCTTGAAATTTGGCTCTCTTTCTTAAGAAAAATGAATGAAATCTCTGGTACCAGGGAAAAAATCTTTCCTTTTGAGTTTTATTACAAGTATGATTTTGAGCTTAATTTGCTGGAACATTCTTTTAGAAATATTACGCTTTTTTTCAAGAGGAATGAAAGAGTACAAATATAAAAAGGTATCTCAGGTATTATAAATTTCAAATCACAATATATTGTGGGATATTAGGTGAATCATCAAAGGAATTCCTTAGTTTTAATTATCACTAAATCACTTTAAAAGAGTAATTTTACAATCTCAAATAATTTATGAACTTAAACTACATCCATTAAAATTCATCAAAATAAAAAAACAATCTTCTTCATCTGGTTAATTGAAAGATTTACATAGAAAATTCAAAAGAAAAAAAAACATATTGAGAGGTAATTGATTGAAAGACCTTTTAACTCGATTATCTTAAAAAACCCAACTCCCTTTATTAAACACTTTTATTATCAAAATTCTAAATATTATCGATTGGTATTCAATTTCAATATAAAAACTATCAGATAAATTGATATTTAAATTGGGATAAATTGAAGAGTATTTACTATATATATTGACATAGTTGATTAGAATTTTTCAAAGAATAATTATTTTCATCTGATTCATCTTCTGAAAAAATGCTCAAAATTTATTTTAAAAATCTTTCGATTATTTTTGAAGGGTTTGAAAATGTTGAGTGAAAGTATTATTTACATTAGTCAACTATTTAAAAAAAATAAAAATAAAAAATAAAATTACCATAGTAAACTGAAAACCTCCTAAGCTTTTTTTTTGAATTACTTGGTTTTATTTTAATTTCGGTTTCCGAAAAAAATCAAGTCAAATTTTAATTTTTTAGAACTATTTTGATATTCTTTGAATTATAAGTTATTAAAAACTTGATTTCAACTTTCTTTTTTATATAAAAAATAATTTCTTATATTCATATTTAGTTTTTTTTTATTCAAAATCTTTCAAAATATATTCCAAATAATCTAAATTATTTTCATTATTGTATTATATCTTATATTGGTAGAACTCTATATGGCTTATTAACTTCAATTTAATGATTTTTGAGATTTATTCTATTTTATAATTAATCTTAATTCTTTTTCCTTGATAGGTTAGCTATTTTGATAATCAGTTTCATATACTGAAATCTAATCCCATCTTTATTCAATTTTTTTTCAGAATATTATGAAGATTACAATATTCATTTGGTCATTGAATAACATGACTCTTATTTTTAGATGTTCTTTATTCAAAATTTAATTACTTGATATATTCTTTGTTTAATTTTTAATTCCCAATTTTGTGTTTATTACTAAAATTAAATTAATATAGGAAATAATTAGATGGTAAGCTTAATGTAGATGATTTTTAGGCCAGAATAGGTTTATCATTAAGCTTTTGAAATGAAGCTGACAGAAGAAAATTTACCTTTAACAAATAATCAAAACAAATCAAACAATTTAGAAAATAAATTATATTGGAGATATTTTTACCTTTTTTTAATAATCTATTTCAATTTTTATAAATTCTCATCTATTTATATAATTTTGAATCCATACAAACTATAGGTCACCCAATAATAAAGAAAATTATCTCACTTTTTTCATTAAGATCCTATTTAAAAACATAATTCAGTAACTTTTCTTTATATTAAGAAAAAAAGTTTTTGTTTCCATTTTTTCCTTATTTTTAAAAAAAATTAATTAAAGTTTTATTAATCAAATTTATCAACCCTTAAAATAATTTCTTTTAAATTACCTAAGAATTATTCGACCTTATTTCTTGATTTCCTAATATCAACTTATCTATTTCTTTTTTAAGTAATTTCATTTTAAAATCATTATTCTTGAATCTGGTACCAATTTTTTCTATTCCAAATTTTAATTTTTTTTTCATATTTTTACGCCCAGTTTCACTGTCCATCAAAATATTAAGCCTTTCAATATTTATATTTAATTGATAATAGACATAAATTTACTTATAGAAAATTCATTTTAATAAATCAAAGAATTGGTATTCATGAATTTAATGTTTTATATATATCATTTAAACTCCGAAATAGCTATATTTTTATTGAAATATTTATAATACAAATTAATAAACCCTTGAGTTATTTAAAACTTTGAATTTAAAATTATTTTGAAAATTAAAAAATAATAATCCATTTCTTTATGTTTGATTTTTTAATCATTATATCTTGATTTTTTAATTTATTTATTTATTTATTCCATTTAAGCTTAGAGCCAATATTAGATTAATTTAAGAATAAAATTCATTCCATTAAAAGACTTTGGTATGACTTTATCTTTATACCAAATCAATTTCAAAAAAAACAGTTTCTTTTTATTTTTATATATATTTATCATGTCAAATTGGGCACATAAAAACCATTAATTATTTGGCTTAAAAATACTTAAAATAATTTACACAAAAAATTTAGTTCCATATTGAGGCTGGGTTTCTTGTTGGTATCTGAAAAATTTTTTTAAATTATTTTTTTTGATATCGAATTTATTCAAATTTTAACTCAAAATATCTTATATTACCATTTAAAACTCAAAGGAAATTACTTGATTTTTTTTTAAAAAGATAATTTTATTACCACAAAATTATTTTAATTTTAACTCAGATTGTTGTATATTACCACTCAAAACTTGAAGGGTGTGACTTATTTTAGAAACTCAAGAAATATTTTATTACCACCTAGTAGCAGTTTCAAATAAAAATGTCACTCACAATACACAATAATCCTTATATTACCATCAACAAATATTTTTTCAAGGTAAAGATAGAACTTAAGACCTATCAAACTCACCAACTTTCAGATCTTTGCATCCCAATGAACTCAATACATTGACAATGGGGATTCCGAGTCGGAATTCCCATAATATAAAAGAAACCCCCAGTCAAGCTTTGGTCCAAAGACCCAAGAGAAGCACATATGAGGAACCTCAATTGCATATACAAAAAATGAAACATTAGAAAACACTCAAGCAAAAAAAACCGATGAATGAATGTGTAAATGATGAAGTGCATTGATTGAAGCAGGCTTGAAGTACACTAGTTCTGCAAGAAAGTCAGAATAGTGTCAAGGAAAGATTATTTTGTAGAGATTATAGTAAAAAAGATCTGTTGGGTCTGATGATTAATTTGAGAATGTATTTTGAGCATTTGGATATTACTTCAACAGGATTTGTGCCCCAGTCTTGATATTTTAAAAACAATTAAAAGAGAAAAAATTATTATTTGTAGTTAAAGAATCTTTCATTTGAAACTTTGGATTGGCACTAAAAATATTTGATGAGTACTTATAGAGTAAGAACTTTTCTTTGAATTAAATTGATATTAAAGAATTTAATTATGTAGTTAATCAAAAATGCTTGTGATTCTACAGGTGGTGGGGGATATTTTTCTCAGTTAGAATGTCATCATATGATGAGAGATCTATTTCATGCTTTCATAAAATGAGGACAATAAAAACTGGATATTGATTTGAATATTATGTTTATGAAATTTAAAAGCAATTGAATTTAAATAATTGTTTAATCAGGGTTAGTTCTTCAAACACAAAAACTAAAATGAATTAAATTTACTTTAAGAAGTTTAGAGGTCCATTTGAGTGATGATGAGGATATTGGAGACAGTCGCAAACAATCCTCACAGAATATAGAGTCAAATTAAGAAGGTATTCTTCTGATCAACCATTAGACAAATTAAGAATAAAGAAACTCACCAGAAGTGCATTCCAATTCTCTTGGACAATGGCCTATTTGACACATGTAAATTCTCCAAGGCTAATCAATTATCTTTTCCTCAATGCAACAAGATTCCAAATTTACGAACAACTTAAAATAGAAAAATGAAAAACATGTTAAGCCCACTTATGATGATGATTAAAAATGCTCTATATCATGCATATTAGTGGGAAAGAAGAGATAGAGTAAAGAGAAGAGAAAAAAAGATCTGAAGACAAGTCTAATAATTAATGTATGAATATGTTCATTATGACTTTACTGGAAAAAATTACTGTTATTAATTGTTAATAATTTCCATTTTAAACAAATTTGTAAGTAATATTTCTTGATTTAATTAAGAACAGTGTCTTAAGTCTTTCATATTTCAGGATAATTAAGTATATAATACATTTAGGGCCTTTTATATAAATTCAGGATCCTTAAGGAAAAAATGTGACCAATAATAGACTGTATTATTTTGAAAAAATCATTTCATTGGATGTCTGTTATACTATTGATAGTATTTTTAAGTTTTTTTCCTAAATTTCTAGAAAACCTGTGAGATTTTCATAAATTTCTTTCTAATTATGATATTATCATAAGTAATTTTTGTAAAATATAGAGATTTTTCTTCAAATAAAAATGTGTGTATGCCAAATACACCTTATTCAATTGTAATCATATTAGACTTTTAAGTTATAAGGATATAAAAGAGCTACATCAATCAAATAGTACATGTTTTTCTATTAAATTTGGAGTAAATATTTATGAAGATGATCATCCAACACATAAGCTAGGTAAATTGCATCTGGAAATTTCCTATGATTCATAGGTAACATTTATTACCAAAGTCCCCTTAAATATTTTCCTTGTGAAAAAATTAATATTGACTTGTGGTAATTTGGGGAATCTTCATACACATATTCTATCAGATTTCCAAATCTTTATCAATTTATATTTATAACTTTTGGTGTATATTTAGAAGTAATTTCCTTTTTTTATTTAGCTTATTATCCCTCAAAATATTCATCCTCAACTAAAAGTCATCCATTATTTCATAGCTTTTAAGTACATATCAAACAATCTGATTTCTTATTAACCCAAAAGAGCTCAAAATTTCACTTAAAGACCACGATACATCATTATCTGATGACCCCATTAATCAGTATAATCTAATTATTCTTAAAAGATGTTTGAAAGAATTTTTGGAGTTGAATTCTCCTAATTAGATAATTCAAATTCAATCACAGGCGCAAACTGTGGAAATTCCACATTTAAGAATTGAAAATATCTCAATTAACTCAAGATTATCCCTCCAAATTTAATACCATGAAGTCCGACTTATGTTCTGCACAATGAAATGGTCAGTAGAAAAATTCTAAAAATAAGACATTTATCTTTTTTGAATAATTCTTACTTGAGCTTTACTTGGATCCATTGATAAAAAATACCATTTATCTGTTTATATTTGCTTTTGGAAGCACAAGAATTCTCATTTTCTAACATATTCCAAAGATAATCAATAACAATCATACAGATAATTCATTTATATTTCTTACAATAGCATATTAGCTAACTAACCCTAACAAAAGCATCGCATTAATGAAAAAAATTTAATACAATTTCTTGTGATTGATAATTTCAAGAACAATGACCAATTGGCTTTTATAAGTCATTTACTTCAATGAACTCAGCTTAAATAACTTTCCTGTGTAGTTTATTAATTAGATGACATGAAAAGCTGAAAATAATCAACATTGAAGATGTTTTGTAAGATCATTTATGTGATTGGTACCTTTCCAGTAAGTATTGAAAAAATTGCTTGTGGTTCCAGTAGACATTGGAATATATTCTTGGAAAAAAATACTCACCTTTTTAAAGAATGGATGTTGTTTAATTGAGTTAAATCTTCATCACTACTATTCCTTGCAGGTGTCAGACCTGGGAGTTTTGATTAATAGCCAGAGTCCCCTATGAGTAAACAGTTCTGTGGGAATATTGGCACTCTGTTGATTAAATTTGGACCTATTTCAGATTTACAAAAAATACAACTATCATGTATGAAGCCAGGCAGGCCTCCATAAACTAATACAAAAGAGGTTGGAAGTGTATATTTTGATAATAAAATAGGATTATTTCATTTAAAAATTCTCTTCTCCATAAACAACACAATGGAACACTGTGAGCCTTAGAGGGATTTTCAGATACCCAAAAGACCACAATTAATAGAACAATGTACAATTATAAATAAAATAAATTTATTAATATTATCAAAAAAAAAAATATATAAATATAAATTATACACAAAAATTAAGATTTAATTATAATTTAAAAATAAAATTACATTGACATTTAAATTTGTGAAAACACATTTTTACTTGAAAAAATTAAGTAAAAATTAATTTTCAACAAAAATACCAAAATTAAAATATTTTTGGAAAAACATTAAATCAAAATTATTATAACTTTTTATCCTACAAACAAACATATGAAATTATTTCACCATTGGACTCCTCATAAAAAGTAAGGTGGGGTCACCTCTGGGGAAAATTTCTGTAACTCAACTCTAAATAAGCTTAAATTAAGTTTTTAGTATTTCCTGCATAAAAGTTGAAAATCCTCAAAACCTTACTTTAATTCACATCACATGTGGTGTTAACCATTAATTTTTTTGTTAAAATTGAGGTGTTGCGTGTAGTGCAGAAGTTATGAGGAATTGAAGTATTTTCAATTGAAATGTCAAATTGTGTGCATGTATTACATAAGTGAACTTTAATTTACATATGAGGTGTCAATTATTACAGTTGTATACTGTAAAAACTCAATTGAATTACATATGTAGATTATAAGTATAATACATCATGAGGAATTAAAGAAAAAATAAATTGGAAAGATTGATTATGGGGGGAAGGAATCTTGGCTCCAAGGGGGAGCCAGACCCCAAAATTCCTTGCTGACAGGCATGAGATGTCAAAATCCATGCAAAGGTTCATCACTTTTGGCCTGGAATTGAGTCACAGGGTCTGTGTCTCAATTGATGATGAGGTTTTGATACCAACCAGGGCAGTTTTAACTGTTGCCAAGAGGGTAAAACTACCCTTAAGATAAAACAAACACTATAGAAACAGCCTTAACTGGTTTTGACATCCCTTACACACATTCGGATGTGTTTTAAAGGCTTAAAACTAGGTATTACTATAGCAATGGCTGATTTAATGGTCTAAAATGGCTAAAACCAGCCGTTTTTTGGTCTGAACTAGGGTTCAATGATTCCATAATTGGCTTTTCTGGTGTCAGAGTGTTTTCCACAACTGAAAAGAGAAAAATTTACTTTTGGAGTAAGAGAATTTATGGCTATAAAAGAATGTCTTCTTTGCCCCTCTTTTCTCTTCCTTTTATAATTAGTTTAAACACTGTTAAACCAATCAATAAAAGATTACAGCCACCCTGTTCTTATCATTTAAAAATTTTTAACCATGTAAAAAAATTATTATAATCACTGTTTGTAACTCTTATAATCATATTTAACCCTGAACCATGCCATAAGTGAATTAAAGTATCTTTCATCACTGTTAACTTTGTCACTTTGTTTCCAAGTTCACTCTGGTCACTTTTGGGCATATTTTCTCTTTAATAATATTTTTAAAGACTCTGTTCATATATTAATTGCCTGTAGTCCTTTGCTAAATAAATTCCAATTGAAATTTCTCTTGAAGAAATTTCTTTTGTAGCCTTAAATATCTCTTATAGAGTATTTTTGGATACCTTTTTATTGATGGTAAAACAATAAATCTTTTAAATATTATTTTCCTATACTAATAAGCTTAAAAGCTATAAAATTGGTGTGTTTTCTCTCAAAAATCTTATTTCTTACTATTTTTAATCAATTTTTACCTTAAACAAATTTTGAGGATAGGAAAATTGTTTGATTTTCAATCAAATTTTCATATCCACACCTTACATTTGGGGGCCCAGCCTTGATATTTTACCTGTGACATATATCTTTGCTTTTTTAAATCCCTTTTTGTATATTGAAAAATCTAAAAAAACCCATAAAAAGTACTTATAATTCAAAAAAATTCATAAAAAATAAAACTTTTGCACATTATAAGTGGGGCTTTATTTTCATTTCTCTTTTGAAAAATCCTTTTTTTCCTTGAATAATTGCTTTTTTCATTAATTTTAGTGTCTGAAAATGTGGTAAGACATGAAAATATTGAAACTTCATCAACAGCTACTAGCATTATTCCTGCCAGTACTTCCAATTCTGACTATAATATCACAGCTATTATAGCTCAGAACAATCAAACAGAGCCAATTTCTTCTTGATTAATTAACTTGGACATAATTAATACCCTTCAAAAGGCAAAAAATTTGGCCAATAGTCATTCTTTTTACATTAAATTACTATCTTTAAGCTTTTAATCATGAAATATGACTTCAACCAGATCAGGAGCCAGCTATAACCCCTCAAGCAGCTCCCCAAAAGGTTATAGACATGATTATTGCAGAAGCCAATCAGTCACAGAAGGACAAGGGTCAGTAAATGGATCCCAAACTGACAAATTATGCCATTCTGAGGCTGATAATACTGTTTTACCTTCAAGAAGATCTGAAATGGCACAAGAAGCCTCAGTGGACATATACAAAGCCAGTCGGAAGGCCTACAACAATGCACTGCAGCCAAAGAGTACCAGATTCTTGCAGATCTGTGGAATAACTGCATGAATTCTTACCTGACTGTGAGAAACTTCCTGGGCCATCCCAACACTTGCAAGTTACTCAATGGATGGCATCCATTGATGGAAAAGAAAAACATGATGCTTTTAACAGCAGAATGGAGGGAAAACAACCCTCCACCACCCAAGCAAGTACCAAAAACAGCCCCAGTAGCCAGCAGCAGCAATTCCAACGTGAAAAAGCAGCCACAAGCTCAGAACAAGGGCAAAGGAAAGGCACCAGCCACAAAGCCTTACTTCCAGGGCTACAGAATCCCAAAGATTCAGCAGGATGCCATGGAAAATGTATTTCAAATGTCCAGATAAATGATGGAATTGCAGAAAAGGGAGGAATTCAGATTCAAATATCAAAAATGATTTCTGATATTCTAAATGGCATTCCAAACCTGTATATAGCTATGAATGATGTGAAAAGTCATATTTCTGATAAAAATTCATCAATTTGTAACAATCTTAAGAAAAATAACTTAAGTCTGAGCCAAAAAAATGAGACACTTATGTTTTTTGAAAAAGTTTTAAGAACAATTGAAACTTCCAATAATGACAATTCATTTGGAAATAAGCTAAATGAACAATCTGCCATTATTAAAGAATTGAGAGACAAAGATTCTGAATTCAATATTGATGAAATAATTGAAACAAGAATAAAACAAGCCATAAATATTATCAAAGAAGATAATAAGAAAGTCCTTGATGATATTGCAAATTCATTTACTGAAGTAAAGACAGATACAATTGCATTGAAAAAGTGTTTTGACACCTCACAACAGGAAGTATCAAAATTAACAATGAAATTGAATCAAGTCACTTCTGATGATACTAGACAGACAGAATTATGGCAAGAATTAACACATAAGGAAGATATGTAGAAAATTGAAGTAATAAATTTAATACAGAGCTTCCAACATGAGTTCAGAAATTTCCAAAGGTGTGGCAACAGTAAAATGAATGATATTAATCAATTACTGCACACCTTACCTAGAATTTCTACACCTCTAAATCAAAATGAGGTTACAAGAATTCCCAATGCACAAGTATTGGATGTTGAAAATTCACAGTTAAAAAATTAATTTTCCAGTTCTTTTCATAACTTGGAACCAGCAATGGGCCAAGCACTCTTTAAAGAAGTACCAAAACTTAAAGAATGGCCTCACTTCATTGGTGAAGGAGAATCTGACCATATGGAATTAATCAGAGGTATTTAAATGATTAAATAAGCTTTTAAATTACCAGAAAGATTGGTAACAGCAAGATTTAACACCTTGTTTGCCAGATAAGCCCACAGATGTTATATAAAATTGACACAGGCACATGGACACCAAAGTTGGACTTGGTGGAAAACCCAAATTATAGGAAAATGGGCCAATGATGCTTGGAGATTTAAGGTTGAAACAGCCTGTGAATATTCCAGATTTAATACTGACAAAGACAAAGCTTTACCATGGTTTTTCTGAAAAAAAGATAGATTAACAGTATTATCTCCCAACATGTCAGAGTTTATGATTGGCAGAAAAGCTCAAAGACAATGTGGAGGTGACTTAGAGCATGCTGTCAAAAGCAGGACTACTGAACAATCTTCAGCGGAAGATTATATTAATATATTGGAAGAAGTAACCACCAGAACCAGAATTGGTTCTAGTAGGGTGAATCTCAAAACAAATTTTGATATTCCTTGGAAATATTCTGTGGACAAAAATCCCAAAGAAAATTCAAATTATATCAAGTATAAATCTGCAGATGTAATGATAAAGTTCCATATTTGCCAAAGCATCACACATTCAGCTAATAAATTTCCCAAGAAGGGGAAAATCAAAGAAATTGACATTGAAAAGGAACCTGATGTTGAAAATGATGAGGTAAATGAAGATGATTCAGATGATAAATCATCAATATTTTCTGAATCTTCAAAAGATATAGAAAATATCAATGCCAGTTTTGATATCATGGAATCTTATTCCCACTTGCCACAATTAAGAAATGGTTGACTTTATTTATCAATAATTAAAGATTCACAACTAATGAAAAACAAACCAAACAGGGCAAAAGGTTATACAGCTGGTAACTCCTGTATAACAGAAGCTGTAATTGACAACAAAACCACCAAGCTTTCACTTGACCCAGGAGCCTTCTGCTCTTGTGTTGGAAGATCTTTTCTTAAGACTTGTGTACCAAATTTTGAAGATCAACTATTGCCAATTGATGGCATAAAATTGAATAGTGCAAATATTCCAATGAACGCATTGGGCATATTTGAGACTAATATCATATTTCCACACATAAATGGAAATATAAGAATAACTGTTGAATTTGTTGTTATTTAAAATTTCTCTAGTACCCATTTTATATTGGGAAATGACTATTTATTCATGTATGGCATAGGATTACATAACAACAAAGCAAGATACTTTACTATTGGTGACAATAAGCATCAAAAATCTTCCTTTTTTCCATTTAAAAGAAAAATCACAGTAAACAAAGTATCACCAGTCAACTTAGAGTTAGAAAAGTTCAAGTCTAAACAGCTAAATGAAGCTGAAGCCAGTCTTCATCTCACTGATAAACAAGAAAGTGAACTTTCTACCCTTTTATATGACCACAAAGAAGCCTTTGCATCAGATAAAGAGCCCCTGGGAGCAATTGTTGGTCATGAGGTTGACATTATTCTTAATATTGAAAGACCTTACCCACCAATCTTGAGAATAGCTGCATATCTAGAAAGTCCTAAATCAAGAGAAGCTCCGGAAATCCATATTAAAGAACTTCTGGACCTTGGGGTAATAAGAAAGGTTTTCCACAATGAGGAGGTAGAAATAACTACATCAGTCATAGTGGAATGGCATAATGGAAAATCTAGAATGGTTGGGGACTTTAGAGCTCTGAATACTTACACTGTTCCAGATAGGTACCCAATACCAAAAATCCAAATTTCCCTTACCCAAATATCTCAAGCAGTTTATATAAGCATCATGGATTCCCTTGAAGGATTTCATAAAAATGTGGTGACACCAAGGCAAGGAAATACTTTAGGATTATTTTTCATTGTGGAGTGTATGAATATTTAAGGATGCCTTTTGATATCAAGAATGCACCTTCACACTTCCAAAGAATGACATATGAAATCTTCCCTGCAGAACTTTCAGAAGGATGGCTAATCATTTAGATTGATGATATTATTGTCTGATCCACGGCCTGGGAAGAACAGATATACAGATTATCCAGAGTTTTGAACTAACTTCACTCTGTAAACATGAAAATTTCTTCAAAGAAATTTCATTTTGTATTTAAAGAACTCAAAGCACAGGGACATTTAGTATCTGGTTTATCCCTTGGAATTGACAAAAACAAGGTTGCAGCAGTGCTACTGAAACCTATGCCTCAGAACAAAAAGGAAATTCAGTAATTGTGGGGGTTTGCAGGATATTACAGGCAGCATATTAAAGATTTTGAATCAATAGCAAGACCTCTTTATAAATTATGTGACAAGGACACATTATTGGAAATGACTGTTGAAAGAGTAAAAGCCTTTGCATCTTCAAGACAAGCCTTGAGCACTGCTCCACTCTTGCTGATGCCAGACTTCAAGCTGCCCTTTAAGCTTTATATTTATGAATCAGGAGATGGACTAGATGCTGCACTTCATCAATTCCATATTCTAAATGATAAACCTGTGGAGGGACTGATATGTTTCATATCCAGGCAAATCAAACCAACTGAAGCTAGATATGGGGCAAGTCAGATGGAGTGTTTATGCCTTTTCTTGGCCTTAGAAAAGCTCAATTACTTCGTAGAAAGGTGTGTTTTTCAAGTAATAACAGATTTTACTTCTGTTAAATCACTTTTAAAAATGAAAACACCCAACAGGCATATGCTCAGATGGAAAATAGCCATACAGGAGTATAGAGGTAATATGATTATTGTGAACAAGGATGGAAATATTCATAAAAATTCAGATAGACTGAGCAGATGGCCATTGCCAAATAATATTGATAATCCTGCTTCTGCTCCAGAATAATCCTCCCCACAGATACCAATAGAAGGAATCAGTGTTACAGATCTGAACACAAAATTCTTCGAGGAAGTAGGAAACAGCTATACTCAAGATAAGAGTTGTAGCATCCTATGCCAATTTCTTACTAAAGACTGTAAATAAAACTCTTTGATAAATGCCTTAGATGAAATATGGAAGAAATCATATGATGAAGGAAGATTCCACTTACTTGATGGTATGATTTACCACAGAAGTAAGCATACATGTGTAATGACAGTTGTGGACAGGTCTTCAATAAATCTAGTACCAAAAAAATTCCATGACAGCCCCTTCTCAGGACATGTTTCTGAGCGGAGGACAAGAGAAACAGTAAATACCTGTATATGGTGGCCAATGTGGCAAACAGATGTGGCAGAGTATTACAAAACCTGTGAAAGATGTCAAAAGGCTAAAAAATCCACTGGCAAAAGACTTGAAAATATGATCAAAATCCAAGAACCCAGAAAACCTTGGGAAATTGTCCATATGGATTGGATAACTGGCCTATCACCAGGGGGTGATAGAAGTTATAATGGAATCCTATTGATTGTTGACAGATTTAGTAAGACTCCAATATTTCTGCCCTGTCACAAGGATGATACGGCCATGGATACAGCTCTTCTAATATAGAATAGAGTAATATCATGGACTTGCATATTCACAAATATCATTAGTGACAGGGATCCCAAATTCACTTCAGCACTATGGACAAATTTTCACCAATTATTTGGAACAAACCTGTCCTTCTCTACAGCCCACCACGCAAAAACTGATGGACTGGCTGAAAGAATGATCTGAACCTTGGAAGATATGGTAATAATATTTTGTGCATATGGCCTTGAATTTGAAGATTGTGATGGGTTTACACATTATTGGTGTACTCTCTTACCAGCACTGGAATTGGCATACAAAACATCCATTCATGCCAGTACCAATCAAACTCCTGCTATTCTAGAGAAGGGATGGAATCACAAATTACCCCAAGATTAATTCAGGAAGGATTTGGTTAAAATACATCCCACAGCTGGTAGCTTCAAAGTAATTCTACAAAAATCTAGAAAGAAGGCAATAAGGTGCATGGACAACTCATTTGCATATGCTAAAGACAAATGGGACAAATCAAATGCCACTCCAGATTTTAAAGTGTAGGATTTAGTACTTGTATCCACCACTAACTTCAATAAAATCAAAAGATTTAAAGATCTCAAAGACTCCTTTGCAGTACCTTCTGTTATTAAGGCCCTCCATGGAAAAATGCTGTTTAAGTAGAACTATCTGAAGAACTTAGCAATAAGCATCCTATATTTCCAGTGAGCTTGATAAAGCCATATGAATCTAGTGATGCTGAAAAATTTCCTTTTAGAAATAAAGTTCCCCAATTTAAACCTCCTATTGAATCATCCAGTATTAAGAAAACTACTAAAGTTCTCATAAAAAGAAAGTTGAGAACCAAGAAAGTAAGGGAATATCTTGTTAGGTACAGTGACCCAACTTGTGAAGATGAGGGGATAGCAGAAAAGGACATACCTGAAGCTACTAAACCTCTAAGAAGGTTCAGACACACTAGAAATAGAAATATTACAAAGTAATATTCTTTTTTTAGGGAGAGGGAATGCGAGCCTTAGAGGTATTTTCAGATACCCAAAAGACCACAAATATTAGAACAATGTACAATTATGCATAAAATGAATTTCTTTATATTATCAAAACAAAAATTGAGATATAAAGATAAATTTATACACAAAAATCAAAATTTAATTATAATTTAAAAATAAAATTACATTGACATTTGAATTTGTGAAAACACATTTTTACTTGAAAAAATTAAGTAAAAATTAATTTTCAACAAAAATACCAAAATTAAAAATATTTTTGGAAAAAAGTTAAATCAAAATCATTACGAATTTTTATCCTACAAACAAACATATGAAATTACTTCATCATTGGACTCCTCATAAAAAATAAGGTGGGGTCACCTCTGGGGAAAATTTCAGTAACTCAACTCTAAATAAGCTTAAGTCAATTTCTTAGTATTTTCTGTAAAAAAGTTAAAAATCCTCAAAACCTTGATTTGATTCACATCACATGTGGTGTTAGCCATTAATTTTTGTGTTAAAAGTGAGTTGTTCTGTGTAGTTTAGAAGTTATGAGGAATTGAAGTATTTTCAATTGAAATTTCAAAATGTGTGCATGTATTACATAAGTGAGCTTTAATTTACATATTAGGTGTGAACTATTACAGTTGTGTACTGTAAAAACTCAATTGAATTGAATGTGTAAATTACAAGTGTATTACATGATGAGGAATTAAAGAAAAAATAAATTGGAAAGATTGATTCTGGGGGGAAAGGAATCTTGGCTCCAAGGGGGAGCCAGACCCCAAAATTCCTTGCTGAAAGGCATGAGATGTCAGAATCCATGCAAAAGTTAATCAATTTTGGCCTGGAATTGAGCCACAGGGTTTTTGTCTCAATTGATGATGAGGTTTTGATACAAACCAGGGCAGTTTCAACTGTTTTCAAGAGGGTAAAACTACCCTTAAGATAGAACAAACATTATAAAAACAGTTTTAACTGTTTTTGACATCTCTTACATACATTCTGATGTGTTTTCAAGGCTTAAAACTAGGTATTACTATAGCAATGGCTGATTTAAGTGTCTAAAATGGCTGAAACCAGCCCCTTTTTGGTCTAAACCAGGGTTCAATAATGCAATAGTTGGCTTTTCTGTTGTCAGAGTGCTTCCACGACTGACAAGGGGGAAAATTTACCTTTTTAGTAGGAGAATTGATGGCTATAAAAGAATGTCTTCTTTGTTCCACTTTTCTCTTCCTTTTATAATTAGTTTAAACACTGTTAAACCAATCAATGAAAGATTCCAACCACCCTGATCTTATCATTTCAAAAATTTTAACCACATGAAAAAATCCTTACAATCATTTTTTGTAACTCCCATGATCATTTTTACCCCTGAACCACACCATAAGTGAGTTAAAGAATCTTTCATCACTGTTAACTTTGTCACTTTGTTTCCAAATTCACTTTGGTCACTTTTGGGTGTGTTTTCTCTTTAATAATATTTTTAAATACTCTTTTCTTGTATTAATTTGCTGCAGTCCTTTTCTCAATTAATTCCAATTGAGATTTCTCTAGAAGAAATTTCTTTTGTAGCCTTAAATATCTCTTGTAGAGTATTTTTGGATAAATGTTTATTGTTGGTAAAGCAATAAGTCTTTATAATATTATTGTTTTATACGAAGAAAGTTTATAACAATAAAATTGGCATGATTTCTCTTAAAAATATTATTTATTACTATTTTCAATCAATTTTTACCTTAAACAAATTTTGAGGACATGAAAAGTACTTGATTTTCAATCAAATTTTCATATCCAAACCTTAAAAACACAATGGAATGCCATCCTTTACAGTTGATATATGAAATCCATTGTTAATATGGGTTCCATATATGGCACCAATTATATTTTTGAGTCCTTGCCTCTGTTTAAAAGACTCCTTTATGATTTCCCATTCTGATTTATCAATCAAATCTAGGAAACCAAAATAAAAAAAACTTAACTTGTCTAAATGAATTCTCAGTATAGTAGGTAAATGCTCATACAATAGTTTAATCATACAAAGCAATCAGAATTTCTTGAATCATTGTTTGCAAGACTTGGTAAGCTGTTGAATTACCAATGCTAACCAGATGTCCCACACTTTCATAAGAGCTACCATTCACTAGTCAGCTCAATATTACTCCAATTGTTTCTCCGATGTCAATCCCCTTATGTCTTCATAATTACCATTCCTCAAATTAGACCTCAATCTTTCCACTAAATTGTAAAAATCACTTTGCCACATTTGAAAAAGACCAATAAAATAGCTTTTGTCATACAATTCATGGTTTTACCAAGAATTAAATTTTTTTCCATGTCTTATGGAATGTCAATGGACTTGGTGGTTATCCTGGTACCATGCTATATGAAAACTTGTGGCAACAATTACACTGGCCATCTGGTAAACAGGAGAGGTGTCTTCCATATTTGAAGTGATGAAAAAAAGGTTCAACATAGTGTGATAAATTTCCTTTCAAAAAAGAAAGAAGTTAAGATAGCATATGAACAGGCATAGAGTTTTAAGTGGTAATCTAGAAACTTTTATGATAAAAGAATTCTAAAAAACTCTAAATATTTTGAAAATAATGCTCAAAGTCCAATCATAAACTGGGCCTTATTATTTGATTTCATTTGGTTTGCGTTATTGAAAAATTTGAGCTTTCTGAGTAAAAATAATTATCATAACAAGATCAAGTTACAGCCTAATCAAAAAAACAAAAAATTAACTTGATAAAAAATTAAATCAAATTCAGTTTTTTTTTAACTTCAAATTTTAACTTTTTTAGTTAATAACAATTCTTACCATCCTTATTGAGGCCCGGTTTATGGTTACATTTTGAACTGATTTTTAGATTTCTTTTGAAATTATTTTTAATTTTTTTTAAATTTAATTTTATATTAGAAATATTTCAAGATTTTTATGAATTGATCTCAAAACTCTTTGTGCATTCATGATTCATGATTCAACATCTATTTTATATTTTGCAATTACATAGTTTTCATTTGTTTGTTGTGATTCATTACTTTGTAATCATTTCTTCCAATGGAAGCAGGTGTGATCATTTATGGCCTGGCAAGCATAATGATAGAAAGCTCTTTCAAATTAGCATGGTATCATGAATATGGGCATACACTATGTTGAGCGATTCCATGACTGGGCTGTTTCAACCCATGTTATCATGAGGAACTATTTGATGAAGGACAATTTATTGGGCTTTTTGAATGGGACATTGAGATTTTTTAGCATTAGCATCAAGCCTAACTTTGCATGTGAGCAACAGTTCTCATAAAGATATCAGGGGACTAACATTAGAAGAAAAATTGGGTGTCACCCTTTATTGAATTGGCCATAGAATTTTCTATGAAAAAGTGGGTCATTTATTTAATATTGGTAAGTAAATGGCTTACAAGGTGTCACAAGCAATTGTTCAAGGGATATTAGTTTTTTGGCATGATATAACCATAGCGTAAGTGGGAAATCGTTTATATGTGTATAAAAAAATTAATTTGTTTCAGTTTGTAATAGATTTCCAAATGTAAAAAATGAGGCAGAGTGGGAGGTGAGCAAAGAATCATTCAAACAAGGCCAAGGACCCCCAAACATAATTGGGGCCATTGATGGTGCCCATATACCAATTATTCTGTCACCAAATGATGAATGGAAGTCATACGTAAATCATAAAGGTTGGCATTCCATTGTATTTCAATGCATTGTGGATGGAAATGGGAACCTTTTCAATGTAAGTTTCTTAAAATACAAGTTGTGGGAACAAATTACCCAATAGTCTTATGATATGAACCTAGGTATATGGAGGTCTCCCTGGCTCAATTCATGATAGTTGGATTTTTATATATCACAAATAGGGCAAGATTTGATCAATGGTATTGCATGCTTCCCTCCAAATTTTCTATTGATTAGTTTTTCTGGATATTCATCAAAATTACCAATTATTAAACCTTCACATAATCAACAAGATTTTGAACATATGAATTTCAATAAGATTAACTCATTGATGCGGTCAGTAACATCTTAGTTTTTTTTGGACTGATGTGAAATCTGAATTATTTATAAGTACCTCACAGTATAGTAGTTGAACAAGAATTTGGGCAATTGAAGAATCATTTTAGGTGTGTGTTGACACCACAAGCAAGTTTACCATTGCATACAGGAAGGGTAACTGTGGCATGTATGATTTTACACAGCATATTGAATAAACAATCTGGAAGATTTCTTATAAGGTGTAATGGATAAATTTGAGTAAGATGGTGGCAAACAAGACATTGTAATTATAATAAAGTTAAGTTTAATTTCTTATTCTAAAAATTGAAAGCATATGGAAAGATCTAAAAGATAATTCACAAAAGTCTTATGCAACATTGTAGGAAAGCTTGGTAATTTACAATCATGACAGATGGTTATCATGGGCAAAGGAGGTATGTATAATGATGTATGGGATTGAAGTGTTGTTTTTTATTTTCAGGATATCTGGTGGATTTTTTTAGTATTGTATCATCATTTTTGCATTTGAGGGCAATGAGCAGTTCAGAACATAGGTTAAATAGAATTTTCAAATGACCCCAAATTGACTCTTATTAAATCTTTTGTAAAAAAAAAAAGACAGGATTAGCAATCAATATCATCAAGTCAGAGATATTACCCATTGTGAATGCGTACAAGGGTTTGGAAAAGAAATGCCAAACATGATTACAATGGCACTTTTACTCATGTTGTTATAATGAATCTGATAAGTGTGCCTCCAAATTGTTTAATTCAGCCAGATAATCTTGTCTCAGATTATTCAGAATTTGATCACGCAATTCATGACTCCCATTTAATTGAAGTATTCCTGCATTTTGTAAGTCAATTTGACATTGGAGAAAGGTGTTATCATCTGCTCTGGCAGCCAGTTCCTGTATTTTACACTGAATTCTGTTTATATTCTCTTCTTTTTCTGGTTCATGGAGTGCATTAGACTCTTCATTTTAATGGCAATCAGTTGATTCCTCATTTTCCATCTTTATGAGAAAAACAACCTCCTCAATGCAAATTGAATAAATATCTCACAAGTAATGATTTGTAAGGGTCCACCAACAAGAACTCTGGATGAGTTATTCCTAGTTGTATCATAGATGGTTGTGCAATAAAGTAAGAGAAAATGATTTGGTATCCCCCACTTTTATAGTCACCATTCCAGTTTTATGGACCATTCTGGTCTAGGAATTATAAGGACTGTAAGATGTGACTATGAAACTGATGATAATATTACTATTAATCAACAGTACTATGTCTGTTCTTATGAAATATAATAATGGAAATTACTATAACCACAATTAAATAATTATAAAATTATTTCTTTCACGTGTTATACACTACTAGTGATTATAACAGTGAGCAGTAATTGTCTACAAGAATCAATTACAAGAAGAATTTAATAATAAAAACTTCTTTTATTAAAATAATAAAATTATTTTAATATATAATTATCTTTTACAAGAATAATTATAAAGATAATTCTTGAAGAAAACTATTACTAGAGAAAAGCTTTTAAGAATTAAAGATAAATGACTCACTAATACTCCAAAGAACTTATTGAAAGATAAAAGTAGAGAAATTTGACGTATAATTGTGGATTTAAGGGATCAAAAGGATTTATAACAGTATTACAACAATATATAGTTGGATTCTATGATTTAACGTCTTTCTGGTTGATTCTGAAAGATTTAAAACACTTAATAATAGCTGTAACTAATACTTACTTGTTGGTAATAATGATTTAATAAATTGATCAGATTATTCTTGGAAAAAACAGCAAGAGGAGGCCTCTTTTAAGTCAACAACAGCTCACAGAGGCGTGCCATGGAGCAAACTGAAAAACCAGTGAGTGAGAAAACAATAAACCCTTTTGGTTTATTTATTACATCATTATTTGTCACATAAGATTATCATAATTACTTAATTGATGCTTTTACGTGACTACCAACCCCAATATGGTTAAGAATAAAAGGAGTAACACTTGTAAATCTTCTTTTATTCTAAAATAATCATTGATTTCTCAAAGTTATCAATGTTATTTCCAATTTCATCACAGGTTGTAATTACTGTGAATTTTTGAAGATTCAGTGTTTCACATAGAATAACCAAAAATGGACTGTAAGTAAAACTGTAATTCTTTTTGGCTGTACCATAGATAATACAGTTCTCCTTTAGTCCTGAAAGTTTCAGAAGGATTCATTAAGAATTGTATTTTTAATGAATTTTTGAAGTTTTTACCTCATTTCTACGTAGAATTGCAAATAGCAGTGTTTTGCTGGTTTCTATGAGGTAAATCAATGAATATGGGTCCCAAAAGGGTTTTAATTACTCTTTTGGGGTTTATACATGGAAAGTCATTAGTAATTGACATGGTTACAGGAGTGTAAGTAGCTCATTACCTCCTTGGCACGTCAAAATAGCAGGTTATTTGCTATTTTCTGGTGTTTTACAGTAGTTGTAACTTGGTAACCAAGTTCCCAAAGAGTTTTGATTTACCAATTGGGCCAAGATGAGCCATGGATCCATGCTCTGGAGCTATCCATGCCTCTGAGGCCTCAGAAGTTGGGTACCCTGGCTCTCTTTGATGTCTTTTGTCCCCCTTGCCTATTTTTTACGTCAAAATAGTAATTTAAGCTTAAAGTGAGATATCCACTATGGGTGTACCAAAAGTCCATGTAAGAATACCATGATATTAAGTGCTCAAAACATGCTTAACACTATTCTTAGTGTATATGTAACATGGGATTTCTCACTTTCCCATTATATTGGCTAAAAATCAAGAAAAACAAAAATTTTCACGGATCTTTTATGTGGTATTAATGATGTGGTATTGAAGTATTTTCCATTTTACCACCTCAAATACTTAATTTGAGCTTATTCACTCTATGGAGCTACCCTAGGTGAATTTTTGTGTAAAATCCAAATCTGGTCTTAAATCCATGGATTTACTTACTCAATAAAAAGTTATTCATCTTTTCTGAAATTGAAAATGATGAATTTTGGATATATGCATGACTTATGAGTTTTGCATAATTCAAAATTTCTTTTTAAGATAATTGTGGCCTATTTGGGTATGTAAAATATACCTCAAGGCTCACATTCCCTCCCACCAAAAAATAGAATTGTACTACAATTTTATTAGTGATAAAAGAATAAGGCCCCAAAGGGGGTTAATGTCCACTGTCCAACCTCTTCACATTACTCAGATCAAGTAATTTAAAGCACATTTATAGACATATTCAGGCTTGTGGCCTTCTTTCATGTATAAATCTTCTTAAGAGTTTATCTGAGTCAGGTATTTCTGAGTCTGCCATCCATTCATCTTCATGTACTGGATTTCTATATCTGACAAGATATTCTCTTTGATTTTTACCCCTAAGTCTCCTTTCTTTAATGACTTTCTTTGTCTTTTTGTCTTCATTCTGTTCCACAGGTGGTACAGTTAAAGGAGTTGGGTTTCTTAAAGGAAACAATTCTTTATCAGCTGGTTGATAAGGCTTTATCAAGTTGACTGGAAAGGTGGGGTGTTTATTTTCCAATTCACCACTCAATTCCACTTGAACTGCATTGGTTCCATGTAAGGCAACAATAACAAAAGGTCCTACATAAGAATCTTGAAGTTTCTTTGGGCCTTTGATATTATTAAAATTCAAGGTTGAAACTAAAACTAAGTCCCCTACTTTGAAGTCTGGTACTTTATGACTCTTGTCCCACTTCTGTTTTGCATAATCAAAAGCATCATCCATACTTTGTTTTGCATGGTGTTTCACTTTATCAAGCATTATCTTGAAGCTGGAAGCTGTAGGATGAATGTCAATCAAGTCTTTCCTCAGTGTGTCTGCTGGGAGTCTTGGATTCCATCCTTTTTCTAACATAGCAGGAGTTTGTCCTGTGGAAGAATGGACTGATGTCTTGTATGCCAATTCTAATGCAGGTATCAGAGTGCACCAGTCATGGGTAAAGCCATCTGAGTCTTTGAATTCTAATCCATAAGCACAGAATCTCCTGATCATGTCTTCTAAAGTTTGAATCATCCTCTCTGCTAGCCCATCTGTCTGAGGGTGATATGCTGTAGAGAATGATAACTTAGTCCCAAACAATCTATGAAGATTGGTCCAAAGTGCAGATGTGAATTTGGGATCTCTGTCACTTATGATATTCTTAAATAATCCTGTATTAGAAATAACTCTACTCCATAAAAGAAGAGCTGTATCCATAGCAGTGTCATCTTTATGACATGGTAAGAATATGGGAGTTTTGCTATATCTGTCTACAATGACTAAGCAAGCATTATAACTTTTGTCACCACTTGGAGGAAGTGCTGTGACCCAATCCATGTGAACAACTTCCCAAGGGGATTTTGGTTCTTGAATATGGATCATCAATCCAAATTTCTTGCCTGTACTCCTGTTTGCTTTCTGGCATCTATCACAGGTATGGCAATACTCAATGGTTTCTTTTCTCCAAGATGGCCACCATGCACAGTTCTTCACTTTTTCAAGCGTTCTGTCTTCTGATAGATGTCTAGAGTAAATGCTATCATGGCATTCATGAAGAATGGTATTGATAAGCAATCTACTACACAGTGTCATCACACAAGAATGTTTTGTTCTATGGTAAATAATCCCATAAAACAAGTGAAATCTTCCTTCAGAATAGGAATTTTTCCAAACTTCATCTAGTGCATTAACCGAAAATGTGTCTTTGAAGTCTTTATCCAATAAAGAAGTCAAGATATGGCAATTCTTGTCTTGTTTATAAGACTCTCTGACCTCTTCAAAGAATTCCGTCCCAATATCAGTTATGTTAATTCCTTCAATTGGAATCTGTGGTTCAGCTTCCAAAGGTACATAAGCTGGGTTATCAGGAGTGTTGGCCAAAGCCCATTTACTAAGTCCATCAGCATTTTTGTGAATGTTTCCTGCTTTATGAACTATAGTCATGTTTCCTCTATATTCTTGAATGGCTATTTGCCATCTCAACATATGTCTGTTGGGAGTTTTCATGTTAAGAAGTGATTTCACGGCATTACAGTCAGTTATCACTTCAAAAACACTGCCATCAAGGTAATAGTGTAATTTCTCAAGTGCCCATACCAAACATAAGCACTCCATTTGGCTTGCACCATATCTGGCTTCTGTTGGTTTGATTTGTCTTGAGATAAAACAAACTGGTCTTTCTGTAGGTTTGTCATCAATAATTTGGACTTGATGGAGGGCTGCCCCTAATCCATCTCCACATGCATCAATGTACAATTTAAAAGGAATATTCCAGTCAGGCATGAGGAGTAAAGGTGCTTCTGTAAGGGCTTTCTTTATCTTCTCATAAGCTTTAATTCTTTCCTGTGTCATCTCAAATACAGTCTTTTGATCACAGATTCTATAGAGTGACTTGGCTAGAATTGCAAAATCTTTCAAGTGTTGCCTATAGTAACTAGCAAATCCAAGAAAAGGCATCATTTCTTTTTTATTCTGGGGTATTGGCTTGAGTAACACTGCTGCCACTTTATTCTTGTCAATACCCAAGCTCAAACCAGAAACAACATGTCCTATTGCTTTGAGTTCTTCAAAACCAAAATTGCATTTCTTAAGTGAAATTTTCATGTTCACTTCTGCAACTTTATGAAGTACTCTTGCAAGTCTTTCAAGGTGCAAAGACCATGAGTCAGAACATATGATAATATCATCAATATAAATGATAAGCCATCCTTCAGACAATTCTGTGGGGAAGATGGTATTCATCATTCTTTGATAATGAGATGGAGCATTTTTAGTGCCAAATGGCATTCTAAGATACTCATAAATACCACAGTGAGTGATAATTCTAAGTAATTTCCTAGCTTTAGGCGTCAAAACATTTTGATGGAAGCCTTTTAATGCATCCATTAATGTTATATACTTGGCTTTAGACAATTGAGTCAAGGTTTCTTGGATTCTAGGGATTGGATACCTATCTGGAACTGTGTAGGTATTCAAAGCTCTAAAATCTCCAACCATTCTTGATTTATCATTATGCCATGCAATAATAACAGGTGTTGTCACTTCAACTTCCTCATTATGGCCTACTTTCCTTAGCACACCAAGTTGGATCAACTCTTGGATATGTTTTTCCAAGGCTTCTCTAGCTCTGGGACTGGCTGGATAACCTGGGCTTCTAAGTACTGGAGGATATGGTCTATCAATATTAAGATTAATATCAATTTCATGTCCTCTTATAGCACCTAATGGTTCATTATCAGATGCAAATGCATTATTGTATGTATATAATACATCAATAAGTTCATTCCTCATCTTTGGTGACAATGATGGATTGATTTGTGCTTCAACAAGTTGTTTAGACACAAATTCATCTTTGTAAGTATCTTTGACAGAAGATACTACAGATATCTGTTTTGGCATATTGGAGAAAGCAAATTTCTGCCTTTTGTTATCTCCAATTGTGAAATATCTGTCTTTATGGTTATTTATATCAATACCATAAATATTCAAGTAATCATTTCCAAGAATGATGTGCTGAGATGTGCAATTATCCATTACTACAATCTCAGTTTTCATTCTTACACTTCCTGCTGGATGTGGGAATACAATATTAGTGTCCAATATGCCCAAGGGGTACATATTGTTACTGGCACTACTGAATTGTACACCTTCTATTGGTAATAGATGGTTTTTCCATTCAGGAAGTATAATTTGGAGATAATCTTTGCCAACACAAGTGCAAAATGCCCCTGTATCCAAATTTACTTTGGCTTCAATATCACTCATCAGAACTGATGTGATACAGGATGCTCCAGCAGTATAACCCTTTCCTCTAGCAGGTTTTGTTTTACACATTCTGGCATCTTGGATATTGATCAGGTTGCAGCAATCCTCACTGTACTGTGGCAAGTGGGTATGACCTTCTGTGACCTCAAAGAAAGCTGAAATGTTTTCAATGGGATAGTCCTCCACTGGTGTATCTTCAGAGACTGCAGAATCTTGATCAGACTCTTCTGTTTCTTCAGTACACTGAATTTCTTCAATGATTTGAACTTCATTGATTTTTGTCTTCTTAGGGCAAGTGTTGGCTAAATGTGAAGTACTTCCACATTTATGACACTTCAAGACAGGTCTTTCTGGTCTTGTTTCCTCTCTAGGAATCTTTGAGACTATTTTGGACTCTATTGGGTTTCTAATCCAAGTCTTACCAATTCTTGTTCTGGTAATGATATCTTCCATAGCATTAATGTAGTCCTCTGTTGAACAGGGTTCCACACATCTGCTTTTGATAGCATGTTCCAGTTCTCCTCCACACTTTCTTAATATTTTCATATTAATCATAGTGTCAGACATATCTGGGTGTAGAGCAGATAATCTGTCTTTTTGTTTGAAGAACCAAGTAAGTGGTTTGTCTTTTTCTGAGTTAAAAATGGCACTTTCAAAAGCATTCTCCATTTTAAACCTCCAAGAATTATTGGCCCATTTGGTAATCACTTCAGATTTCCACCAAGACCAGTCATTTCTTCCATGATCTATTCTCATCTTGTAATACCATTTCTTTGCAGTCTTGGTAAACAAACAATGTAATTTACCCACTATGATTTCATCAGGTATATTAAAGTCTTCTTGCAACATATCAATAGTCCTGATGAATTCAATATGGTTGTATTCTCCTTCACCAGAGAATGTTGGCCATTCTTCTAATTTTGGAATATCCTTTGCAGAAATAACATTTTCTCCTAAGAATGGAGTCAAACTCTCCTTAACAGAAAGTTTTTCTTCAGTCAAAGGTGTAGAATGTCTTGGCATATGTGGTTCATGATTCTTATGAATTTGCTCCACACTTGCAATTATTTCATTCTTTAATTTCTGCCTCTCACTGTCACTTTTTGCTAAATGTATAGCAAATTGATTGGTGTTCTTAACTATTTGTAAGACATGGTCTTCAAGAGTTTTAAGTCTATCATTTACTTTAAAAATGGAAGGATCCTCTGTGTCATTATTTTGACATTGGTTCTCAATTCTATCACAAGCATTGCTAATTGACTCAAGGGTGACAGTTGTCAATTGATGCCATTCAGAATGTTGCTTGTCACTTTTCTTTAAATCATTGATGTCTAATGTAATTTGCTTTAACTTTGACTCAAGTTTGCCAATTTCTACACTAATACTTCTATGTACATCATTTATTTGCGTGGAAAAGTCCTGTTCATCCTTTCCTGCTCCTTGGCTGTGAATTCCATAAGAGTTCTGGCCATATTGAAGACACTGTCCACGGCTGAAGGCTCCAATCTGGGGATCCTGTACCCTTGTGGGTAAGGTCTGTGCCAATTGGCTTTGCCTTTGCCCTTGCCTTGATGGTTCTTGGGACCTCTCTGTTTCTTTTGAGGTCCTTTGGGCTTGTCCTTGGATGCTTCTGGAGCTGGTTTGGAGCTGGTAGATGCCACTGGTGCCTCTGTCTCCAAAGTTGGAGTCATTTCCAACTCTTTCTTCTGGTCTATGGATAAAAGACTCTGGTTCTTCAACCAATTCTTTATCTTTTTGACCTTGTCTTTGCAAGACAGGGGGCTCCAACCTCCTAAGAGTTCTATGGTCTTCTCCTGACCCAGAAAGCTCTTGATGTGTAAGTAGGAGTTCATGGCCCCCTGCCAAAGGCTTGGGCAGATTTCCCACTCCTCTTCTTTGGCTGCTCTGAACCAATTTTTGTACTGGCTCTGATATATTTCTATTGCTGCCACTTGAAATTGGTTCAGCCCTGGAAATATTATCATAAATTAGTTCAAGCTCAGAATTCACGTCAAAATCTGTTGGTACAGACCTTGGGGAATGGGGGGCAACTCTGGCATCCTCCAAATGTGTCTTTCTTGTGGAAGACTTGGCACTTCTTGATTTGGTCTTGCCTCTTCCTTGTCCACATCCATCTGGCTGGACTGAATAGTTGCTCCCATTTCTGGTATGCACCATTTTCACGTCAATTTAAAGATAAAAGGTGAAAATATAAGATAAAATACACACCTTTTGGTGGTAATTTAGCTTTTTCTGAGTTGAATAAGGTGCCTCTTTTAGCAATCTGCACCTCAATACTGTCTTCAGATTCTGCTTCTGAAGATTCTGGACTAGTGATATATCTTTTACTGAGTCTGTTGCCAGCTGCACAGTATTTGATTAAAGACACTAGAAAAAATTATAAAAGAGAAAAATTATTTTTTATACTTTTTAAAATATTTTTAAAGATTTTTTATAAGTTTTATATTTTTTAATATTAAAAAATTATTCTTTTTAAAGAAAAAAAATTAAAATTTAAGATTTTGAATGAAAATTAATTCAGAGTAACTCAAAGAGTAATTTTATAAGTTTTTGGATGTGAAAAAGCCACGTGTAAAAACAAAGTAAAATTAAACCAAATTCCTCAATGAAAAAGATTTTAAAACAATTTCAAAAATAAAAATATTTTAACTTCAAATTGAAAGAAAAAAATTGATTAAATTAATATATTTTAGAGCTTAAAAATATATTAATTAAGGGTACAAGGTTCAAAAAACATGGCCAGGCCCCCAAATGTAAGATGTGACTATGAAACTGATGATAATATTACTATTAATCAACAGTACTATGTCTGTTCTTATGAAATATAATAATGGAAATTATTATAACCACAATTAAATAATTATAAAATTATTTCTTTCATGTGTTATACACTACTAGTGATTATAACAGTGAGCAGTAATTGTCTACAAGAATCAATTACAAGAAGAATTTAATAATAAAAACTTCTTTTATTAAAATAATAAAATTATTTTAATATATAATTATCTTTTACAAGAATAATTATAAAGATAATTCTTGAAGAAAACTATTACTAGAGAAAAACTTTTAAGAATTAAAGATAAATGACTCACTAATACTCCAAAGAACTTATTGAAAGATAAAAGTAGAGAAATTTGACGTAGAATTGTGGATTTAAGGGATCAAAAGGATTTATAACAGTATTACAACAATATATAGTTGGATTCTATGATTTCACGTCTTTCTGGTTGATTCTGAAAGATTTAAAACACTTAAGAATAGCTGTAACTAATACTTACTTGTTGGTAATAATGATTTAATAAATTGATCAGATTATTCTTGGAAAAAACAGCAAGAGGAGGCCTCTTTTAAGTCAACAACAGCTCACAGAGGCATGCCATGGAGCAAACTGAAAAACCAGTGAGTGAGAAAACAATAAACCCTTTTGGTTTATTGATTACATCATTATTTGTCACGTAACATTATCATAATTACTTATTAGATGCTTTTACGTGACTACCAACCCCAATACGGTTAAGAGTAAAAGGAGTAACACTTGTAAATCTTCTTTTATTCTAAAATAATCATTGATTTCTCAAAGTTATCAATGTTATTGCCAATTTCATCACAGGGTGTAATTACTGTGAATTTTTGAAGATTCAGTGTTTCACGTAGAATAACCAAAAATGGACTGTAAGTAAAACTTTTAATTTTACTAGTAAAGCTGTAATTCTTTTTGGCTGTACCATAAATAATACAGTTCTCCTTTAGTCCTGAAAGTTTCAGAAGGATTCATTAAGAATTGTATTTTTAATGAATTTTTGAAGTTTTTACCTCATTTCTACGTAGAATTGCAAATAGCAGTGTTTTGCTGGTTGCTATGAGGTAAATCAATGAATATGGGTCCCAAAAGGGTTTTAATTACTCTTTTGGGGTTTATCCATGGAAAGTTATTAGTAATTGACATGGTTACAGGAGTGTAAGTAGCTCATTACCTCCTTGGCACATCAAAATAGCAGGTTATTTGCTATTTTCTGGTGTTTTACAGTAGTTGTAACTTGGTAACCAAGTTCCCAAAGAGTTTTGATTTACCAATTGGGCCAAGATGAGCCATGGATCCATGCTCTGGAGCTATCCACACCTCTGAAGCCTCAGAAGTTGGGTACCCTGGCTCTCTTTGATGTCTTTTGTCCCCCTTGCCTATTTTTTACGTCAAAATAGTAATTTAAGCTTAAAGTGAGATATCCACTATGGGTGTACCAAAAGTCCATGTAAGAATACCATGATATTAAGTGCTCAAAACATGCTTAACACTATTCTTAGTGTATATGTAACATGGGATTTCTCACTTTCCCATTATTTTGGCTAAAAATCAAGAAAAACAAAAATTTTCACGGATCTTTTATGTGGTATTAATGATGTGGTATTGAAGTATTTTCCATTTTACCACCTCAAATACTTAATTTGAGCTTATTCACTCTATGGAGCTACCCTAGGTGAATTTTTGTGTAGAATCCAAATCTGGTCTTAAATCCATGGATTTACTTACTCAATAAAAAGTTATTCATCTTTTCTGAAATTGAAAATGATGAATTTTGGATATATGCATGACTTATGAGTTTTGCATAATTCAAAATTTCTTTTTAAGATAATTGTGGCCTATTTGGGTATGTAAAATATACCTCAAGGCTCACAAGGACCATTCTGGTCTAGAAATTATACGGACCATTCTGGTCTTTGCATTTCAACCATGCATTCTTTATCTCTCCATCACCACAAATGTCCTTTACGTCTTTAGTGGTGTATTATCATTGCTCAGTAAGAAATTATTTGGCAAATTCAGTAGTAAATTGAGCTTATTTGCCGTCAGCTATCTTTGTCCTTTATTTTATTGTTAATATTCATACAAGAAAATTTCCTTTTATAGAAATCATACTTTTGCAGGCAACAAGTAAAATAATACAAGGACGGTTGGGAAATCTATTTATGTTAATGCTTGTAATAGAAATAATATGCCTACTTTGAAT
Organism: Austropuccinia psidii; assembly: GCA_023105745.1. NCBI lineage: Eukaryota > Fungi > Basidiomycota > Pucciniomycetes > Pucciniales > Sphaerophragmiaceae > Austropuccinia > Austropuccinia psidii. The sequence goes on along the minus strand of JALGQZ010000009.1, from coordinate 32,260,508 downwards.
TCTCCTTTTCTTGGTTCCAATTCTAAATCATCTTCAAGTCACTAACTGTCACAACCATGTGTAATCACTCCCCAATGGGTGTTTATGGAAAATATAGCCTGACCCTATTTTATGGCCAATTGGCCATGTTATCATCTTTATGTCCCATTGGACCATTTTGGTGTTTTATGTCCTTTGGGCCATATCACCTTTCAATGGCCACTTATGGACTCAGGCCATATCCCACAACCATTGGCCCTTTTGGCCAATTCTCCACCTTGCCAATACCTTTGCTTTAGGCCTGGGGGTTCGTCTGGTCTTCCAGGGGCTTCTGGGCCTTGGGCCCAACCCCTTTTATTATGGGGTTTAAGGCCTAAATGGCCTTTTGGGGCCATTCAGGCCCCCTGCGGGCCGTAATCCATGGCCCATGGTCTGCAAGACCCTTAGGCCCCTTTTGGCCTAGATTCAATGATCCCAAAAGGGGCCAAGGGGGAAATCCACAAGCGGGCCCATCTGAGCCAATTTTGGCCCCCGACCTCAAAGATCCCAAAAATGGCCAAAAAGACCCCAGGAACCACTTTTTGGCTACTTACAACCCCTGGCCTCTGGAAACCACAAGAGGTCACCAGAAAGGTTTCCCTAAATTCAGGGGAAGACCTCTCCTTAACCAATGTACTCCATACCAAAAGATCCAGGTGTGGTGCATAATATACAATATATGCACCAATTTTGCTCAGAAATCCCATGGTGATGTTTTCAGGACCATATTATGTCTTTTCAATTCAAGTCCCCAAATCCATCACCCATTTTGAAGGAAGTCCTTTCAGTCATTCAGTCTTGCAATCCCTGGTGGCTACCAGAAGACCATTCAAGGACCCCAACCATCTGGCCCTGCAGGAGTTGGGTTATATTTTCTTTTCAGGATTATTCCAAGGGTAATTTCAAGAGGTTATCAATCATTCAATCAGTTTTAAAGGCATCAAGTACTTCAGTATTCTTTGGACAACTCAATTGGTCCATACAGGCTGTATTCAAGAAAGCTGTATGGCCTTGGTCCTTTTGGGCCAATTCATATTCCACTGTGGGAATTCAGTTGGCCAGCTCTGTATCAACCCAAAACAGTTAATACAGCTGGGTGATCAACCCTCCAGGATCAGTCTTCTGCTTTTCACATATACTAGGCACCTTATCTTCCCTGGGACTTTCTCCCCAGTTAATTAATATATTGTATTTATTTTTATCCTTGTTTTCTCTTCTTTCATTAAAGTAAATACTGATAATCTTAATTCAGTCATTTTCACCTTTTCTTCTTTTCCTGTCAGTGGATATTGGTGGTCATATCCTTTACTAATTCCGTTGTTCTTTCTGGCAGGTTGAAGCAGTGAATTAAGGATTCACTTTGTTGACTCTTTGGCTTTTTGCTTTCTTTTATTATCTTTGGCCATTGGCTTCCTTCTTCTTTTATATTCGGCATATTTGTCCTTAATCTTATGTGCCTTTGAAGAATTATAATCCTTGTTATTTCTTTATCCTTTTGGAGCCCTCCAAGTTAGTTCTTGATTCCTGAGTGCCAGGCCACTCTTGTTTTCCACTAGATCCCCTGTGAGATTATATTAATTAACTCATAATTTCTTTTCATTCTGTTCATTCTTTCTTTATAATTTCATTCACTCATTTCATCAAAATTATGACTCTTTGATGCTTATGAATTTTATGATTTAACATCACTTCTCAATTTTCTCTCATTCATTCTTCATTCTTGGATATTGAAAGCTGACCCATTTTATTATTATTTTTCTATTTTAAATCTTAATTTTAATCATAAATTCTTTTCAAATCTTAATCCAAATCTTATCTTTAACTTTAATTGATTTTCAAATTAGTCATCAAGATTATTCAGACATGTTCTTCATATCAGGATTCAATTTTATTTATTCTTCAAGAATTTTGATTTAAGGAAGAATTCACTTGATTTTGACTTGATTGACTGATTTGACATAAAATTGACATTGACTTCAAGACAATTTTATTGACCTGAATATTATTTATTTTTCTGATTTTTCAAATCAAGAATTTTGACATAAATTGATTTTGCCTCAGGATTTTATTGATTGATTGATTCCTGCAAGATTTTGATTTGATTGAATTGACTTCAATACTTCATTTGACATTTGATTGATTGAAATACCTGAATATTTTTATTTGATTCATTGATTTTCCTCAAGATTTGATTTAGATTTTGACTTCAAGTTTCCTGTTGAGTTACCTCAAGCTTTTAATCTTCAAATTTTTGATTTTATTAATCTCATTTCATTCCATTCCTGAAATCAAGCCTGTTCAACACTCACCTCCTACAAGACAGACAAGATCTCAGGAAAGAGCTTAAGCTGATCTCACTTAAACTCCAAGAGTTCCTCTTGACGGAACCCCAGAAGTTCCTCAACTGAGGGCCCAATTAGACAGAGGACCCCATTTGGAAGGAAGAGGGCCAAGAAGATCAAGTTCTTTTTCAGGAGTATTTGGCATATCTCCAAGACTTTCAAGGTCCACTTTCAAAGGTCCTTATGAAGATGGTGAAGAGGAGGAGGAGAATTCTGTGGAAGAGGAAGGGGTCTGATGGCACTGAATGTATCCCTGCTCCTGTGGTGGCATCCCAAGGTATTGGAGGACCAACTCTAGCCCAGTCTGATTAACCTATCTCCCATCAGTCTGAACCATCCTTGTTGGACATTATGAAGCAGATGACTCAAATTATGGCCAATCTTCAAGAAGCTTCATCTTCTGAATCATCCAGACCACCAGCGTTCAAGACTCCATCTATGAAGGCACCAGAATGCTTTGATGGGACTCGACCCTTCAAAGTTAGAAGCTTTATTCAGTCTTGTCAATTAATCTTTCATAATTATCTGGAAAACTTCTCTCAAGACAGAAAGAAAGTCCTTTATTCCACTTCATTTCTCATTGGCAGGGCTGCAAAATGGATTTAACCTTATCTTTCCAATCTCACCAATCAAGACCCAAGCTATCTTCTCAATTCTTGGAAATTATTCAAATCTCAACTCTTTACTTCATTTGGGGACCCAAATGAAGTTAGAAAAGCTGAAGCAGAGTTGGATTCCTTAAGAATGAAAGAAGGTGGAAATTTTTCTTTATACATCACCAATTTCAGAAGTTTGGTTGCAAGAATTGGAGATTGGGGTGAAAGGGCCCTCATCCACCATTTCAGGAAGGGATTGACATCCAGGATTTTGGATCAGCTGACCTCCCATCCTTCAAGAATTGACTCTTTTCAAGAATTAATGGAATTTACCCTGGATCTTGAAACCAGGTACAATGGGAGGAAAAAAGAGAAGAAGCCTTTAGCCTTGAAGTCAAATTCTTCTCATCCTCAAGATTCTTCAAGCTCAAGTCAAAAGAAGAAGAAAAATTTTCAGAAGAGGGCAAGCCCCATTCTCCTTTGTTGAATAAACATTTAAATTTTATGAATTCTGAAAAAGAAAGAAGAATCAAGGAGGTCTTATGTACCTATTGTGGTGGGAAGCATAGTCTTTAGTCCTGTTTCAAAAGGCCTCAAAACAAGCTTACCCAACCAGCAGGAAAATTCCCCAGACAGGAAAAATACTGAGTGAAGATCATGTTGTGTTCAATGGTCTTCATTGTTTTCCATCCAAAGCACAATTTTGAATTCTGAATACTGGTGTCAAGAATTCTCTTAGATTCTTTGTTTTTTCTTCTCTTTCTGATGGTTCTTACAGTATTCTCATTTATTGAAAAGCAGTTTGTTAACAAGTATTCTTTGACTATGTAAGAACTCCCAGAGAAGATTTCACTTATTATCTTGGACTCCTCTGAGTACCCTTCCTTCTTTGTGAATCACCATACCAAATATATGCTTGAGTTTCCTTCATTTTCAAGCTTTGAATGCGACTTTTTAGTCATTGATACTTCCAAGAGAGAATACCTCATATTGGGCTTTGACTTTCTTAATCATTTTGATTAAGCTATTGATTGGAGGCAAGGGCCAATCACCTTTGATGCTGATCATCAGGACTATTATCATCCTTCTAAATCTTTCAGTAATGACCTTTCTTCTGCCAAACCATGTGCATCTTGGTTTGGTGATTCTAGAACACCATCATTCCCATCTTCTGCTCATATTTTTTCCCTTAATTCCCATCAGTAATTACTATCCTCTAAAGATGAAGTCTTCAAAGAGATTCAAGATTTTGGAGAAGATAATTCTGTATCTTCACTTCATCTCTTCTTTGGGAATATGGACCTTCCTCCTTCATCTTATCATGACTCCCTGGAGGAGTTGTGGGATGAAGAGGAAGAGCCAGAAGAAGTAGAAACAGTGATGAAGGTTTTTCCTTCTGCGTATAGCCAGTATTTGGATGTATTCTCCAAGGTTAAATCAGAGAAACTTCCTCCCCACTGCACCTGTCATCATCATATCAAGCTGGAGGGGTGTCTACCTCCAGTTGGGGTGATCTACTCTTTATCAAACCAAGATTCAGATACACTCAGGGCCTACATTTCAGAGAATGGAGAGAAAGGTTTCATCTAGCCAAGCTCCTCTTCAACAAGAGCACCAGTTCTCTTTGTCAAAAAGAAGGATGGTGGCCTCCGTTTGTGTGTTTATTACTGCAAACTCAATGCTGTTATTAAGAAGAACAAGTAACCTGTTCCTCCTATGAATCAGCTTCTCACTTTTTTTAATGGTTCTTCTATCTTCTCCAAGATTTATCTGTGCAGTGCATATAACCTGCTCAGAATCAAGGAGGGTGATTAACACTTGCCAGCTTTTGGAACTAAATATGGCAGTTATGAGTATTTGGTTATTCCATTTGGTCTCACAAATTCTCCTGCCTCTTTTCAAAATGTTTTCAATGATACTTTCTACAATATTCCTGATATTTATGTTGTGGTTTATTTAGGTGAAATTATGGTCTTTTCCAAATCTGAGGAGGAACATATCACTAATGTGTCCACTGTTCTTTCCAGACTCAGAGCCAATAACCTCTTTGCTAAGGCCTCCAAGTGCCTATTTCATCTTTCTAGTGTAGAGTATTTAGGCTATATTGTTTCTTCTGAGGGCCTCAACATGGACCAAGAAAAAATCTAGCAAATTCTCAATTGGCCGCTTCCAAGAAACCTCAAGGCTCTTCAGTCATTCCTTGGCTTTGCCAATTTTTACCACCATTTCATCAAGAATTATTCAAAGAATATTAGTTCACTCACCAGTTTCCTGAAGAAATATTCCTGTTTTCCCCTCAATGAGGAAGCTCTTAGCCAGTTTCATCAACTCAAAGAGGCCTTCACCACAGCTCCAATCCTTCTCTATCCACCATTGTAGAGACAGGTGCATCTAATTATGCCTTGGGTTCTGTACGGAGTCAGGTTTCTGACTGAGGAAAACATCCCATTGCATTTGATAGCCGCAAGCTTATTCCAGAAGAGCTCAACTATGAGCTTCATGACAAGGAACTCCTTGGAATAGTCTGGGCTCTCAAATGCGGGAGGGCTGTTCTTCTTTCACTCTCTTCCCCTTTTTAAGTTCTCACCAATCACTCTTCCTTGCAATACTTCATGTCTTCAAAATTTCTGACTTGCTGTCAAGCCTGCTGGGCTGAATTTCATTTCTCTATCACTTACCGCCCTGGCCACCTAGCTACTCTTCCAGATGCCTTATCACATTGGGACACTGTTTATCCGGAGAGGGGGGAGGATTTCATCAGCAAGAATCCAATGAATTTTAAACAACTCATTAAGAAATATGAAGTTCAACCCTCAAGATTTTTTGCAGTCAAGGTGGATTATTTTTCAAATTTTATTGAGTCAATTCAGAAGGAATTATGGCAAAACTCTCAGTACAGAAGTATCCTTCAAGAATTTGGTAAAGGTAAATAAATCTGTTCAAGATTATTCTCTTGATTCCTCTTCCCAACTTCTTTTATTCAAAGATCAGGTGGTGGTCTCAAATGACTCCACAATTCAACTCAGAATTCTTCAAAATAATCATGATTCTCCTCTAGCTGGACACACTGGCCAAGAGAAGACTCTCAAACTTGCCAAGCGGGATTTCCACTGGTCTGGAATGGCTCAATCTATCAAGCATTATGTCTCATCCCGTCAACAGTGTTCAAGAAACAAGAAGTTTGGACTCCTCAAATGGTCCTTGAATTTGTCTTTCAATGGACTTTATCACTAAACCTCCAGTTTCCAGTTCTTTTGACTCAATTCTTGTCATAGTGGACAGATTCTCAAAAAGGGAAGTTTTCATTCCAACAATGTCTTCAATAGCTTAGCTTTATTTATCCCATTTATTCATAAAGAATATTTTTTCAAAGAATGGCCTGCCTTCAAGCATTTTTAGTGATAGAGGTTCACTTTTTGTTTCTTCCTTTTGGACCAATCTTTGTCAGCAGCTCAATATTTCAAGAGATCTGTCAACTTCTTACCATCCAGAAACTGATTGACAGACATAGAGGGTAAATCAAATACTAGAACAGTACCTTCAGATGTATTTCAGTTATCATCAAGATGATTGGAACACCTGGCTCCCTCTGGCTGAATTTGCCTACAATAATTCTGATTACTCTTAAAAAAAATCATTTCTTTTTACTGTTTATGGAAGAGATCCACAATTTTACTCATTTAAAATCACTCAAGATACTCCTTCTGGAAAGTTATCAACAAAAATCCAATCATTACAGCAAGATTTCAAGAGAGAAATTGAAGTTTCCATAAGCAGGTTTAAGAGGTATGCAGATAAAAGTAAAGCAAGTCCACCTGTTTTCAATCCTGGTGACATGGTATGGCTTTCTTCCAAGAACATCAACTCAACTATACCCACCAAAAAACTGTCTGAAAGATGGTTGGGTCCTTTTCCAATCTTGAAGAAATTCAGTACTCATGCTTACCACCTCAAGCTCCCATCCCAATGCAAATCCATCCACCCAGTTTTCCACATTTCCCTCCTTTCACCAGTCAAGACATCAACAATCCCAAATTTACATCAAGAGCCTCCTCCTCCAATCATCATTGAAGAAGAAGAGGAATGGGAAGTCTCTCAAATTATAGATTCCAAGATCAAGAGAGGAAAATTATGGTACTTGGTGGAATGGAAAGGTTTCAGTCAAGACCCAGAAAGATCCACTTGGGAACCAGCCAAAAACCTCAAGAATTTCCCTGAAATTATCAATTATTTTCATTCTTTATCTCCTTTCAAGCCAGGACCCAATTCTTCAAGAGCTTGATTATTTCATGGTGCTTGGTGGGTAGAGGAATTACCAAAATTAAGTCCCACTCCTGGTATGCACCTTTAAAGTTATTCTACCCCTTCTTGTTCTAAGAATCACTTTGGCCACTCTGTGAGAACTTATCAATTTTCTGGGCACAGGACTCTGGCCAAGCTTGCAACACCCATTTCAATCCTTATGGCCATTCCCACTTGGGAGAATGGATTATCAACTATTCTTTTCCCTTTCCAAGTTCTTTCAATTCAAATTCATTCCTTCAGAAAATTCTTATTTTTTATGGCACTGCCAGGAGTGTTAACTACCAAAAAGTAAGTTCCTCTCCTGGTGTGCACTTCCCTGAGGGGTCTACAATATTTCAAAACATAACTGTGGCCACTCTATGAGCACCTGGAATCAAATATTGTTTTCCAGGTCCTTGGCCAATTCAAACCAGCTTTCCACTTGGGTGATCAAGATTGGAATTCCCCTCAAGAACTCATTTCTTTTTTATTTTCTTTTATGTTTCTTTATCTTACTTTCTTCATATTTTTTCAAACTTTTCCTTCTTAAAATCTTTATTTCAACTCAATTCTTCAAACTTCCAAAGCCAAATGTCAGAAGACCAAATTATCCTCATGTCATATGCCAACCTCGTACCAGTCATAAAATTTCTTTCAAGATTCAATACCTCTGGAATCCCTATGTTCAATCTTTCTCCATGGCCTCAAAAGGTTTTTACCTTGGTTTGGTGCTCAGGAGCTCACCATTCAAGGCTGGGGGTACTGTCACAACCATGTGTAATCACCCCCCCCAATGGGTGTTTACAGCAAATATAGCCTGACCCCATCTTATGGCCAATCAGACCATTTTGGTTTTTTATGGCCTTTGGGCCATAACACCTTTCACTTTCCACTTATGGCCTCAGGCCATATCCTGCAACCATTGGCCCTTTTGGCCAATTCTCCACCTCACCAACCCCCAGGCCAATACCTTTTCTTTGGGTCTGGGGGGTCCATTTGGTCTTCCAGGGGCTTCTGGGCCCTCTAGCCATCACCAGAGCCTTTGGCCCAGCCCTTTTTATTTCGGGGTCTAAGGCCTAAATGGCCTTTTTGGGACATTTAGGCACCCTATGGCCTGGAACCATAAGCCGCATACCACGGGCTGTGTGATGTGGGACCCTTAGGCCCCTTTTGGCCTAAATTCAATGAGGCCAAAAGGGGCCAAGAGGAAAATCCACCAGCCCACCTGAGCCAATTTTGGCCCCCAACTTCAACAATCCCAAAAATGGCCAAAAGGACCCCAGGAACCACATTTTAGCCACTTTCAACCCCTGGCCTCTGGAAACCACCAGAGGTCACCAGCAAGGTTTCCCCTCAATTCAGGGAAAGACTTCTCCTTCACCAATGTACTCCGTACCAAAGGATCCAGGCATGGTGCATATATGGTATAATATACCATTATGTACCAATTTTTCTCAGCAATCCAATGGTGATGCTTTCAGGACCATACTTTTTTTTTCATTTCAAGTCCCCAAAGCCATCACCCATTTTGAAGGAATTCCTTTCAGTCATTCAGTCTTGCAATCCCTGGTAGCTACTAGAAGACCATTCAAGGACCCCAGCCATCTGTCCCTGTAGGAGTTGGGTTTTATTTTCTTTTCAGGATTATTCCAAGGTTAATTTAAAGAGGTTATAAACCATTCAATCAGTTTTCAAGGCATCAAGTACTTCAGTATTCCTTGGACAACTCAATTGGTCCATACAGGCTGTATTCAAGCAAGCTGTATGGCCTTGGCCCTTTTGGGCCAATTCATATTTCACTGTGGGAATTCAGTCACCCAGTTCAATTCTCAAGATGGTCAGTTCTGTATCAACCCAAAACAGTCAATAAAGCTGGGTGATCAACTCTCCAGGATCAGTCTTCAACTTTTCACATATATACTGGCCACCTTTTATTCCCTGGGGAGTTTTTCCCCATTTAATTAATATATTGAATTAATTTTTATCCTTATTTTATTTTCTTTTCATTAAATTAAATACTGATAATCTTACTTAAGTCATTTTCACCTTTTTCTTCTTTGCCTGTCAATGGATATTGGTAGTCATATCCTTTACTAATTCCATTGTTCTTTCTGGTAGGTTGTAACAGTGAATTGAGCATTCACTTGATTTGATCTTTGGCTTTTGGCTTTCTTTTATTATCTTTGTCCATTGGATTCCTTCTCCTTTTATGTTTTGTCAGCCTGTGACTCAAAACCAGAGCACAAGAATGACAGCCAAATACTATCAACCAATGGTAAAGCCAAGATACCACCAAAACATGGATCTGATCAAAATTATCTCAAAAGGTATCAAAAGAAAGAGGAAACCCACCACTTTTAAAATACACAAGTCCCACCATCATAGGACAAGGAATAACAAAGTTATTCCTTCTCAAAGTTGTTGCTGAAAATAAACCTTATTCTTCACCTCTCATCTGAAATCCAGAGGAAGAGACTTAACCCCATCAAATGGTTATTCAAATTTAAGCTCTAATTCAGGGATGTTCAATTTTACTATCCAAACTGGTCTATAATCAGAATTACAGGAGTTATGGCCAAAATAAGGTCAAATAAGTGTGAATAAAATATTCACCTCTCATCTAACTTCTACAGTTTTAGTGTGAGATACCTGAAGTGAGGTCTTTTTGGAAATAGTACAATCAGAGCTATCTGATGGTACTATTCATTTCCCAATATCTAATCTAGAACAAAAGTTATGGGGAAAACAAGCTCCATACAGTTTTTGGGAAAAATCATGAATATCTATAAGAAACCTTATACAAGGCATAACCTTTCCATATTTAATGATAGCCATATCAAATGAGGTACCATTGTTATAGAAAGCGTCCAGGGCTACACAATGAACCAACTGTGAGCCTGATATGTCAAAAACTGACAAAGTTATGGCACTTTTAAGGTCAAAATCTCACAGTTAGACTAATACAGTTTTACTGTGGGATATTCTCCCATAAGTATGATTATGAGGTGTCAAATAGACAAAGAAGCATGTTTATACTTCAATACCTCATAATTCATTCAATACTGGGGTCCCATACAGGTTCTGTACAGGATTCTACATGTCGTACACATCAGAAGAGGGCTATGTGGTCCCCAGATAAAAAATTTCACCTTGTATTGGTGAAAACTGTTTGGATGTGGTTTTAAAACCACATATGAGCCCAATACAGTGCATACAGGCTTTGTGAAAACCACAAGCCAGTACTCTGAAGTGAAAAAATCTTCACTTCCTCTATGTGGATGGTCTAAGGGGCCATTCCACCCCATCTTAGGATAAAAAGGGGCCTTTTCTCCACCAAAAAAGGTTTCCTGATCCTGTTCTTAAATTCCTACATAGTAAAACTGTCTAAAACAGTTATACTCTTGGAAAACAAGTCAGGTATACTTTAAACTTTTGTAATCTTTATTATTGTAAACCAACAGGTAAAACTGCATCCAGGTCTTTTAGTAACACTCACCACCAATAGTTTTATTATTAAATCCCTTAATATCTTAACCCAAACCATTTTTAAATACTTTTATCCATGTCATAGTCATATTTAATGTTGTATATACCTTTATTAGCATTTTATCATAGACTCAACCTGACATCTTTGGTATATCTATCATTACTCTTATTCTTCTTTAAAGAATTATAATCCTTGTTATTTCTTTATCCTTTTGGAGCCCACCAAGTGAGTTTTTGATTACTGAGTGCCAGGCTACTCTTGTTTTCCAATAGAGCCCCTATGACACTAACTTTTCCCTGTTAAACAACATCATTATTATTAAGATTTGTATATTTTTCATTTATGTTCTTTTTTGCTTGTCAATATCACTTACTTTGGCCATTTCCTATACTTTTGGTAATTGATCTTTTTTGATACCAGTGACCTTTGCAAGTAATGCCATCATGAACATGTTCATTTGATCATTTCAAGACTTTTCTTCTTTACAATGCTCCTCTTCCTTATCTAATTGTCTTTTTTCTCTTTTGTCTTCACATGCCCTCTGCAATCAATCACATTTATCTGCTTGGTCTTGGCCATTCTGTAGCATGAGGATGAGAGGACTTAACATGCTCTGCATGTCACTACTCATGTTAGTCATGAATGAACGATTGCAGTGCATAATCTCCATGCTCAAGTTTGACAATTGACTCATTGACTTGCGCCATGGCAATCTACTGATTGATTGTCATTGTGATGTTGCACTTACTGGACACACAGAGAATAATAAGTATTCATTATGCCTTATTTCCACATCCTCATGAGCATTCCAACTTTTTCTATTGTCATTTTCACTTGCTGATCAATCCCCAGTGTCAGACATATTACCTTCTCTTCTCTTGTTATCATTATCTTCTAAGTTTTTTGTATTTCCCAATTCCATTGACAGTTGTGGGAATGCCCCTGACTCCATTCCTGTGGCATTCAAGCCACAGTTATCTTTATTTATATGTTTTAACATCTCAGATACCTGCATATAATCAATATCGTCAATACTTACATATACTTGAATACATTACAATTTAACCTACCTATTGATGACCTTGCAATTGCACAAATAACCCTCCCCCACCCAATGCATTGCATGAATCCTTTATAATCTAATAGACATGCTTAATTAGAATCATTGCAATGCACAAATTAAAATCACTTACCCTAAAAGTTGTCATCAACACCTTATACCTCCAATCCAATATCTCAAATGTCAGATTCTTCAATGTAACATAGTCATGTTTCCAATGTTCATGACTCTTAAAATATTGCAACCATGGAATGAAACCCAGCAATGTACTCTCCATATTTTCAAAGTCCATGCACAGTTCCATCATGAAGTCAAGCAACTCCTTTGTACTATCTTCACTCCAAAAGAAATGACTCTTCCAATGCTTGTGGGCCTCTTGAAGGGCAAGCCAGCTCTCTGCTTGTTGCAGTCATTGAGCCTCTGCATTCACTCATTTGTTTATTTTTTGTTGTTGTTTCAGTGACTGCTCATGTTCTAGTTTTTACTGATATAATTGGGCCTCTTCATGCATCCATCTCTTTTGTTGTTATCCTGAGGCTTGACTTGGGGTTTCTTCCATGGTCACTTGACTTTCCATTTGTGTTTCACTGATAGAAATCATGGAATCATCTCCATGATTCCTGTTGAAAGTAGGTGAGTTTGGCGACTCTGCCATATCATCCTAATGAAATAGTGGTCTTTGTTGGCCTTTGTAGGTTGTTACAAGTGAGTTCGGAGTCGCATCAGTGATTATATCACACGTGAGAGTGATCAATGCAAAGATAAAAATTGGGTCACTAGATGAAATATTTTGTCAAATTAATAATAAAGATTTTTAAGTAAAATAATTTTTTGATGTAATTCAAAACAAGGATCAATTGATTTGAGATGAATTCATAAAAATCTTGAAATATTTTCTACGTAAAATTAAATTTAAAAAAAAAATCAAAATAATTTCAAAATAAATTTAAAAATCAGTTCAAAACCCAATCATAAACCGGGCCTAAATTTAAATATAATTTCTATAAAAGGCAGATTCGGTTAGGCTCGACACCTCTTAACAAGAACACTGAAGTACTTTTTAGTGGTAAATTGTCACTGGTCAGTTAGTTACCTCAGTATTGCCTTGATGACAAAGTCCTTCAAGTAATTACACCATTACACCACTTCTTTTTGACAAATAGCCATTATTAAATTTTTGGTCGATGATGGCTTGAGATGAGATTTACCCACCAAAAAGATCTTTCTTGCATGTGTTGACAGTCAAGTTTATCTTACCTGCTCTATAGGACAATGATCAATGCGACATTATTAGTTTTTATACTAAATAAATAGATTGATGGATCTTAAGTCAATTACTAAACATTTGAGTAAGTTAAAAAATCCACCTGCGAATTGATGACGTTTAAAACTTTTTAAATTGGCCTATTCAAAAAAAAAACTGTGAAAAATAAAATAAGGTAATAAAATGGAATTTAATTGAATACAATAAAATTTTTGATATTTTAGAAGTCTATTTTTTGATTGCGACTATTTGCTTCAATTCATGAAAAGATTTCGATTCAGATAAATTGGCGCCCAATTCAATTGAATCTTTTTCTAATTTTTCAACGTCTAATGATAATTGCATTTTAACCCTCAATTCATCTTCAGGAATTTTATTGTGATCGTTATGATTAATCGATGCAGACCGATTATTGCTAAAGATTGAAAACCCTTGTTTACCTTTTTTTAACTTCCTTAAAGAATCTTCTGATCTTTGAACATTAATTAAAATAGCTAAGTATTTTGCCGAAAGCTCATCAATGACAGAAGTAACAAGTTGAATTCGTAACTCTGTTGGTAAAATTTGTTCAAATCGATCTAAATAACTTCGAAGATCGTTAAGGATATCTGAGATGAAATAGCTAGCTTCTTTTGGAATTGATTTTGCCGCTCTGGCAGATGAGCCGACTGATCTAATAAACCTAAGCTTTTCTGAGCAACGTTTGACTAGGATTGAAGTCAGTTGATCTGATAACATGGGCATAAATCCCATGATTTTGCTGAGCGATATTTGTAAAATTTCTGGCAAAAAACAAACAAACTCATTTACGTTAGCGTGCTGCTCGAGGTTGCATTGACATGGTTTAACGTAGTGCAGTAAATTAGTAATATAAGCCATTCAAATCAAAAGAAAAAAATGAGTAGGAATTTGGAGAAGCATGAGATACGACTTTGAGATTTTATTTGGTAGACGGAGATTGATTGTACCTGAAAGTTTTTGAGAATCAGATCCCACAGAAACATTTGGAAGTCTTGAACTAATCTCCTTGTCGAAAAGTTCCATAATCCTTGCACTTAAACGAGTAATATCAACCAAAAGCATGGTTGATTCCTTCACTTGTTCTTCTTGACCAGCTTCGTCGGCAGAGCTGTTTGCTAAAGGTGTGCCAGGGCGACTAGAATTAGCACTACCAGGTCTACCAGCAGCAGGACCTGCCAGCTAGATATAAACACAAGATGCCACAATTAACCTAACCGAGGCGAAAACCGTTAGAGACCATAATTGTACCGCAGAAGACCATTTGCACTGACCCGAGGAAATTCAGCCGAGGTCTGTTTGCTATTCCCGAATGTCGACTCTACCCCTTTGGAGTGAGTAGTGGAGGTTGTGGCATTCAGCCAAGTGGAATAGCGGGATATGGCCTTTTTAAATGAAAAGAGGAGCAAGAATCAAAGTTTGTAAATATTCAGTTGTGGTTGTGAAAGATTTACAAACCATTAAAGTCAGTCGCCAAAATCGATGAGTCAAATCAGCAAGAAAGACATCATCTTGCCATATGAAACGCAATGTTCGATCCAGGGCATCAGTAGCTCTCATCAAATAAATTGAGGTTGATTTAGATTTGTCGAAATTATTAAAATTGAAGTTTGAATTAACAAGTTTGGTACCATCATTAAGACCTTCTTCAAGCTTGAGAATGACCTCTTTTGTGCGTAGTTGGGCATAAACAGCCAGCTGCCACTTGCTTTTAAATGCTCGCCACTCAGGATTTGCTCTTAAGGTTAGTAATTGAGAAGGGGAACAACAAAATGCTTCTAATTGATCGAGAAAGCGAGATGTATGAGAATAATTTCGATGAAAGGTATTTGGATTCCCGGCAGCAAATAGGTTTCCACCCAATGTAGTTGTGAGAGATTGAAGAATGGGTGAAATGACAGAATTAATAAGGATATTGAAGGTTATGTTTTGATTAGATTGAGTAGTGATAATGTTTTGAGTTGAAGATGACTCGTCTTTAAGGGTCTCAAGAGGTGCGGTAGAAGACTGTTTTGATTGAGCTAATTGTCGATCAGCAAGATCTAAAACGAGAGCCAATTCACGGGCGATGAAAGCTAAGATTTTGTTGTAAAGTAGTGGAAGATGAACTAAGTGAGGATCTTCTGGAAGAGGCAATGGTATGAATTGAAGAGTAGCATTTGAATTAGTAAAATAATTTGATGTTGAGTTAGACTTGAGATAAGATACTTCTGGTGAGACAGGCAGTACAGGCGATGTTGAGGTTGCGCTTAAAGAGTTGTGATGAATGAGCTGGATATGATTAATGTATGTTAGCTAGTGTGAGCAGAAGAGTTGATAATGGAGATGAAGAGAAGGGAGATACTTGAGAGATTTCCGACAAGACGAGCTCATTTTTTATTACCTCCTCAGCTTGATGAACAGCGCCTAGGGTATCATAAGCTCTAAGACATTCCAAAAGACAATCCCTCTTGAATTGATCTGATCTGGGAGAGTGGAGTGAAATTTTTAAGAGTGAAGCCAATTGACGATATAAATTCTCAGTAATTCGATCTATCCGAGGTTTGAGTCCAATGACGTAATCGAACTCATTGGCCTTCGAGACCAAATAAAGCATACGGTTGTACTCGGTGGTGATTCGTTGAATGGTTTTGGTTTTAGTTTCGATACTACTAGAATCTTGAACTGAGTCGAGGATAAGCTCAGGTGGTGGTCGTTGGGCATGACTTGAGGAAGCTTTAGTGAGATGAAGAATCTGATGAGGCTTAGTAGTTTGACTTGATGGATCGGGCAAGGATGAATGAATTGATAAGATTTCTTCAACTTTGCTAACTGAGTCACCACAATCAATCATCAATCTAATCAGTTTCTTAGCATTCAAAACCTGACGACGTTCTGTTAAGAAGTTTTGAAGCAGGCCCCATTGATTTTGAAGATCTGATCTAGCATCTTTGACATTTTGCTTGGCGACCTCAAGTGGCGCTTTCATTTTACCCATTGCTCGCTCGACTGTTCCACGAAGACCGATTCCGAGACCAATAAAATCTTCATAATCATCATTTATTAAACCAACGAGCTCAGTCCTAAGACCAAAAAGATAGGTACGTAGTTCGGTGCGAAGATCGTCGAGTGAAGTATGACGTCTAGAGAGCAGGAACTCATCCGGATCAAAATTTGGATCACGAAAGATTTGATGGGAAAGTGGGGCAGTCGTTGGCAATTCGATGGAAGGATGATGAATGATGTCTTGTGTGGCATCTTGGACTGACTGATCCGAGACAAGCAAAGGTTCCTTGACGGAAAAAGATGATGGAAGAAGATCATCTGATTGGTTCGACGAAGAAGATGAAGAGTTGATGATCATCGTGTGGCGAAAATGAAGGATTGAAGATGATTTTGATGATCTCGAATAATAAATAAAAACTCTATGAAGGAATTTGAGAGATTTGAAGGAGCCTTAGAGTCTCAATGTTTGAAACCCCTCCTAAAAATAGATTTCATCAAAAAAAAATTAAATTAATGATAAATTAATACAAGCAAACTATTTAAAATTCAATTTTTTCTACTTCAAAGCACTTAAAAATCAAATTTCTCTAATATTTTAAATTTTTCAAGTAAATTTACTTATTTATTTCTATTATTTAAAACAATTCATTGATTTAAAGCATTTACCATTAAAATCAAAAAAATTCATTTCTTTCAGATGCTTTGGACGAAAAGGAATAATTAGTATCACATCATGAAATATGGAATCCATCTGTTAAAGTATATTTTGGGATGTTTCATTAAAAAGGCTATCTTTTTACTTAATTTACTAAAGCTACTACGAGATTTAAACATAAATTAATAGCTCATCCAACTACTAAGTGGTACTTAGAAATCTCACAAATTATAATAAGAAAGAGATTTCCTGTTGTTGTTTTTTGTTTTTCTGATTGAAAAAAAACTTCATGTAGCCAAATGCTATCAGTTTACATAAAATAAGAGCACCATAAAGAATGATCTCAAAAATAGAAAAATTTAATAATCAATTAAATATTCATTTTAAACATTTTTAATCTCCTTTTCATTTTAACTTTGAAGATAAGACCATTAAATTCATATAAAATAACTACATGGAATATATTTAAGTTCCATATAGTTAATTTATGTTAAATTAATAAAATGAATAGCTTTTTATTCAAAATTAAACTAAAAAGAGATCAAATAATATAATTTGAAATCAATTTTAAAACTCTTTTAAGCTTTTTATATTCAACCAAGGTTTTTTCAATTTATCCATATTTCTATATATTAAATATATTTATTAGGTTAACTATATATAAATTTTTAACCAATAAGCCTTCTAAAATGGTTCAAAAAAGAAAATTGAAAAATACAAACAAAAGAATATTAATTTAGAATATATCAGCTTCAATTAATTTAACCAAAAAGATAATACTGTAAAAAATTCATTTTTATCTTTTATTTTTTATATCCAAAAACCTTAGTACCAATCTCTTTGTAAAAAATCTGATTAAAGATTAATACTAATCCAGATTGGATTTATTAAAAAAATTCTTAGCTAAACTTAAATTTTTATAAATAAAGTCATAATCCATTAAAAAAGAAAAAAACAATTTTACTGTCTACAGTTCTGAATTCACAGATTTTTCAAATAACTGGATTTAAAACTTTTCCACCACCACAATAATTTGGTTTTTAATTTTTTTTAAATTCAAAAAAAAAATCATTCTGTAATTTCTTCCTTATTAATAAGTTTCCAAACAAAAAAAAATATCAAATCCCTGAGCACATTTTTGTTGTGAATTCATCATACTGGTGGTAATTGTATTACTAGTGCAGTGGTTTTAAACAGCAAAATCTGCTAGTAACTTTAAGTTTTTTTTTCAATAATTACTTCCTTTGAAAGTGATTCCATGGCAATTAACTATGGCTTTATAGTTATTGATGATCAAATTTTGACATTTCTCCTTTTAAAAAAATATATTTTCAAAATCCAATTTATACCATCATAAAAACAGGGAAAAACTTTGGGGCCAAGACTTCTTAAATTATTATTGTTCAAGATCTCTTGAACCAAATTATGAATCATAATAATCACTTTTTCCGATTAGAAATAACTAATTAAATAAAACTAAAGGATCCTATTAAAATTCAAAATAATTAACTTTTTACCCTTTTCCATCTAAATACTGAGAAGAAAAAACAAGCTCTTAAATTATTTCTGCTTCAACTAATATTGAATTGAGAAAAATAAATGAAACTGAATGAAGAATGATAATACAAAAATGATGGTATATTAATGATAAGAAGAAGAAACTGATTCATGATATTAATTAATGGTATGGTTTTGAAATTATTGTATCCATATATTATATATTATTTAATTAGTTTCACAAGAAAAATAATCACCATGAGCAAATTTTCTACACCTGAAAGCAGGTGTTACATTTGGAAATTAGTTTTGACCAAGCCTAGACTGAGCTGGAACCTTTTCTGTGAGATAGGTTGAATCTATAAATTAGGTGTTTGTAAATTTTTCAGGTTATTCTAAGCCACTGGAATAATTCAGAATTTACAAGTTTGATATTATCTTTTTTCAGTTAAACAGCATACACATAAAGGAAATCATATCTAATATCTTTAAAGATTGAGATAAATTTAAAGCTCTTTCCATTCATTTTTTAATCTTATTGGAAATATATTAACTATAAAAATTCACTTTAATAGCATTATTATTTCTTTAAACAATTAATTTTATCTTTTTAAGGCCTCACTAATTCAAATCTAGTTTTCAAAATTAAGAAAATCTTTGTTTTTCTTTTCTGAGAATTTATCATCAGAATATAATGAAATTAATTCTTTTTTTTTTCCTTAAAAATATTACTTAAAAAAAAGAGATATATTAAATTAAACACTTTCCTAATATAACTCAATGATATTATTGCTTTTTTTATATATAACCAATCTTTTTTAATTAAAAAAAATATTTATAAATTCTCTTTGAAAAAATATCCTCATCAAGTAGGAATAAAAAATATTTATATATTTTTCTGCTTCATTGAGTTGAATTTATTTAATTTAAGTATTCTTTTAATGTTTTTTTTTATGTTACAATTTCTTCAATAATAAATTAGATTTTAATGAAATCATTTGAATAAGTAAGAGTAATTTATTCTTTTTTTAAAAGTAATTAAAGTTTTTGACTTATTTTATTTTAAATGTTTATAATTTTCCATTTTTATATATATATTAAATTATTTAATCAAATTGATCAAAGATCTATTATCAAGAATTTTTTCTCTTTTAAAGGAAATTATCATACTGATACAGAAAAAAAACTCACTTAAAATTATTTTTTGTTAAAATAATTGACATCATCTCACTGTTATATTTACTAAAAACTTAATTTAAATGAGAAAAATGAAGCAATTAACAGTAGAAAAAAAATATAAAAACAATTTTAAAAAAAGAAATTTTAAAATATAAATATAAATATATATATATATATATAATAATAATCACAATTGATAATAAAATTAAAAAAACACAAACCACTTTTTTTAAAAAAAATAAGGATGATATATTTTTCTACTCATTTCTTTACAATGAGTAAAGAAAACCTAATTATAATATTGAAAAAAATATATTATAATAATAAATAAATAAAAAACAACACAGATCATCTTTCAAATATTTTTTTTAAAATTATTTTTTCAAAAGGTTTTTTTTTCTTTTATTTGATATTTTGTATTAATTTTCATCTAATTTTGTTGATTTATAATTTCTATTCCCACAATCAAGATGATAAATATTTCAGTTTTAAATAAAAAAAATTATCAGTACTAATTAAAAAGTACTTGCTTAAATATTATTTCAGGAATTTCTTTTAAAGATTTACATCTTTTTTCAATTTGAAGAAATAAGGATCAGGTACCTAAGTATTTGTGATCTATATGCAAACATTAATAATATGATTGAGTCAAGAAATATCACAGAATAATTTTTAAACCATAATCCTTGTAAAATTAATTAAGTATTAAAGTTAAGCAGAAACTTTTAAGTCAAAAATGAAATAAGAAAAATGGTAATTTTTAAGAAATGTCTATTTCCAAAACCTACCAATCTTTTCATTTACAAAATTATACAATTCCTGAGTGAAATACAACATTGATTAAGTATATTATAAATAATTCTACTTATTGGTTTGAAAACCTAATACAGTAAGCTTTATATGGGTTACCATCTACCCAATTTCAAAATCTTATTTGATTTTGTGAGAAGGTTTCAGTAATTAAAGGGGAATTCTTTATAAACTATTGGAAAAATTATTTTAATCTAGTTGAACATGGCTCTGAAATGATATTCATATCACTTAAAGCTTACTTCCAAATAGCTTCCAAATTATTTCTGCAAAATATAATTTAATTACAATATTTGAATTAATTCTTTAAGCTTATTTATCAATATAAATAACAAAAATACAAACAAGAAATTTCCTTAAATTATATTCTTGAAATACTCAAACAATCTGAATATATAATTCAATGGACTATAACTCATAAATAGCTCATGATTATTAATTTATTTATCTTTTAAATAATATTACTTTCTTTAATTATATTTGAATTAATAAGCTTCTCAGTGGATTCAAAAATTACTTCTGAAAAGGAATTGGATAAAAAAATTTTTTTATTCCAATTCTTTTAAGAAGAAATGATATACAAATTAAGTAAAAACAAGTAGTTTATTCTTCTTTAGAAACAAATATTTTAATAAATTTAAATAACTATGCATGAGATATTGATTACAATTTATACTGGTGTCCCCTATAAAGCTGAGAAATTCTCCAGATTTAGGAATAATATTGTAACCATTTTCTGGAATTGTTTTTAAAATCCAAGTTTTTCCATTGTGCAGTATTGAGAATATTACACGATGATCTTTTAAAACTAAATTTTTCCACAAAATATAACACAGGTAATATATTAACTAATTTTTTTTCAATCATATCCTGATTATTTGTGAGATTATTATGATTCTAAGTCAGTTCTCCTATTGTTTTTTTAATAATAAAAAAAATTCTTTTTAAAGTAAACCAATTTCTCATATAACTCATATTTGTTTTCAAAATATAAAAAATTTATAAAAAAAAAATATTGAAAATATTAGTCATATTAATTTCTGTAAATTAATTAATTATTATTAGAAACAAAAATTTTTATTAATCTTTTATCCAAAATATCTCTTTATTTCCTTTTAGGAAAAGTTTTTTTCTTTTTTCAGGAATATGATCTTAAAATTTAATATTAATATAAATGGTTTTTGATTAAATTGAATATTTAAGATGAAATCCTTGTAAATATTTTAAGATAATATTTATAAAGTATTTGAACTGTTTTATTTTAATGTTTTTGGTATTAATTTTCATTTTGTACTAATATAAGTCATGATTTGAACAAAATATTAGCATAACTGATTAAATATTTATATTTCAAACTAAAAAATTCAGTTAATCTTGAAAATAAAATAATTTTATATAACTTAAGATTAATGATAGATAGATTAAATTTGAAATTATGTTTAATACGTATTTTATTTAAATTAAAATTTCATAATATTAATTTTTGAAGTGTATTTTTTTGAAAGAGTCTTAAAAATAATGATTGAATGAATTGTATTCAAATTAAATTAAATTTCTCACAAATAAAATTAAATCTTTGAATATTTTCTTTATATGTGATAAATTTATAATCAAGGAAAATAAGCTTTTTTTTTTTAATTTCTTTATCCTTTAATTTTAAAGTTTTTTTTGTTAATAAAACATCATCATGAATAACTTCAAATTAAATAACTATCTTTTCTCAATCTTTGGTTCATATTCTTTATGAAAGATGGGATAATTAAGAAATTTATCAAATCAAATTGTCAATTTGTAAAAAAAAACATTTTCTTTTATCATAAAAACAAATATTTTAAGTTCGTTGTTATTAGTAAAAATTCATGAATTTATCAATTAAAATTAAGAATATTTACATGGTGAGGACTTTATTCTGGGTGGAATGTGATATATTTGGGTAAATAAAATATATCAATATATTATCTATCTCTGAGTTAGTATCATATTCAGCTTCATATAAATACTTAAGAGAATTCAAGCCAGAGACATATTAGCTCCTGAAGAGGTTTTGGGAATCATGATTTTATTACTTCAAATAATATATTCAGGAGGGGAGATATCATCTTTATTAACTGCAAAAGATATAATAAAAAATCAAATTTCTTGATTTATGAGTCATTAAGTAGATTATTAAAATAAATAATAATTATTCCAAAAAAGAAATTCAATTATTATAGTAATTTAATAAAAAAAGAAAATAGGTAATTAAGTAAAAATAACTTTTTTGTTTTTAAATGGTTTAAATTTAATTTAGAAATAAAATAAAAATAAAATAAAAAAATTTAAGAAATTAGAAAAATAATTTTAGAACTTTTGATTTGAAATTTTCATAACCTTAAAAAATTTTAAATTATTCAATTTACATAAAAGAAAATTAATTCAATTCAATTAAAATATAAAATCTTTTAAAATCCTTTCTTTTGATAGATATATATATATATATATTTCATAATAACTAATAAGTTTTTTTCTATATTTCAGTATTTTAATCAGGAATAGGGGTGTTCAATATAAATCTAAATTCTACTGGTTATTCTTTACACTTTATACATATATATTTTTTAAAAAAATAATGTAAATTATATTCACATACATAAAGAAAATATTTTAAAACAAAAATACTTTATTTTATATTTTCTTGAGCCTCTATTATCAGGATTTTTTTTTTTTTTGGAATTAAATGATTTTAATTTATTTTAATCATTATTCTCAATTTTCACTTAAAAATTACTTTTACTGAAATTCATTTCATTCAATAAATCTTAAAATGGGTTTCAATTGTTTTTTCATTACAAATTTTTTGTAAATATATAAATTTTTTGATTTTTAATTTCAAGTTTTTTCTTAATTGTATCATGATAATGTGTTTATCAACATAATAGAAATGAAATGAGTAGGATTAAATTAAGGAAACTAAAGAATAAGTAGATGATTATGAAAATAATATCCAGAGTATTAGTATACAATTTCATGGTTATTAATTCATTTTTGAAGAACCTGAAAGTAATGAGATTACTGTAAACCTTTTCGCCAATAACCTCAGTTTTTACATTCAGAGGGAAGAGGGATTTTTGTTTTTATCATAAAATTATCATTTAGCGCAAAGAGAGCTTATCGTACTCTGTATTCTTGCGGATTTTTTTTTTGAAGGGGATGATGGCTACAGTATGGATTCTATGTTACATTAAGGCCTTCTTAGTTCTAGGCTTTCTTTAGATAAGCTTGAGTGTTAGTTTAGTTTGTTTCATCTTAGACATTCTCAACACCACTATGATGCTTGTTAAGAAGATGATTAATCTTCTAAAACTTTCTCAAGAGCACTTCATGAGTTGTGTAGCAGTTACCCCTTGAGGAGAAATTTTCAAGGTCAGCCAGCCTTAGGTCGAAGTTTGAGTGAGTCTTGTTTCATTGAGTTTTCTTGGTATGACGCTGTCAAGGCTCGACTATAGAGGTAGACATTTTTAACCCAATTTAAATAGAATCCAACAGTAAAAATTTGGATGATGCACCTTTCGAGTTTGAGATTTCTTATTTGGTTAGATATTCTTGAGACTTTGACAGCACTGTGCACCACATCTAATTAATTATGTCTGAGGAATAGCTCAACTTCCTCCACATACCAGACAGCAGACCCCATCCGAAGGACAAGTGAAACTCATCCAGCTCCATTTTTGGTAGAAAAACCGTCGATGAGTGCCTGATTGTGCCAGGTGTCTGGCTCTTGTTTCCTTCCTACAATCTAGTCTGAAAACAATTTTAGGATGACCTGCTCTCACCAAGACTCAGTAGGTGCTTTCTCATTAATCAGGCTACAATAAATTCGCTGACGAGAGTTTATCGCCAGGCTACATTTTACTTTCTCAAAGGAGTGACTGGTCTTTGCTTCAATGGACTTTTGCTCTTGCTGATGTTCTCCATGGCTATAAAGCCAGTCATGCTTGCTCCCATGCGATCAAAGAGCTTTGCAGAAGAAGCACAACCTCTCCTTGGAAATATTGGGTGATGCTCAGCGAGAAATAAAAAAAAATTAATTATCAAAAACTCATTTTATGTCTTGATTAATTCTTTGATTCACCAGAGATACTGAAATGCCTCAAAATATGCATAACCTGTCAGAACTTCCCAAATCGAGTGAGGCAAACACCCTTAGGTATGTCATATGAAGAAAAAATAAATAAAAACTCTTCAGATAAGCCATGGTTTCATATACCACCATTCATCGAACAAAGGCCTTGTTTCACTTAGAATTCGTACTTTGCAGTCAGACTTTAAGTGGCCTCGCAAATGGGCATTAACTGGCTAAGCTAACAAATCCATGTTTCTCTTCCCCAATCAAAATCCAGCACTAGTTTGCCAGCGAATGAGAAACAATTGATTGGCCACACAGGGGCACAGCCGTCTTCATACCCACCACCAGAGACTTTCATCTCTCAAAAAGCTGTTTCTACTGTATCCCAACACAGACAAACCTCCCAGACATTACCTGTCGTCAATAAGGTACCTTCCCATTCTCATCAACAGAGTCTTCAGATCCCTACATCACAAACTATGACACCAGGCTCCCATCCATCACCACGCACTGGTGACATCTTATCTCAAGATTCAAAAAAGCTGACTGTTACCTTTTCAAATATGCCAAAGGAGGCAGATTTACCTATTGTTCCTGAGCTACAAGCAGCTCACCCTGTAGAAAGTGCGTCTGGAGGGAATCAAATTCCTCGGTAAGAAATACCTGATATTAAATCCTTAAACTTATTTAACATATTAAACCAACCGAGATAAACGATATTGGATCTTTATTGAGTTTACTTTTTCAGAAGGTCAGCTTTTAGCCATTGTAATGCTTCTCAGTTTCTTCCCAAAGATATCGCCTTGAGCTGAACCAACTTTTGCTCAGTTCTAACTCACCCACTGAGCTACCTCCCATTGATGAGACTCCGAACTTTCCTAAGCTACCACCCAGTTTGTAAGATTCCACAAATTTTGAGCCCTCAAGCTTTTTTGGTTTTTTAACACGAAAAAAGAGTCACTTCTGACTTTTTCATCATCGCATCTTGTAACTTCATAAAATGACTAAACAGAATGGAAGATAGGTGTGCACTATTTTAAATTTTAGATGATGATAACATTTCGACCATTTACTAAAACAAAATTAGTACCCTCACATGAGTAGCAGAATCAAACAGATCGTAGACCCTATGACGAATCAACAAAGAGAAATGTTTTTGGAACATTTGCTTTCAGAATTAGGAAACATTCATAAGAATTGGAAAACTCAAGCGAACCTTGAGGGAGGACTAAACCATCTGTAAGATTCTCCAATTTTTGACTATTATTATTATTGTTTCAATTTTTTTCAGCCCTATAAAGGCCTTTGCTTTCTTGAACAAAAAAATAAATAAATTTATTCGACATGATTTTTATTATACTTTTGAACGTCATAAAAAAAACTAAATAGATTAGAAGATAGGTTTGTTCAATATAAAATTTTACTAGCTAATAAAATTTCGAGCCTCAACTGAAACAACATTAATACCTTCTCACATGAGTAGTAGAGTTCAACAGATCATAAGCTCTATGACGAATCAACAGAGGAAAATGTTCTTAGAATATATACTCTCAGAACTAGCAAACATTCATAAGAATTGGGAAACTCAAGCCAACCTCTCCGGAGGCCTAAGCCATTTGTAAGATTCTCCAAAATAAAAAATTAAATAAAATTTCGAATTTTTATACCCTTGGAAAGCCCTGGGTTTTTAAAAAGGAAAAAACTTAACATTTTGAACTTTTTTATTTTTTATTTTTTATCTTAAATTGGTTCAAAATCGTTAAATAGAATGAAAGATAGGTTTGTACAATTTTTCATAATAATAAAATTTTGATATTTAACTAAAACAAAATTAACAAATTTAAATGATTAGTAAAACTAAAAGGATTATAGATTCCATGACAGATGAACAAAAAGAAAGTTTTTTTAATTATTTATCTTCGGATATTGAAAAAATTCATAAAGATTGGAAAAATCAATTAAAAATTAAAAATAATCTAAATGGATTTAAATATTGGAAAAATAATTTCGTTAAAGGAATTAAATCATTTTTCAAAAAAATTTTAAAAGTTTATAAAAATCTTACAAAACCTAAAGTAATTAAAAAAAGGTAAAAGAAAAAAAATTTTAAGTTTTAAATTATTTTTTTTTTTTTTTTTGATAATAACGTTGATTAATTTTTTTTTTTTTTTTTTTTTTTTTCGATACTTTTAGTACTAATAAAAGAAATTTTCATCTTTGGGTTTTTAATATGAAAGTTATTTAAAATTTTAAATTTAAATAAAATTGTTTTTTTTTTTTTTTATTCTTAAAAATAAATCTTACAAATACAAATACGAAAAAAAAAAAAGTTGATTTAATTGAATAAATAATAATAATATGTAGATTATTTAACTCTTCAAAAGATTTTTTTTTTTTGTATAAAAAATTTTAATTTTAATTATTTAAAATTATAAAAATAGTTTTTTTTTTAAAAAATATATTACTTTTTTTTTTTTTTTCTGGAAATGATAATAAATGATTTTTGAAAAACGATTTAAGTAAATAAAACTACTATCACTATAATTTTATTATTACCATTAATTACCATAAAAAAAGAATAAAAAAAATAAAAGGAGAAAAAACGAATTTCATTTAATGACTTGAATTAATTTAAATAAATAAATAAAAAAAAAAGAAATCTTTGGTTTTAAGATATGATTTTTGAATTTATCTCTCTATATATGTATAAATATATATATGTTATGTATTTTTTTTTGGTGTTTTAAATATGAAAATAAAAAAAAATAAAATAAATATATGAATAATTAATTAATTTATTATATGAGCTTACATAAATAAATAAATAAATAAATTTAGATTAATCAATTTAAATTGATTTTCTGTTAATTTGAATTTATATATATATATATATATATAAAAGATTTTTTTTTTCCTTTTTTTTTTTTTTTAGAAAAATAAAAAAATTTAAAAAATTAAATTAATTTTTAAATTAATTTTTTTTTATTATATTAAATTTAAAATTATAATAAAAAATTAATTAAATAAATAAAAAAATCACTTTAATTTTTAATAATTTAAAACTTATATTAGGGTGTTAGCTAGGGCTTGTTTTGTGGCTTCTAGACTAAGATACTAGGAATTTATTAAACTAATAAGAAGTGGAATCCTATTGAATTTAATTAATAGATGTGTAAATAGTGTTTTAATAAAGTAAATGTTGTAATTTAGACTTCAACAGTGAGTTTTTGAAAGTGCTAATATTCTTAAAATAAAATGTAAGTAATTTTAATTTGTAAAAATATATTTGTGTAAGAGCTCTGAGGATTAATTCAAAGAAATTTAATCCTATTTAAATAGTCTATTTACAAATTTGAAATAAAATTAACATAAATTAATTTTGTTTGAATGAGGAAAGAACTGTTATAGCAACAGGAGCAGATATAACAACAAGATTAATAATATAGTGGGAACTTGTACTATGAAACATTTAGTAATCACTCATAGCAACAAGATTTAACTAATTTTATGATAACATTAATTTAGTTATTTGAAATTTTTACAAGGTAAAGAAAGAAAAATTAGAAAAAAAAATTAAAGAAAGTAATTGGAGTCTGTATAGTAGGTAGAGGTTTACATGCTTTCAGGCTCACATAGGGGGTGTCAAAGTTACCAAATCTCACACTCAAAATCCCAAGTTTTTTTTTTTTCCAAATTCTTCATTAACTTTTTGGGATTTAGGAAATCCCACACCACAAGAGTTGTGGTATTCTTAAGTACAAAAAACCTATGTTTTTGGTTCCAAATCTCATTTTTGGGATACTAAAATCATACCTTTAGCTTCACTTAAAGTACCATTTTTTTTTACACACACCTCAGTAAGTGTAAGTTAAATTTCATAAAATCTGAATACCCTGTTGATTTATTTAAGTATTTTATTTCAAATCTCTTTGGATACAGATATTTTCTTCATTTATAATGCCAAAGGCATCACAAAAGTTACCTTTACTTCAGACATTAAAATCACTGCAGTTCATCAATGCTTTCAGCTCTGATAATTATTCTGATATCAAGGAAGATATAAACTTATTAAATATAATAACATCACAAAGATAAATAAATTCTCATAGGAGATATTCATCACATCACATGTATACAATGAATTATTTACAAACCTTATCATCTGAAAAGTTATGCCAACTTTGTTGCACCACACATGACTAATTTGAAAAATTGGTCACACAAATTAAAGATTATGAAGCATTTCAAAATTCATCACAAAAAAGACAATACAATCCTTCCATACAGTTGGATATGGCAATGTCAAGGTTAAGATCAAATTCAAAATGGGCCTCTTTGGGGAAGATTATAATGTTGTTTGGAATTTGCCACAGGATTCTTCTTTTGTACAATCAAAGAGTTATTTGTATATTAATGAAGCTGAAGAGAATTCTGATCATGTGGCCAAAAATAGAACAATGAAGAGATATTTCTCAAGTTATGCAAGTGGAAGGCTTCCCTGGGTGCATTGGTTTTATTGATGGGATTCTCATATCATTATCACAATGGCCTCCAAATTATTATGAATCCTATTTTGATTTTAAAAAGAGTTAAGATTTTGAATTTTTATACTTGATTTCATTTGGACTTATCTTTAAAAATAAAGGTATTATATGTCAATAAAACTTGTTTGAAATATAAAAAAACAGTTAACTTCTCTACATATGTGTTGTACTGGTTCACTTAATGATTAAAATATATATCAAAATATGAAAATAGCACAAAAAACTCAATACTTTTATGAAAATGATCAGTACTTAGTAGCCAATTCAGTATATAAAATCTCTCCTTAGGTTGTTCCAGCTTATAAAGGAGTTGTGGCACATAATGAAGAAAAAAATACTTTCAATTACTGTCTAGAAAAATCAAGGTTAAGAATTCAGTATGAAATTGGAATTTTGAAGGGTTTGTGGTTTTCTTTAAGGGAAATTTGAAATCAAATGATGGATAATCAAGAAATCCAATACAATTTTAAATAATATGTTAAAAAAAAACTAGAGATTAATGGTTTTATTTATACATAGATGATGATTAATAACAAGAATAAAATCTGTAAAATAATGAAAATTGGGAAGATCTTGTAAATATGTGTGAGAAAATTAAAACAATTACTTTGGAATGGAAAGATAATTAATTGTGAATTTCATCATGAAAATTTACTTATGTTCTAAATTTAATGGCTTAAAAACAAAGTGAATATTTTTTTGATAAAAAGAAAATATATAAAATTATTAATTTTTAGCTCTCTTTTTGTCTTAATATTTCTTTAAAAGTATTCATTGACTTTTGAATTAATTTTGGTAGGTGTTGTTTTTGAAAAATTTCTTACCTATATTAAATATTTTATGGTTGATTTGAAAAAGGAAATTCAAAATGAGTAATTTCTTCAAGATTTTCAATTTCTGGAGGAGATTTTGTTTTATGATGAACCATTGATTATGTCTTCCAAAGGATTTCCATTATTCCAGGTTTTTTTTTGAAAAATAAATCTCCATTCTCAATTTGGGGAAGTGCAAGCCATGTCCAGTTGGGGTGAATACAGTTGGAAGTGAATGAAAATTTGTTTTGGACACAAAAGGAAATATACCATAAGTCCAATAATTGAGATCATTGACATATTTATGTTTACTGTTGAGAAATCCATCTTGAGTGACAATGACATTTTTAAATGATTTGGATGCCTGTTTGTTATTGGAAGAAGTCCATTCAAAGTGACTGAAATTTGGTAATTTGTCAGCTTCAATTAGTTCTTTATTTTAATTTTCTTCTAATTTAGAAAAATGAAAAATTCTATAATAAATGAAATTGACCTATTTTTCAAGTTTTTACCATTGATCATTATATTTTTCAATTTCATGAGGTGTCAAACCAGGTTTTAAGGAGTAAACACCTATAATTTTTCAAATTAATTAGTAAATATTAAAATAAAAAGTAAAAAAGATTTCACACACACAGATTTTCCAGAATCATAACCAGGATTAAAGCCAATACCTTTAAAGATGATACCTAGGACATGTTTATTTGTTTCATTTTTTTGCTGATTTTGGGATAATGTCATTGGACTAATTATAAGGTTTTTTAACATATTAGAGTTCTCAGATGAATTGTCAAATGGGGTGATTTCATAAATGACAACAGGAAAGAAAGGCTTTTTGGTTTTATCAATTATTACATGAGGATGGGGTATAGTGTTTAGTTATGGAAGCTTTAACAATGTGGCATTGGCTTCTTTCTTATCAGTTGAGATGGATGGGATGTTCTTATATGACATGTTGGAATGGTCAGGTTGAAACATGATCTGTTTTTAATCATGGATATTTTGTCTTTGGCTTCAGGTAAGTTTTCTTTTATTATGATTTTTGGTATTAATAACTTCAGGATGTTCTATATTTGGTTTAGTCATAGCCATGACATCAAGAGGAGTAATAATAGTGTCATCATATTTAAAATCATTCTGATGATGTACTGAATCTTGTTTATCTCTAACCATGACATCATAAGAATGATTTTGAGAATGAGAGAGGGAAGGAGTGTTTTTTTTTGAATTTCAATGAAAATAGTAAAGCTTAAGATTTTTAAGAGAAAAAACAACAAATTTATCTTTTTTAACTGTATAAGTATAGAAAATTAATATTTTAAATATTGACTGTTTTTCAAACAATCAAAATTTATCCAAAAATACTCTACAGGAGATATTTAAGGCTACAAAAGAAATTCCTTCAAGAGAAATTTCAATTGGAATTAATTTAGCAAAGAACTGTAGGAAATTAATATAAGAACAAAGTATTCAAAAATATTATTAAAGAGGAAAAAAACCCTAAATTTACCAGAGTAAATTTGGAAACAAAGTGACAAAGCTAACAGTAATGAAAGAATCTTTAATTCACTTTTTGGGGTGGTTCAAGGGTAAAAATGATTATAAGAGTTACAAAAAATTATTTTAATTGGTTTTAAACATTCTTCAGAGGTTTAAATTATTTAAGCAGGTTTCTTTGACTTTTTTATTGATTGGTTTAACAGGGTTTAAACTAAGTTTAAAAGGAAAAGTGGGGAAACAAAGAAATTCTCTTATAGCCACCAATTTTCTTAATCCAAAGGTAAAGTTTACTCTAATAGGTCGTTCAAAACACACTGACAACAGAAAATTCAATTATGGCATTATTGAACCCTGTTGTGGACCAAAAAAGGCCTGGTTTTAGCCATTTTTTGCTATTTTCAGCAATTTTAGTCCCTTAAATTAGCCATTTATGTAGTAATACTTGGTTTAAAGCCTCAAAAACACGTCAGAATGGGTACAAGACATCTCAAAACCAGTTAAAACCATTCTACTAAGATTGGTTTAACTTAAGGGTAGCTTTACCCTCTTGGCAACAGTTAAAACTGCCCTGGTTGGTATCAAAACCTCATTATCAATTGAGTCAAAGACCCTGTGACTCAATTCCAGGCCAAAAGTGATTAGCTTTTGCATGAAACTTTACATCCCACACCTTTCCAAAAGTAATTTGGGGGAGTCTGGCACCCTTGGAGCCAAGATTCCTTTCCCCCCAAAATTAATCTTTCCATTATGTTTCTTCTTTAATTCCTCATTATGTACTATACTGAAATTTTAAATATGTAATTCAATTGAAAATTTCCAGAACATGACTCTAATTATTAATTCCACATATTTAAATCCAAGTTTACTTATGTAATACATGCACAAATTTTCACATTTCAATTAAAAATACTTCAATTCCTCATAAATTCTAAACTACACACCACACCTCCATTTTAACACAAATATTGATGGTTAAAACCACATGTAGTTTGAATTGAATCAAAATTTTATTTTTTTCAGATTTTCATACAGAAAATACTAAAAAATCAATTCAAACTTATTTAAAGTTGAGTTACAAAATTTTCACTCAGAGCTCACTCCACCTGATTTTTTATGAGGAATCCAATGATGAAATAATTTCCATAAGTTTATTTATTGGAGAAAATTCAATAATAATTTTTAATAATTCTTTTTCAAAAAACATTTTAATTTTAATATTTTTGATAAAAATTCATTTTTACTTAATTTTTTCAAGTAAAAAATGTATTTTCACATTCTTAAATTTGAATTTAATTTTAATTTTAAATTATGATTAAAATTTAATTTTTGTATTCAAATTTTATATTTATATTCAAATTTTGTTTGTATAATTAAAATAAATTTATTTATTTTTAATTATAACTTAATTTTATGATTTTTGGTTTTTTTTGGAATATGAAAATAGCTCCAAGTCTCACATATGTGATATATATTTTTTTTACTTCTATAATTATTTTATCATTATAGAAATCGTTAAATATAATAACTTTATAATATGAATAAATTTTTTTTATAATTTAATTAATATTTTTTTTCGAACTTGAAGATTAATTTTAATTTAAACTAAGTATTCTTAAATTGATTTTTTATTATATAGTTATTTCCTTTTTTTTAAAAAAAAAAAAAGATTATTGTTTGTTTTTTTTTGTTTTTTTATTAATAATAAATTAATAAATTATTATTTCATTGTTTTAATTCATTATTTAAGAAAAATTATTTATCTTTTAAAAAATTGTAATAAATAGAATTAATTAATTAATTAATTAATCAATTCTTTTAAAAAAAATTTAAAAATTTTCAAATATATATTAAATTATAAAATTAATCAATTCTTAAAAAGAAAATTATTAAATAATAATATGAGAAATTTTTTTCTTTGGTAGATTATATATTAAAATAATTTATCAAAATTTAGGCCTTATTCTTTAAAATAATTAAAATAATGAAAATTTTAACTTTTTAAGTGATGAATTATCTTCTTTTTCTGTAATAAAAAAAAAATAGAGATAATTTCAAAATTAAAATGTTTTATAAGGAGAAAGGTCTTTTCATGACTAAGTTAACATCACATATTCCCTAGTATAGATTTAGTCAGTTACTACTCATCATCCTAGTCTCCATCATTATGAGCTTAAGTTCAATTAAAATAAACAGAATCATTCTTATTTACACATCTTTATTTGTCACTGACATAATTTTACTGGATTAATAAAGAGAAACATTTAATAAAGGATATCTTTTTAGTGACAAATATGTACAAGAATTGTTAGAAGCCCCACAAGTGATTTTTTGAAAGTCTTTTGTATTCTTAAATAAGTTTTTTTTACATCTTCTACAGTAATTTAAAAATAGAGAATTCATGAAAGATCACAAGTAAATCTCTTCTCAGGAGAAAGCAATGCACTTTATCTAAATAATATTCAATGGACAGTCAATACAAAAAACTTGTGAAAGATACTGTTTACTGTGCATTTTATTCCACTTTCAAAGGAATGTTTAACTTGTACCCCACCTATTTCCATCAACCTGATTAATCCAATTTTACCAAATAGATCCTCAAAAATCCAAATTATTAAGAATTTAAATACTTCATTTAGAATATTTATGTGAAATTTATGCCAGAAAATTTCCCTTTGAATGATTAAAACCCTTGGAAAGTTCTTAAGGGAATAATTTCCAAAAAAGTTATTTAGGGGTAAATTTTAACATGTCTATTTCATACATTTTTTCAGGGTGGGAGGGTATAACTAATTAGTAAAATTTTCTGGCCCATTACTTGGCTAGTAACCTTCATTTACCACCTAATCATTATTACTTGGTTGATTCAGGGTATTCTCTCACTAAGGGATTCTTGACACCTTTTTTGTGAAACATAATATCATTTATGAAATAAATCTTACACAGGATTGAGGTATTCATGGTTTTTAGTACATTTATTCTTATAAGAACAAGTACTTAATTGATTTGAACAATCAACCCCAGAAAAAAGCAAGAAGTATTCAATTTTTTAAATTCCTCTCTACACAGTTTTTTGTAGGGGGTTATTGGGATGGTGAAAATGAAATACCAAATCCTTAATAGAACATTAGAGTATTCTTTACCTGTTCAAAAACAAATAATTTTTATTATTTATTTTTTTCGCAATTTTATACTGAGGCATAAAAGTGGTGAGGCAATAATTCAATTTGAATTTGAAAACTAAAATTTTGAATTAGAAGAGATTTTTTGAGGAAGACACTAAAACTAAATCCCAGATTAATTTTATGGAAAAGTTAATTTGAAATCATTATAAGAATTTGATTAAAGGGGAAATTTCATATTTCTTTGTGATTTTGACTAATTAAATCAAAAAAATAATTACAGTGTATATAAAAAAATGACTCATAGATTAAACTAGGAATTTAGAGATTAGTAAAAAAAAATTATTGTATATTATTTTTTAGCCAAAGAACATTTTTTTCTTAATTCTCACAAAGGGATAAGAATATTGTTTTTTTTCACTCTCCAGCAAGTTGATTTGGTTCATGATTTATTTTTTTTCTCAATAATGAAATATACTGATCTTTGAAAATCATAATGGCTTCTTTGAGGGCTGCCTGGCTGTTTTGTGGGGTTCTTATTTTGGAATCACTTGCTACTAGGTTAGCTAAAAATTATTTCAAATATTTTCCTACTTAATATAGAGCATTTCATTATCCATTTTTTAAGCTGATTGGTCCAGAGGATTCTTGTTGGTGTTTTTCTGTTGTGGGGCAGGGTGATGGTGTTGCATTTCTTTGATTCTCCAAGTTTGAAGAACCCCTTGATATTTTGGAATCACTCTCAGCATGTCAATCAGTAATTCTTGTGGTTAAGGGTGATTGAGGATTGTTTTTGTAATATGATCTGGTTTCATATGTCACCCTGAAAAACGTTTTGGAATAATCAATAATTGGGACACTTGATATTTCTAAGATTCTCATAACTGAAGTTTGGATGGTTTGTTTTGAGAGTCATACAGAAGTGATTATTGGCCACAATCACCTGTGTATTTTCATCCCATACTTCCCCATTAATTCATTGTAATAATTCTCATTTTTTGTATAATTTTTTTCATGTTATACATAAATAAAATTGGAACATCACAAAAGATATGTAGAGAAAATCAGCTAAACTAACTTTATCTTTTTATTTTTAACTTTAATTCTTTCCAATTCTAATGAGAACCTCGCATTGAGCTCAGAAACCAAGATTCTCCAATTAAGCCTTGTTCTTGAGGTTTCCTCCATTTATATATTTACCAATATCTTGCATACCAGCATATCATTCAATAAAAAAATTGTTTGTTCAGTTGTCCAGGTGAGAGCAAAATTTCTCTTATTCCTTGTTTGGGTAGGAGAAATTGATGGGATTTGGGATATCTGAGATTATGGAATGGCCGAATCAACATCTGGTTGGCTGTCCTAGCTCAAAAGAAATGGGTCCATAATCCAATCGAAATCATGGTGGCTGGGTCACAAAGGATAATTGAATATAGATGATTGATTTGATGGAGATTGAGCTAGAAGTGAAAATAAAAATATATCAGATTATGAAAAAAAAAAACCAAATTATTTTAAGGAAGAGAATATTGGTAATTATTAAATCCTTACAATCTTAAAACTTTTGAAAAAAAAATAGAATTTTTTTTGAAAAAGTGAATTTTAAAAGTAAGTGAAATTTACTTTTAGTTTAAAAATAATTGACAATTCCATTGAAATTTGCTTTCCCAAAAACTTTTATTTTTTCCATTCAGAACAAGCCCCTTAGTTTTTGATATCTTTATATTTTTTTTCTTATTGAAAAAAGTTGAGAAATATTATTTATTAATAGTGATGAATTTATTTATGAAAAATTTAATTATAAAAATAAAATAATTTTGCATTTAAATTCTTAATAAATTTCTTTAATGATTTTTTAAAAAGATTTCAAAAAACAAAAATTTTAAATGATTTTAATTTAATTTCTTTTGAATTATCATTTCTTTGATACTAATTTAAATCCTATATATTAAAAAAACATAATGATGTAGCCAGTTGGAATTGTTTTTTTTTTAAAAATAAAAAAAAAAAGATTTTGAATTTGAATTTTAATTTTAAATTTTTTTAGCTCAAAGTTTATTATTTATTTATTCATTTATTTTTAAAACCAAAAAATAAAAAAATAAATTTTTTGGAAATTTATTTATTTTTAACAAAAAAAAAATCATTTTAAAATCAATTTTCAATTTTTTTTTTTTTTTTTAATTTTATGATTTAAATTTAAAAAATTAATTTTTCTAAAAAAAAAAAATATATATTTTATTTTGTTTATTTTTTTGTAATTCATTTTTTTTCTTCTTCTTCTTCTTCTTCTTCTTCTTCTTATTATTATTATTATATATATAGTTATTAAAAATTTAAAAATTCAAAATTCTTTTTATTTTTTTTTTAATTTTAATTATTAATTTTTTTTTTTATTAAAAATTTAAAAAAATTCAAAAAAATTTAAAAAAAAAGATTTTAAATAATTTTTATAAAGATAAAAAAGTAAAAACTTCTTTGAAATTAAAAATGAATTTTTTTTTATCAAAATACTTGAATATTGAAAAAAAGAATTCTGATTAAAAGATTTTTTTTTAAAAGAGAAATTAATAAAAATATTTTTTATTAAATAATATTTATAAAACAAAAACAACTCCTTAAAAAAATAATTTAAATAAATCAAAAAAAAAATTGAATTTAAATAAAGGATTAATCTTTTTGTTTTTTTTATAATTTAATTCATTGAATTTCTTATGATAAAAATTTTAGAAAAAAACTTTAATTTATTTAAATTCATTTCTTATGAAGTGAAAAAAAAATGGATTTCAAATGAAATATTTTTATTATTTAATTATTAAATAATAGTTTTAAGTTAATTTTTTTTTTAATTATTTAAATGATTTTTCTTATTGATAATTTTTTTATTTTTCTTTTATAATTTCCCATAAATTGATTATTCACAAAAAATTTTAAGATATAAAAGGAAAAAATTTAGATAAATAAAATTACTCAAAAAAAAAAAATTTTTATTGAAATAATTTTACTTAACCCATATTAATATAATTCCCTAACCAAAAAAAAAAGAAAAATTAGTAAAATTTTTATTCAAATCAAAAAAAAAATTGGTCTTTTTTTTTATGAAATTCTATTATTTTTTTTAGTTTATTTTTGATTTTAATTAAAAACTTTTTTTTTCAATTTTAGTTAAGAATATTAATTTTAAAATTTTAAAATTTATTTATTTATTTAATTTATTTAAATAAGCATATTTTTGATCTTATTGATTTGGTTTATGAAATTCAAATCGTTATAAAATCTTAAATTTTAAAATATTTAATCAATTAGATCCCATTATTTTCATTAAATTTCTACCCTTATTAATGATTTTATTTATTTAAGGAACTTATCAATCCTCATATCATAAAAAAAAATAGTTAATTATGATTAATTAATAAACAAATTTTTTTGTTTATTAAAATTTTGATTTATTTTTAATTAAAATATATCATATCTATATAATTATGAATTTCAAAATTATTTTTAAAAAAAAAAAAAATATAATAATTTCTCTAAAAATTAATTTATTGTTCTCAAAAAAAAAAAAAAAAAAAATTTTTAACCAAATAAAAAAAAGAGAAAAGATCTTTTTTTAACCAAATTGAAAAAAAAAGAAAAAAAAAATTTTTTTTTTTAAAATTATATTCTATTTTAAATAAAATTAATAATTAAACAAAAAATAATTAATATAAAATCAAAAAAGATATAAAAAAAAAAAATATTATTAAAAAGATTAAAAGTTTTGAAATTAAATAATTATCAAAATATATATATATATATATTTTGTGTATTAAATTAATTAATTAATTAATAAAATTAAATTGCAAAACAATTGAAAATAAAAAAATATTAGATTTTTTTTTAATTTTATTTGAATTAAATAATTTTTTTTTAAAAAAAAAAATACAAATAAAATTAAAAAAAACTTTAAAATTATTTTAGAATTTTTTTTTCTTTCAAAGAGAAAAGAAATTTTTAATTTTAATTAAAAAATTTAATTTAAAAAAAAATGATAAATATTTTTTTCTTTTTTTAAAAATTAATTTTACTTTTTTTTTTTTGATTTTTTTTTTAAAAAAAAAAGGTTTTTAAAAAATTAAAAAAAAAACAAAAAATTAATATTAATTTTTGTTTATTTTTTTTATATAAAATTTTTTATCAAAAAATATATTATTAGTTTTTCTTTGTTAAAAAAAAAATTAATTTCTTTAAAATTAAATAAAAAACAAAAAATTTCTTTATTATTATTATTATTATTATTTAAAATTTTTAAATTTTCTTTTTATTTTTTTTTATTTTTATATTAATTTAATGATTTTAATTTAAATCTATAATTAATTAAAAAAAAAAAACATTTATTTTTAAAAATAAATATAAAATTTTGAATTTGAATTTCAAATTTAAATTTAAAAAAAATATAAATGATTTATTATATATATAAATTGCAAAAAAAAAACATATCAAAATAATTTTAATTCAAAAAAAAATATTTATTAATAAAAAAAAAAAAAAAACAAGATGAAGAATTTTTTTTTTTTGATTAAAATAATTGAATAATTATTAATTTATCAAATTCATTTATTTATTTTAATTTAATTTAATTTTTAAGAATAATAATAATAACATTAATAATAGGGGGTGTCAAAGTCACCAAATCCCGCCTTAAAATGACATGGGATTTGGAACCCAAATCCCATGTTTTTTTATGTGTAAATCACAATTCATTTTAACTGGGTCCCCTGGTATTTTGACCAAATCCCATGCATTTGGGATTTGAGTTTGAAACCTAACCCAAATGAGTACTCACAATTCATACCTGTACAGCATATTCTTCTACACTCCATTTTGGACAATCTTACTGAACAGCTTACAGTCCATTTATACTTCTTCATCCATATAATAATGCCTTGTTCAACAGAAAGACACATCAAGTCAGATATGAAGATCACCTCTGGCCTGCCACATCCATCAGGTCACTTAATACATACGGATTATTTAACCATAATTAATTGGCTTTCAGTCAAATCCAATTTTGAGTCATGTTTTGGTACTAGTGGCTCAACATCTATTGGAAGAACTCCTTTGTCAAAGCAGCATGGATTTCAGCCTATGGCCATTGAGGTCAACAAGAAATTACAAAATTGCCTAAACCTTAGTACAAGCAGCATCCAAGATCAATGGCAAGCATATAAAAAGAAATATATGGCAGAAAAAAAAATCAAAAATTCAATTGAGGCTGGAATAACAGAAGAAGATGAGAGTAAAGGAATAAAATCAATGAGTGAAAAGCTTGAAAGTATGTGTCCTTTCCATGCTGAAATGGATGTGCTCTTTGGCCACAAGCCCAATGTCACTCCCATTGCAAGCTATGATTCACAAGAAAAAGACAGCTTCAATGGTGATGATGATGTTGATGTTTTGCTTGATAAGGTAAGTTATCATCTCTTCCTTTTTTAAATGCAATAATCAATCCTCATTTTCTTTTTAAAGGAGAATAATGGTTTGGAATAACCACTCAATCTGGTTCCTTTGCTTCATAATGAAGATGACTTGGTTCAAGCAGAAAACCTTCAAGATGATTCAGTAAGTATGTTTAAGCCTGATACTTATGAAATTGATTGTTGATTATTTCTCCTTTGACCAGCAAAGTAAATCCATAACACATTCAAAAAAAAGCATAATCAAGAATTGATGCCCAACTTGAATGACAAGAGTGGTTCTAGGAAAAGGCTGATGGATATGTTTGCACCAACATATGCAAATTTTCTTGAGTCATGGCAAAAGGGTATGTTTTGCATTTATGGTTACTCTGATCAATCCTGCTGACAAAATTCATGATTTGTAGCCCATGAAACCAGTGAAAATGCTTGTTTGGAGTGGGACAGGGAGAGGTGGAATGAAGAGAAAGCAAGTGTCATGGAAACCCAAAAGTTTGAAGAGGTCAAGTTGCAAAAGCAAATGGAGTTTGAGGGGAAGGAAAATACAAAGAAATATTAATTTGAAAAATAAAAGTGGAATTGTGAATTGGAATTGAAGCAAAAGCAATGCCATATGGATCTAACTATAGTGGCATTGTCATCAAGCAGGCCAAATGGGGAGCTGGAATGAATTCTGACATTAATCAATAAAAAATAACATATTATGTAAACATCATGTGATCATTTTATATGTGTTTATTTGTTAAATTAAACTGATGTTTATGTTCAATTATTGATCTTATGTCATGAAATCTAACTGCACTTTATTACCAAATTGAAAATTCAATGTTTATGCATAACTGGGGCACCAACTTGCAATTTCAATTTTGTACAAAATTGAATTGCAATTTAGTACAAAATTGAAAAATTTGGGCCAGTTTTGCATCAAGATTTTATGTGAAGTCTGTTCAAAATGAAATTGATGGCTCCCTCCATATTTCCTTTCATTTGGATTTTTTGCCAAATATAAGTTGATGACACCTTTTTTCCTTTTTTTTGGAATGGTATTTAATGTCATTATTTATTTATTTATTTTAATTTTTTCATATTTTTCTATATGTTTCTTTTTTTTGTAACTCATTGTTAATTTTTAATTTTTATTTTGAATTGATTGAACTTTTAATTTTGAAATTTTCCTTTTATTTTTTATTTTTGATTTTGAATTTTGAATTTTCATTTTGAGTTTCTTTTTTAAATTTTAATTTTGAATTTTTCATTTCTTATTTTTTATTTTTCCTTTTCACCCCTTACTATTCCAAAAGAATTAACCATTTTTTTAAAATCAGGTAAGTGAATTTTTCTTGTTTTTATTTCACAACTCTGATTTTTGTCTTTTTATAGGTAATTTTTTTAAATTTTATTTTATTTATTTTATCCACCTCCCAAAATCCCCCATCCATCACCATCCACCTCCAAAAACCCCCCACCCCACTCACCATGGGAGGTTCCAGGGCCTAGCCTGCTCAAATCAGGCCAAATCAATTCTGAATCAATTCCAAGGCTTTTTTTTAATTTTAATGCTGATGGCCTCCAGAGGCCATTGGCATGGTTTTTATTGGATTTTTTTTTCTTTTTATTTTTTTAATTATACAATACTGATATACTGTTTTTTTTTTGGAAATCATAATCTTATTGATGTTTTTATTTTCTAATGAATGATCTTTCAATGCTGATTTTTTTTCTTTTTTTTTAACATCATCATCATGAATCAGTGATGATTATTTTTTTATTATTTGTTTTTTTGAATCATAATAATTTTGACTTGATTGTTTTTTGATCATTATGATTTCTGACCTTCTTTTTTTTATAATCATCATCATTAATAACTGATGATATTTTTTTTGCTTTTTTTTTCAAATCATAATCATTATGAACTTATGATTATTTTGTTTTTTTTGGATGATAAAAGTACTGACCCATGATTGATTTTTTATTCGAATTTTTGTTTGAACTTTTTATTTATTTGTTAATATAGGGGAGGATCATTTAAAAGGGGCTTCTTTCACAATTTCATTCAATTTCACCCCCCTTCCATCATCCTTGAAATTCAAAAAAAATGCTCCTCCTCTCTCTCACTCTTCAAATAATTTTGATGATGTCATGGTTAGGACTAAACAAAACTCAGCACATCATCAGAATGATTTTAAAGATGATGAAGCTATTATTACTCCCCTTGATGTCATAGTTAGGACTAAACCAAATATAGAACATCATGAGGATAATAATACCAAATCAAAAAATAAAAGAAAGCTCACCCAAAGCCAAAGAAAACACATCCATTATTTATAACAAATTATGTCTCACCTTGGTCATTCAAACAAAGAATATAAAAACTTTTCAACCATTTAAATTGACAAGAAATCAGCCAATGCCTCATGATTAAAACTTCCATCTCTCAACACTCTCCCCCATCCTTACAAACTCATTGATAAAACAACAAAGCCCTTTTTGCCTGTAATGATATATGAAATAACCCCTTTTGATAATTCTTCTGGACACTCTCAAATGCTTCAAAACCTCATCATGAAATTAATGTCCTTATCTCAAAATTGACAAGAAATTAAAACCTATAAGCAACTCCTAGGGGAATTATGAAAGGTATTAGGTTTTGTCCTGGTTCTGACTCTGGCAAATCTGCAGGTTTGTGATCTTTTTTGCTTATTAATTGAATAATTGCTAAGTAATTACAGTATTTTTAGGTGTTTACTCCAGAAAACCAGGTTTAACTCCTCATCAAATTGAAACAGATAATAATAAATGAACCAAACTTCATCAATATGAAGAACTTGTTTACTCAAGAATCTCCCATTTTTCAAAATTAGCAGCTAATTAAAATCAGTCATTAATGGAAGCAGCCAAATTACCAAATTTCAGTCAGCTTGAATGGACTTCTGCCAATCTAAAGGAAGAATTCAAATCATTTACCAATGTCATTGTCACTCAAGATGGATTTTTCAATAAGCTGCACCAAGATTTGAATGATCTCAATGCCTGGACTTATGGTATATTTTCTTTTGTATCAAAAAAAGATTTCCATCCCCTTCCAACTTTCTTCACTCCCCTCTGGACATGGCTTGCAATTCCCTGAATTGAAAATGGAGATTGATTTTTCAAAAAAAAACCAGGCATCATGGAAATTCTTTGGAAGACATCAACTATGGTTAATCATACAACAAAACCTCCTCCAGAAATTATCAATCATGATGAAATGACTCATTTTGGATGTTCTTTTCAAATAAATCATAAATTATTTAATGTAGGTGACAAATTCTTAAAAATGACACCCACCAAAATTAATTCCAGAGTCAATGGGTACTTTGAAAGAAATATGCAGGATCAAAAAAAGAACTAAAAAATATTAATTGTAAATAGTTTTATTTTACCAATAGAATCTCCACTCTGTTGTATGCCATTAAATTAAGTACATAAATCAATGTTCCTGAAGAAATTTACAATTGAATATTTTTCCATGCCGAGGTGATTGGTTTAATTTTTTCACACATATTTACCACATCTTCCCCAAGGTTGTTATTGGACAGATTTTCTGCATGTGGTGGATCATCATATTCATATAAATCAAACCCTTCATCACAAATTTGTGTTAACATATTATTTAAAATTGTGCAAGAAACAACTCAGCTAAAAAATATTCAATTTCATGATTATCCCTCATTTTATTTCACATTTCCCTTAGAGAAAACTATTGCCCCTTCAAAATTCCAATTGCATTCTTGATTCTGACCCTTTATTTTTCTAGAAATTAATTGAAAAGACAATTGTCCTCATTCTGTGCTAAAACTCCATTATATGCTGGAACAACCCAAGGAGAACTTGCATATTCTGAAT
The DNA here is from genome assembly GCA_023105745.1 of Austropuccinia psidii. Lineage (NCBI taxonomy): Eukaryota > Fungi > Basidiomycota > Pucciniomycetes > Pucciniales > Sphaerophragmiaceae > Austropuccinia > Austropuccinia psidii. The sequence continues at coordinate 32,216,892 of JALGQZ010000009.1, read as the reverse complement.
CAGAAAGTAAGTACTGATCCTTTGCATAAAACTCTTGAGGTTTTTGTGATATTTTCATATGTTGATAAACATTCAAATCATGAAGTGACCAAGTAAAACCAACATGTAAAGCAGTGAGCTTTTTGTTGATATTGCAAAACAGCTGTATTGACATAAAATACCTTAATTGTAAACAATCAGTAAAAATTAAATAAAGAATAAAGATTCAACAGCTTACCTCTTTTTGCAATCAAAATATGCTTCACTATCATTGGGGGGATGTTGTGATAATGATATGAGACTCCCATCAATAAACCCAATGCACCCAGGGAAGCCTTCTGCTTGCATTACTTGAGACATCTCTCTTTGTTGTTCTATTGTTTGCCATACAATCACTTTGCACTTCAACTTCATTAATATCTGGATGACTCTTTGAGTGCAAAACACAATAGCCCCATGGCTAATTCCAAATAACATTCCAATCTTTCCCAAAGTGGCCCCATTGCCATTTGATCCTAGCCTTGATAATGCCACAGCCAACTGGATGGCAGGATTGTGTTGTTTGTTTTGTGATGAGTTTTGAAACATTTTATCAGCTTTAATTTGTGCAACCAATTTTTCAAATGATGCATGTGTGGTCCTACATAGCTGTTGAAACTTTTCAGATGATAATGTTTGTAAATCATTCATTGTATACATGTAATGTGATGGATATCTTCTACAAGGATTGATGTATCTTTGTGATGTTATCATATCTAATAAAATTATATCTTCCTGGATATCAGAATCACTATCAGAGCTGAGAGCATAAATGAACTGCAGTGAGTTTAGGGTCTGAAGTAAAGGTAGCCTTTGCAATGCCTTGGGCATGGTAAATGAAGAAAAGGCCTGTAGTAAATGCACTTTTAAATCAAATACTTTAATAAATGACAAGTGTATTCAGATTTTATGCAATTTAACATTCCCTTACTGAGTTGTGTGTTTTAAACATGTGCCTTTATGGAAAGCTAAAGGCTGGATTTTAGTATTTAAACATGGGATTTGTTACCAAAAACCTGACTTTTTTGTACCTTAAAATACTACACCTCTTTAGGTGTGGTATTTTTAAAATCCTACAAAATTAATGTGGGATTTTGGCAAAAAAAAAAAAAGGTGGGATTTTGAGTGTGAGATTTGGTAACTTTGATAACCCCTAATAATTTAAAATTATTTTTATAAAGTTTTTAATTCAATTTTTTTTATATTTTTTTTTATAAAAAAATTAAAAGATTAAAATTTAAATTTTCATTAATTTTAAGAAAAAAATAAATAAAATTAAATTAATTTTTTTTTTCCTTTTTATTTTATAAAGATATAGATTAATATAAAAAAAAGTTTTAATAATGAACTTTACTAATTTCAATTTTTTTGTTTTTTAGACTAAACAAGGATTAAATTGATTATAAGTTTATGAAAGAAATTCATTTAAGTTAAGAGATTTTTGAAAAAAAAAACTTAATTATTCCTGATTCATTTTGAAAATTTTAAGGTAGATCATCTAAAAGAATTTTAATTATTTAAAAATTGATCTGATGACTTCTATTTTGATCCTTTACTAAGATTTTTACTTTTTGTAATTTCTTTTGTTATTTATCATCCCTATTTTGAATTTTTTAACACTTCTTAATCTCTTGATTGTTTTAAACTATCTTTATATTCTGCTTAATCTTTTCCTTTTTTTAGGATCATCATCAATGGCTTCAAAATTCCTTACATATTAGTGTTCATGTTATTAATTAATTTTTGATCTTACCTTTTTATTTGAAAATGTGTTTGTCAAATTTTGACTAAATTAATTTTAGCATCCTCTTCTTTAATTATCTGAGGGATTTTCCATTTTCTCTAACACCTCCCTTTTATGATATTAATTACCTATTTAATCATGATCATTTTCATTTTATCTTTTAATTAAATTCTCATCTGTTTCATTATTTCAATTTTTTTATTTTCTTTTCCCAAAATTTGTTTTTGGTGCCTTAAGGATTTTTCTCTTAACTTACTTGTTACATATTTTGATGAATTTTTTTGAAATGTTAAAATACCCTGATTTTAATCCAATGGAATTAATGACTGAATTTTTTTTATTAATTTTTTTTAAATAAATCATATATCTATAACCATAAAAACAATTTTAGTAGTTAGAAATTCAAAATTATATTTTTCAATAATTAATTACATTATCATATGATAATGTTGTAGCTGAATATATAAACCCTCACCTTGAGTGAATTTTCATTTATCTTTAATAATCTAAATATTAACCAATGATACTAAAGATTATTGAAATTAAATAATGAAAACCCACCTTAGAAAACTAACATTAAAGCCTTATAACTCCTTTTAAGGGTATCAAAGGAGAGATTTTTGAGTATATCATAATTACCTTTTTTGATTTTCATGTGTCTTTAAAAAGTCACTCCAAGGTATAAAACTGCTTTTTATTGCATCCATGTTGAGGTAATTGATTTGAAACTCCCTCATCTTAACCAATAACTTCTTGGTACTTGCCTTGTTGCAAGAAAACTGTGATTTATTATTTCTCTATTGATTACATTGATCCTGATGATGTTCAGTTTTTTGTAATCTTTGTGCTTCTAGATTAACCCAATAATTGTTTCTTCTTTGTCTTTTTGCTATTTGATCTTTCTCTAATTGTTTATGATGTAAGCATTCTTCTTCATGGTTACTCCAATTTTGTCTTTGAATTAAATTTTGACTGGTTGTTTATTCAAGATTGGATTGAGTTTCAATTCTTTCACTAAAATCTTCACAAAACCTTTGATTAATTTTGAATTGATGACCCTTGATGTGATTTTTCTGTTAGACTATCAGTATAATTTCCAGGAACCTTATTAATATGGTTTATATGAAGGAAAATTTTTGATTCTAGTTTTGTTTTATCTATAAGAATGAAATAAAATGAAATCAAAAAAAAAGAAAAAAAAATTAATAAAAATTTTTTTAAACTTTTTTGAAGTAGTTTTTAAAAAAATTAATTTCAAATTAATTCAAGTTAAAAATAAATTAATTTAAAAATTATTAAAAAAATCAATCATCATAAACTAAGCTTTTAATTTATTCATAAAATTAAAAGTAATTTGAATCTTATTAAATAATTAAATACTTTAAATTTTAAATAATAAGTCTTGGTTAATGATTGGTTTTTGAGTTAAATTTGAAAAAAAATTAGTTTAAAATTAATCTAAGTTCACTTTTATTTAAAATTTTATTCAAATTTATTTAATTCAAAATTAATTTAAATTCTATAATATCATTTTGAAAAAAAAAAAAATTGTATAAATTAGTTAAATATTAATTCAAATTCTATAACTAAATTTTGAAAAAAAAAAAAAAGTTATTACCAAGAAAAAAAATTCATTATCTTTCAAGATTTTCAATATCAAAACCCAATTCAAAACTATCAGCATATTAATTGATTCAAAGTAGCCTTGTTAAGATAAATGAATGTTAAGAAACACAAAATTTACCAATTTTTTGCTGTGATTTGGATATAGAAAATGAACAAGTAATATGTGAAAATTATAATGGAAGTCAACAAACTATAGACAAAACACCAAGTCAAAGTGCACTTCAAAAACGCAAACATTGCACACATGAAGGAGCTCAATTTCATTGGAAAAAGATTGAACATGAGCACTTGTTGAAAAGACAACAAAAGATGGGTGAGTGAGTAAGTGCAGAGGAAAATCACTTGCAACAAGCAGAAATGTGACTGGCTCAACAATAAAGTCAAAAATCTCACAAGACACATTTTTTTTTTGGAATTAGGGGAGCACAAAACAACTATTGGACCTTATGATGGAACTAAGTTTTGATTACGAAATCTTAGAAGCACATCAACAGGATTTGTACCTTGGGCACATTACTTCAAAAGTCAAGAAAAGCATAAGGAAGATTATTTGACATTGAAAAATTTGTCTTTTAATACATTGGATTGGAAATATAAGGCATTAATGACTTCATAAATAGTAATTCATTCCATCTTTCATGTTTTTGTGTGTCTTATTAATCTTAATTATGTTTAGATAATAAGAGATGCTTGTGATGCAACTGGAGGTTGGGGGTTATTCTGTCAATTGCAGAAACATCATATGATGGAGGAGGTACATCCAATACTTAAATGTATGAATTTTATGTTAATGAGATTATTGAAACCTTTTTCTCAGGTTTATGATATTTTAAAGCATTTGAATTCCAATAATAATGGAATGAATTCAATTGGAATTGAATCAGGTAATTTTTAATAAATAAAAAAATCAAAGGTAGACATCAATAATTGAAAACAAGGGAAACTTAAAGGGGGAAGATGGGTTAATTGATGACATTGAGGAGGTTCCACTGGATTCCAATTGAAATTCCCTAACAGAAGACATAGACAATACTGGGGGGAAAATGCACCAAGAATTATATCAATCAAACTCCACAGTGGCCAAGGGCATTTGCATTTGGAAGGAAAGAGTTGATGAGTCAATCTTCAACAATAAGCTTTGGCATTGGGCAAAAAAGGAGAGGAATTTTGCAAATAACAGAAATAAAAACATGCAAAATATGATTAGCCCATTGTTGGTTCTAATCCAGAATGGAAAGGAGTGAGCAGAGGAGCAGGAAAGAATACAGCGGGATTGCAAAATTGAGCTCAGATTTCAAGAATCTGAAAGAGAAGAGAGAAGAAGAGAAAATGCACGCAGAAGAGAAGGCTTTCTGGGATCGATTACAGTAATGGCAAAAATTGGAGGCATGAATCAGGATGAATTAAAACTGGATTGGTAGGTATTAACATCAAATCAAATGTTCAAATTTGAAATTGACTTGGTAATGATTCCTAAATAAACCAGAAAAGAAAACAGACAAAGAAGATGGCTCATTTCAGTAAAGGGGAAAATGGGGTAAACCATATTGTATGTGTGTGAAAAAAAAAGATGACATTAGACATTGAGGTGTAATATTATTTATGTTAATGACCAATATTTCTTGGAAGTACATGTTGTAATTATTCCATTACTTGCGGCACTGGATGTGATACTCTGACATAATACAAGCAAATGTGGAAGGAAACCATGTCAATCCAAAGCAATATACAAAGATGTTCCAATCATGAGGAAAAATGTGTAATCAGACAGCACAGAGAGAATTGCTTGTAACCATATAGCTAAAGAAGATACAAAGGCAAGTTTCTGCTTTTACATTGTAACTTTCCAGTGACTTAGGCAAATGACCATGACATGTTATACCAGGTAAGCCACTTCAAGAATGGTTAGAAGTGGATCCTACTGATCCAGGATGTTCTCATGTACCTTTATTGAAAAAAAATTTTAATATAAGGATTGACATTCTGCTTATTTGATAGTTTGTTTGAAATACTCATTGAAAAAATTAATATTTCTTCATTTCCCAAAGAAGAGCCACATTTTTGGATTATTGATAATAGCAAGTATTTCACAATGTATTTTTGGATGCATAAATATGGATCCACTGAGACAAACCAAACAAATCTTAATTTAGCTTGAGAGGTTACACCATAAACATGCTGAATTGAAAGCAAAGATTTCCAATCAAACACAAGAACAGGAGCATTTGGAAATTGAATTGTACACAATGGAGAAACTTATTAAGCATTTCCATGAAAAATATCATGCAGAGCTTGATCTTTTACAAAAAAAGTTGCAAAATATGTTGTAAGGTTGAAAATTGTCTAAGTTCCTTCTTGATTACCATTTCACAAAATGCAGTACTTGACAAATCAAACTCATACCCACATTTGATAATCTGGAACCCTTACCCTTGATCTTACAAAACACATTCTTCTTTCTTTCATTTACATTTTGAATGCAAATTGATGTTTTAATACCCTCACTTTTTGAAAACATCACCCTTTATCCCTCACTTATTTAGCAGGCTTATACTGTCCTACTGATTACAAGAAATTGAACTTTGAAAACATATACATTAACATCCAAGCCAATATAGATTTTCATTTGTCCTACATGATTCTTCTCAATACAAAACTTATTGTATAAAATCATCAAGCCAAACACCACAGAGTTGCAAAAAAAATTTAAATGGAGAATCTCACACATTGATCGTTAAGTAATTTGTGCAATATCATGCACGCAATTGTGACCTTGGTTTTATGTAAAGGGAGGATTCCCTGTGGTGCCAGTAAACAATGAAAACGGTTTTTTAATCATCCAAATGTTTGTTCAATCACTATTCTATAATTAACAATCCAATTATCAATAAGTGGTTTTCAACAATAATGCAAATAATCATTCACTCACCTAGTGGAAAAGTGTATATGATTAAAATGTATATGTTCAGCATCAATCTGATTTCTTGATGACATCAATATGGGTAGTTTTGATGAATAACCCAAATCTCCATTAAGTAAACAATCTTGGGGAAACCTTGCGATACCATTGATGAGTTCTTTGTGAAACATGTGACTGTCATGTACTGACCTGGGAAGACCTCCATAAACCTATATTAAAATGGTTTAAGGAGCATTAGTTGTAAGACTTACATTACAAAAATTCCCATTCCCATCCACTATACATTGGAATGCAATTGAGTGCCATCCTTTATGGTTGATATATGAGTTCTATTGATCATTTGGGGGTGGAATGATAGGAAGATGAGTTCCATGAATTGCTCCAATGATATTTGTAAGTCACTGTCTTCTCTTGAATTTTTCCTTGATTTGCTCCTACTTCATGTTATCATTCACATTGGGAAATCTATAAAGCCACCATTGCAATTTCAATTTCAGACCATGAGAAACCAATATATATAAACTCACATTATTATCTAATTGTGCAAAGCCTCCAAAATGGCTTATACAACATTTTTAGACACATTGTATGCCATAGACTTCCCAATATTGAACAGATGACCCACTGTTTGATATGAGCTCATCAATTTGTTATTGCTTGCTAATTAAAATGTTGTGGGCATTATTATGACTGTAATTTCCAAGAGAATTTTTGGGTTATTCAAGATTGTATTTTAATTTCAAAGAAGAAAAGGAGATGTTATAAAAATGTTAAAAATAGAATAATGAGATGTGAACTTGTTTTTGTGAACGGTTGTAGAATTTTTGAACTAAATTTTTGAACTAAATTTGAACGAAAATTTTAAATAAAAATATGATTTAGATTAATTTTAAAATAATCTTTTTTAAATTCAACTCAAAAATCCGGATCATGAACTAGTCCTAAATTTGAATTAATTCCAAAAAAGAAAAACTGATAAAAATTTTTTTTTTTTTTTTTTTTTAAATTTTTAAAATATTAAATTTTTCAAGTTTTTAAAAGATGAAAATTTTTAATTAAAAGTTTTATTTAATTAATAAAAAATTAAAATAAAAATTCTTGAAACTATTCAAATTATTGACTTTTAAGTTAAAAAAAAAAAGAAAATCAATTAAAATTTAAACCCAATCCAAATTCAAACTATCAAATTGAATTTTATTAATCAATACAAGAACATAAAAGATAAAAATTAAATTAAATGTTTCAATTTTAAAAAATTTATTCTTGATACGTTACAACAAATTTATTATTTAATTTAATTTAATTAATTATCATAATAAATTTTTATAATTTAATTCAAGTTAAGATGTCAAATTCACATTATTTTAAATTTCTTCAAATTCATCTCAAAAACTTTTTAAATTTTTTTATAGATTAAATATGAATAAATTAAAATTAAAATTAAATTTAAATTTAAATTTTTTTCGAAATAATAATAAATTTTTATTTTTAATTTTAATTTTAATTCAATCTGTCATTTTATTACCTATTTTGAACACCAAAAATTCAATTAAAACTTTGAGTGACTCCAATGATTTGATAAATTTTGATCAAAAGATTAATAAGTAAGCTTAAAATTTAATTTTTCAAGTTAAATTGATTAATTTGTATGATAATTAACTAACTTATTTGATTTAATTGGCTTTATTTAAAGATTTAATTATCCAAAAATTGATTCAAATCTCCCAAAAAATTTTCAATCATCAGAATCTTACACTCCTAAAAGACAACATGAATTAGATGATCATCCAAAGCTTTACCCTAAAATCGATCATCAACCAATTCAACATGACAGCTTTTCAGTCAACTCAATAAATTTAACACCATCTCATGATCATCTAGATCATTTAAATCATCTTCAACCTCAAATTCCTATGGCTTATCCTTATCATCCTCCAATAATAAACTCACATCCAAATTTAAATCTTTATGGGTAAGAAATCTGGATCATTTAAATTTAAAGAAATCAATTTAATCAATTCAAATTATTTATTAGAACCGATTCATTCGTTACTGTAAATTTTCATCATCCTGATCAACTTGCTCATGATCTGTAAGATTTTTTAAACTTTTATCAACTTTTTACTTGAAAAATCATTAAAAATTTCTTTGTTTTTTTAATTAATAATTGAATTTAACAGGGCTAATGATAGGTAAGTTCAAAATTCGATTCTTAATATCTTAATCAATTCAATTTCAATAAATTAACTAAATTTCATTTTCATCAGTCGATATTTAAAAATCCTTCAAAGTAAAAAATTGTCACCACTTGATAAGGAAATGTTTACAAGTTTTTTAATAAAAAAAGATATTCATGATCCAAATCATATTCCAATAATCTTTAAACAATGGAAAAAATCTAGAAAAACTAATTTACATACTCATAAATCTTTCATTTTCAAATTTAAATTCATGAAAAAATTTAGAAAAATCATCAAAAAAATCTTAAAAAAAACTAGAAAGTGGGCTAAAAAGCATAATTTTGACTTGGATTAATTCACTTAAAAATATTTCTTGTCAGCTTTCTAATCTACAAGTTTTATTACTTGAAATTTCTTAAAATTAAAAATTATTCACATCAATATCAATTTATTTTCTTTTTTCAATTTATTAATGTCTTTCTTAAACTTCTCTTGGTTTGTTTGTTTTTTTTTTTGGCATAAATTTAACGCCTATGAATAATTAATTATCAAAACAAAAAAATTCTTGTTTATTTTTTTAAACCCATTTCAAGTCATAAAAGTATCGTAGCATAAGAAAAATTTAATGGATTTAAATAATCTAATCAAAATAAAAATCAGTTTTTGGTCTTGTCATCAACTTTTAAGATTATTTTGAAAAATATTAAAGTGAGAACCAACTTGGATTATTTAACAAGATCCTATAAAATCTTAAAGATGCCCTTGATTAATCTTTATCGACCTTAAAATTGAACGATCTCGAATCGATTGGAACGATTTTTATCAAATAATCCTTTAAAACTAGTTTCGATAACTGAGTTAGTTATCATCAAGAAATCATATCGAAATCAAAAATTAAATTTTTCATCATCAACTATCTCAAAACGTTGAGTTTTTTTAAATTTCTTTCTTAAAATTAATCTTCTCATCCAATTTTAATCTCATCTGATCATTCATTCTTCGTTTTGATAACTTAGATCTAATTAAATCGTTTTAGAGATTTATTCTCAATGATCAGGTTATTAACTCAAGCTGTCTTTCGTTGCTTTTGGAAATTAGAGAAATGGACCGATTCTATCACTGGAAGGGCTGGTCCGATATTCGTCTCATTAGCTAGCTTGCTCCTCTTAATAGCTATCATAACTTATTGTTAAGCTCTTCTTTCAAATCATTCTATTATTTTCATCTTGCTAATCAAAATTTTAATTTAGTCAATGTCATCTTTCCTCTTTGCTTCCTTCAACCTGACTCAAATCCTTTAATCTCAATCTTGGGCTTATCAATTAGTGTTTATTTAGCAACCTCTACAATCTTTCATTATTATTTGGCTTGTAATATACCACCTGGCTCAACTTCTCAACATCTTTTTCATTTTAAATCTTCAAGATTTCATTACTTATTTTGTAAATCATCAATCAAACGATACTTAAAAAATTCAAATTCAATTCATTCTATTAACATGGAAATTTTAAATCAAAATCCTAGAAAAATTATTCGATATTGTCAAAAATGTCTTAAAAATGGTATTAAAGGTCCTTTGGGTCGCGGTCCAATTAAACCTGAAAGAGCTCATCATTGTCGTCTTTGTGGAGTTTGTCAATTAAAATATGATCATCAGTTTAGTTTCTTTTCAAAACAAAAAAAAAATTAAACTTCACATAAACTAACCTTTAAAATGTTAAAGAAAATTGATTCAAAATACTTGATTGTTTTAATTCGGTCGGTAATCTAGTTGTCCTTGTATGTCTCTTTTTGTATTTTAAAAACAAACAAACAATTACTTTTATTAATCTTAATCTCATCTTCTTTTTCCCTCTTTTTATAACCATTTATTTCATCATCTCACCTTATTTTACTTATTCTCATCTCTACCTTTAAATTCTAACCTCATCGTACCTTCTTCAAAAACATTTATAAAACTTTTTAAACTCATTCTTCCACTTATTTGTATTCAATCCTAGGGATCAATCAATGCGTCGGATTGGGAAATGAGAGATACTTTTTATTGTTCTTGTGAGTTCATGCCTTTTTATATGATATTGATTTAAAACTATTTCCATAAAAACGTTCTTGAAGCTAATCTCAAGTCAAAAAAGAAAGAATCACTCATGATCTTAATAAATTCAATTGGCTCCCAAGAACTTTATTGACAAACTTTCTTCTTGATCCTTTCACATTCTTTGACTTGAGGCTTGTTTTGAGACATTAGATTTTATATGACGCTTTCATCCACTTGGGTTGTTTTTTCGGGTTGGTCAGCATTTATTGAAAGCGTAAATTTTTTAGGACATGTATGCCAAAAAAATTTCTTTAGACTTAATTTCATTTATTTTTTTAAAAAAAAAAAAGCGTTTACCCTTTGTTTATCATTTTTTTGAATCATTTGAAGATTCAAGGCTGATAAATATTTGGTTAAAACTCAATTGGAATACTGTCTTTTTTAGTGGCCATTTTGGTCTCCAAGGCTATTTGTAATATTGACTTGGGTATTATCTTTAGCGATGGCGGTAACGTTAGGAATTATGTTTGGATGGCAAATGCTATTGATCACTAAAAACGAAACTACCGTAGAAGCTCACGATAATGGTTAGTATCTAAACTTTACTATCTCATCATAGGTGGTTAAAGTCAACTGGATCGCATCTTTAGCATCCAATCTCCTTTAGATCTAACTAAATCTCTTTTCATTTACAAATATAGAATATTATCAAAAATTGTTTGCCAGTAGAAATAAAGTAAGCATTACGCTTGCTCCACCATTACCACCAACTTACCCGAGTACCTATAAAAAGGCAATTTCAAATAAAAAGACAAAATTGATGCTTGGATTATTTATTTATTTTTAAACAAAAAAACGGTTTGACAGGTATATCGTAATCCATTCGACTTGGGAATCAAAGCCAACCTCCAGCAATTTTTTAATATTGGGCCCAGTCAATTATCATGGTATACAGTTTTAATTCCAATTCCAGTCACAAATAGTTTGAATGGATGGAATTGGCCTAAGAGATTAGGATGGGAAAATCAAGAAATTGATCTGGCTGAAGAATTAACTGATGAGGATGAAGATTAAAAGAAAAAAGCTGTAATATGTTGAAGAATCTTTTAGGTTAGAAAAAGCAAAACCATTCTCGTTATTATTATTGAACATTAACTACCTCATTAATTTTTCTTACAACAACCCTTTTGGAGAGAAATACGAAAGAGTTTTTAATTTTTCAAAAATAAATCAGTTTTTTGAATCATGTAATGGAAAGATATGTTCTGCAAGATAATGTATTTATTGACTTTGCAAAGATTATAATTGACATGTTCCAAAATTGAAATAATTTGCCTTTATCTTAAACATGTTGCTAAAACAATTGAGAGAAACTCACTACCAAGACCAAGTTGACATATTTATGCTTTGAATGATATTATTAAAATTAGTAATTAAATTCTGGGCCATAATCTGACCATCTGTTTTGTTTTTTTGTAATTAACAAGGCTCAAAGTTTTATGACCAGAATTTTCATCAAATTGAGCATTGAGATCCTTTGTGAAGCAATTTAGTAAATTATTCTTATTCAGGTACCTGGATTGAATTTCTCTACAATTAAATTGGATTGAAAAATTAAAGTTATATTTTTTTATATAAAAACAAAAAAAAGAATTCAACACTTTTTTTGATAATTTTCTATAAATATTTTGAATAATTTTTAATTACAAAACATCCTCATCATTTTTTTTTAGTTTCAAAAAATTATTAAAAATAAAATTATTATTAGGGAATTTCTTGATATATATGTTGGCAAATTACAAGATAAACATTAAATATATTGTGTATTAAGTCTAGCTTCCAAATAAATAATCAATTAATACTTGTAAGCCAAACTTAATAAAGGTTAATTAAATTATTTCAAAATTATAAAATTTAATTTATTATTCATATATATATTTTTTTTTTTTATAAATTAAATTTTAAGTAAAAAAAAAAAAAAAAAAAAAAAAAGTTCTTTAATATCAATTCTTTTATTTTTTTTTTAAAAATTTTTTTTATTAAATATATATACATATATATATATATATTCATTAAAAAAAAAAAAAAAAAAAAAAAAAAAAAAAAAAAAATGAATGAATCAATGAATCAATGAATGAAATTCTTTAAAAAAATTTTTTTTTTTTTTTTTTTTTTTAAAAAAAATTTTTTTTTAAAATTTAATTTAATTAAATTTTTTTTTTTTTTTTTTTTTTTTAAAAAAAAAATTTTTTTTTAAAATTTAATTTAATTTAATTTAATTTAATTAAATTTTTTTTTTTTTTTTTTTTAAAAAATTTAATTAAATTTAATTTAATTTAATTTAATTTTTTTTTTTTTTTTTTTTTTTTTTTTTTTTTTAAAAAAAAAAAATTAAAAAAAAATTTAAAAATAAATAAATAAATTATTATTATTATTATTATTATTATTATTATTATTATTATACCTTTTTAATTTGAATTTTTTTTTTTTTTTTTTTTTTTTTTTTTTTTTTTTTTTTTTTAAAAAAAAATTTAAAATTAAAATATAAAAAAAAATTCTTACACTTTTTGTTTTAAAAAAAAAAAAAAAAACTAAAAAAAAAATTCATTAAAAAAAAAAAAAAAAAAAAAAAGAAGAAAAAATAATAATAATAATAATAATAATGAAAGAGGTTAAAAAAAAAAATTTTTTTTTTTTTTTTTTTTTTTTTTTTTTTTTTTTTTAATTTCATTTATATTATTTTTTTTATTTTTAAAAAAGATTTTTTAAAAATAAAAAAAATTGAATTAAAATATATATATATATTAATTTTTTTTTTTTTTTTTAAAGAAAAATTTCTTTTTTTTTTTTTTTTTTAAAAAAAATTTCTTTTCTTTTCTTTTTTTTTTTTTTTGTTTTTTTTTTTTATTATTATTTAAAAATTAATTAAATTTTTTTTTTTTTTTTTTTAAAGAATTT